>CM076575.1:839850350-840189408 GCA_034641835.2 Pinus albicaulis
TTGGATGATAAACTCTTAGGAAAGTAGGGTTCCTGGTTCTGATGGGAGAAATGGTGGAAGATGGTAGGTTTAGTGTCGAGAAATTTAATGGCCAAAACTACCAGATGTGGAATATGAAAATGTAAGCTTATATATTGTATCATAAATATCTATACCTACTATTGAGCGGAAAGACAAAGAAGCTGATGAGTATGATAGACACATAATGGGAGATTCTAGACAGAAAGGCACTTGGATCAATATGGTTGCACATGGAGGCATAGGTGGCCTTTAATATTTCAGAGGAAATTACAATATAGGGTTTAATGATGACATTGGCCAAACTATATGAAAAACTCCCGGCCTCATATAAGGTATTTCTTATGAAACACTTATTTAATATGAAGATGTCAGAAGGTGGATCTATTGCTGATCATTTAAATGAATTTAATACAGTTACCAATTAGTTATGTTCTGTAGGGGTAAATTTTGATGATGAAGTTAGGGCTATGTGATTTCTGTGCTCATTTCTAGAAATTTGGAATGGTTTAGTTATGGCCATTAGTAACTCTGTCTCTGAATCTAGTACTTTAAAGTTGGATGATGTTGTGGGTGCCATCCTTAGTGAGGAAATGCGATGGAAAAGCTCCGGTGAGACATCAGGGAATGCTTTAACTGTAGAGCGTAGAGGAAGAAAAATGGAAAGAGGAAAGAGCCCAGGATATCACAGTAACTCAAGGAAAGGTAGATCTAAGTCCATATCGGGGATAATGTACTGGAAATGCAGGAAGAGAGGACACCTGAAAAAATACTGTAAATATCAGAAGGGAAAAGAAGGAGACACAAAATAAGAAAAAAATCATGAAGCGAATGTGACAGGTGATGTGTTGCAATATATTGAAATTTGCAACAATAAACAGTGAAATTGGCAACCAGAAAGGACAAAAACGCATCCACAAAGGGTGAGGAATTTAAGATGCACATTGGTGAGGAAATTATGATGCACACTGGTGAGGAATGTGGGGCATCTAATTTATTTTTCCCTTAAATAAATTGGACAATAAATTGTAATTTCATCTCATAACAACTTGTATCAATTAAATAAGTGGAGATGAGTGAGTTAGCTCAATAAATTTGAGTTGAGGGTCTAAGGTGAGGCATGTAGAGTGATCCTAATATTGTGGGGGTCCAGTTGTAGTTGATGCATCAGTGGGGTGCATGCTTGATCAATTAACTCAATTAATTGAGTTAAAACTACTTTAACTAGTTATACTTGAGTGATGAGCTAGTGAGAGGTCCGGTGAATTAAATTAGATTTAATTCACAAGTAGTGATAAATCATATAACTGAAAATTTTCTATTAATAACTGCATGCATGTCGGTTCGGAGGAAGACCTAGTTGAGACAAAAGTTAAAGGGAACATAACTATTAGTTGTATTTATAGAAAATTTCCCATGTGAAAATATAGAGTCATTGGGATGCCATGACGACTGTGCAGTCAAGGAAGGGAATTATTCTTATTTAATAGGTTCCTAATTCACTGGGAATTGCATGAGAAAAGCTGGGTTGAGCATAGGCTGAGAATTGGCTAAGCGTTTGTCAATTTTTCCTGAGCATTGTCAGCCAGGTTTGAGCATGATCAAAGTGAGACAATCAAGAGAGTGTTGGAGAATCTCATGAGAGATTAAGCATTGTATTGTTTCATGGTTCCTTAACTTAATACACAATATAGATAGAGGGGTTTTGAGCAGTTTCTTTCCCCAAGAACATCTTGTGTTGTGCGATTGATTTAATTCTTTCTCTTACTTGCATGTGATTGAGCAATTATCTTTTGTATTTTGCAAATATTGTAGAAGGATTCAATATCTTGTTTTAGTAATTCAAAAGATCATATTGAATCCATTGGTAGATATTTCTACATGGTATCAGAGAAATATTTCTACATGGTATCAGAGTGCCAGGAATCACAATAGAAGAGAAAAAAAAAGTTTTGTCTTGAACAAGTTCAAATTTTCAGATTTATTCTTCAGGATCCCACAACAGATCAAGATTTATTTCAATGGATTGAGACTCAAATATTCTCTTGAGGTAATTAAAATTATATAGCATGGAAGGTCGGGATGGAGGAAATGTTGGAGGGAAACAAGTTGAAGGAATTCATAGATACTGATATTCCCAAGCTCGCAGCAGCATATTCCCAACTTCTTGATGCATGGCAGAAGAATGTAGAAAAGGTGAGAAGGATCTTGTTAGAGGGAGTTAGAGATCATATTGTCTCAAGTATCCGTGGGAAGGTGACACCATATGCTATGTGGAATGCCTTGGCATACATGTTTTAGAATAACAACGACCACAGGAAGTTGGCACTGAAGGAAAAGCTTAGAAAGCTCAAGATGGAGGAGGGTGAGATGATACCAACATACTTGTCAAAGTTCACTCAATGTCGAGATGAGCTTGGAAGTGTTTGTGTGACTATAGCCTAGGATTATTTAGTGAGCGTAGCACTTATAAGCCCTCCCAAGAGTTGACATAGTTACTAGGACTTTATGAATGGGAGGGAGAAGTTACCAGATTGGGAGCGTTTGTGTTCCAACTTGGTAATAGAAGAAATAAGGTAGAGCACTAGAGATGGGACCTCCGTCAAATACAAATAAGAAGATTGTGCATTAGTCAGAAAAGAAAAGAAATCCAAGGGAAATAAGTCCCAAGGAAAAGAGGGCAAGAGAGATTTGTCCAAGATCAAGTGTTTTCACTGTCACGAGCACGGGCAGTACGTCGCAAATTGTCCACAGAAGAAGGCAAGTAAGAAAGAGCCCACAGTTGCAGCGGGTGAATCGTTGGCTTCACAGTTCGAGCTTGATTTTACTCATTGCATGCATGGATAGCACTGTAATGGGATGCATGTGGTATCTAGACAAAAATACCTCATTCCATATGACGGGGAATAGAGATCTCTTCAGTGACTTGGAGGAGAAGGACCTCTAGCAGAACATAGAGTGTGGAGATGACATGAGGTATAGCGCGACCGACATAGGTATAGTTACCTTTCAGGGGGAGTCTGGCTCCCCTCTTAGACTGGAAAATGTTTTGTATGTTCTAGGACTAAGGAAGAATATTATCTATGTAGCAGTATTGGAATACCATGGTTATGATGTGATGTTTAGATAAGCAAAGGTTTTCCTTAAACACATAACCATGGGATGAGTGAAACAGATTAGTGTAAGAGTCAAGAACCTGTATGGTCTCGAGGTCGAGGATGCATGAAAATTTTGAGGAGGAAAGCTATGGTTAGTGACTTGGTGGTTGAGAGGGAGAAATTATCTCTCAACATACAGCCTCAGAAGCAGTATCAGAAGGTTATGGAGCAGCCACAATTGGAGAAGCAGAGAGGAGAGCGAGTGGAAGAGTCCACTCAAGAAGAGACCTCCAGTAGGGGGAAATTTCAAGGCAGATGGATAGAGGGAGTACATGCAGCTATACCTCTAGGTGAGAGGTGGGTCGATGTGCAGATATAATCCTAAAAATAAATTTGGGTAGGGTCCATTGAGATGGTGTGTCTCATGGATCGAACTTGGCTACGAGGAGCGCACCGTACAAAAAGAGCAAGAAGGATCGGTTGGATTGATGCAGTCAGATATTAGGAAGACAAAAATTAGAGTGATAGATGTCAGATATTGGAGCGCATATCATAGTTGGTAGCAGTGCATAGGGAAAAAATGAAAATGTCAGCAACAATGCAGAGAGTCCAATAGAAAAGTGCAGTAGCTAGCAGCATTCATAAGACTCTGATGACAGATGCATTATACTAATTCAATTGTTGGAGGCTATTAATTTTTAGGAGTTGCAGGTGCAAACAACATTAGAGAAGTGTTGCATGCATAACATTCCAAAGGTAACAGATCGGGATAGATTGAATTCCTTTCTTGTTGAGAGGGAGTGTTGAAATTTGCAACAAAAAACAGTGAAATTGGCAACCAGAAAGGAAAAAAAATGCACCCACAAAGGGTGAGGAATTTTTGATGCACATTGGTGAGGAAATTATGATGCACATTGGTGAGGAATTTCTTATGCATGTTGGTGAGGAAATTATAATGCAGACTGGGGAGGAATGTGGGGCGTCTAATTTATTTTCCCCTGAAATAAATTGTAATTTCATCTCATAACAACTTGTATCAGTTAACTACGTCAAGATGTTTGAGTTAGCTCAAGAAATTATAGGTTAGGGTAGAAGATGAGGCATGTAGAGTGATCCTAATATTTTGGGGGTCCGGTTGCAGTTGATGTGTCAGTGGGGTGCAGGTGTGAATCAATTAACTCAATTAATTGAGTTAAAACCAGTTTAACTAGTTCTAACTGAGTGATGAACTAGTGAGAGGTCCAGTGAATTAAATTAGATTTAATTCACAAGTAGTGATCAATCAGATAATTGATAATTCACTATTAATAGCTGCATGCATGTAAGTTCTGAGGAAGACCCAATTGAGACAGAGGTTAAAAGGAACACAACTATCAGTTGTATTTATATAAAATTACCCATGTGAAATTATAGTCATTGGGATTCCAGGATGCATTGCAGAATCAAGGAAGGGATTTATTCCTATTTAATAGGGGCCTAATTCACTAGGAATTGCATGAGAAAGGCTGGGCTGATCAGAGGCTGAGAATTGGCTAAGTGTTTGTCAATTTTTCTTGAGCATTGTAAGATAGTTTTGAGCACAATTAGAGTGAGACAGTCAGGAGAGTGTTGGAGAATCTCATGAGAGATTAAGCGTTGTATTATTGCATGATTATTTGACTTAATAAGAAATATAGATAGAGGGGTTTTGAGAATTTTATTTCCCCAAGAACATCTTGTGTTGTGCGATTTATTTACTTCTTTCTCTTCCTTGCATATGATTGAACGATCGTGTTGTGTATTATGCAAATATTGTAGAAGGATTCAATATGTTGTTTTAGTACATCATAAGATCGAATTGAATCCATTAGTAGATAATTATACATGGTATCAGAGCGATGTTTTGACACTATATTTTTTGATTGTTTCATTAGAAAATGTTATTGATGCATGGGTGGTAGATCCAGGGGCCTCATTCCATTCCACACCTGATAGGAAACATTTTCATGACTATGTTTAAGGATATTTTGGATAGGTTCGTCTAGGTGACGATAAAACCTATAAAATCATTGGAATGGGTAAAGTTATTATAAAAAAATAGAATGGAAACCAATTTCTATTAAAGGAGGTAATGCATGTTCCAGATCTGAAGAAAAATTTGATTTCAACAGGGCAGTCAGGTGGTGAAGGTTGTGTGACAAATTTTACATATAAAACCTGGAAGGTCATTAAAGGAGCCCTGGTAATAGAAACAGGAGAAAAGGTTGGTACATTGTATTTATGCAATGGTATTTTTAATTTTGTTAATACTTTAACCTACACAGGAACAGATGCAACATTTTGGTATCATAGGCTCGGGCACATGAGTGAGAAGGGGATGCAAATGCTTCACTCGAGAAATTTGTTGTCGGGTTTGAAGCATATTGATTTGGATTTATGTGAGAATTGTGTTTTTGGAAAACATAAGAGATTCAAATTTCTTATAGTTGGGAAAGAAAATAAGAGCAAAAAATTAGAGTGTTCGCATACAGATGTATGGGGACCTGCTCAGGTATCATCTCTCGGTGGCTCTCGCTATTATGATACTTTTATTGATGATGCAACCAGGAAAAGATAGATTTATTTTATTGAGAATAAATCTGATGTATTTGATGCTTTCAAGAAATGGAAAGGTTTGGTTGAGAATGAGACAGGAAAGAATTTGAAGTGTCTCAGAGTAGACAATGGAGGTGAATATTGCAGTAAAGAGTTTAATAAGCACTGTTAAGAGCATGGAATTTGCATAGATATGACAATTCTAGGAACAACAAGGGAAAAAGCTGTGTGAAAAAGGATGAACTGGACAATCATGGAGCGTGCAAGGTGCATGAGTGTCGAGCCTCCATTTTGTCTATATTTTTACATATTTTTCCAAGGATCTCTTATGCCTTCACCCAATTTTTGTAGTTAATACCATCTTTTTCTATACATGTTTGAGTCATTATAGAGGCATTAAGAGATAACATGTTATCATACTATGAATTTCCTTTGTCCTAATGATTTGAAGATATTTATGTGAAAATGTCACTAATAACAGGTTATCTTTGTGACAAGTGTATAGTTCCTGTTCCAGCAACACAATTCTTGTTCCAAATAGTATAGTTCTTATTCGTGCAATACTGTTCCTGTTCCCATATCCATGATTGTTATATATTCAATTGCCATAAAAATAATCGAGCATGTGGGTTTTATGAAGAAAAGACTCAAGATGATGATGTGTTGCCTTAATTTCACCCAGGTCTTGAAGACAATGCATAGAGTGGGGGTCAAGCATCTGGTCAATCGTTTTCTATAAGTAGCAAGGTTCATCAATAGTGCGCTGCTAGTAAATCAAGATTCTCATGGATACTATTACGGGGATTTCATGGTTTGGTATCAGTAACTTTGTTTATATGGAACCATAAGATTGATGCAAATCCAATCAAATAAGTACACTCCCTATTTTGGTTCAAGAATCAGATTAAAACTCTAAAATCATATGCGTTGTTTAACCTATGATCTAGATAATTAGAAGATACTGTTGTTACAAATGGGAATACCTTGTACATTAGAAAGGAGAGATTAATAGGCTAGAAATGGAGTTAAGAAGGGAGATCATGTTTCCAATGGGATGATCCCCAGAGGGTACCAATGGATCCAAGCTCTACATTATTGTATGCTTGTGTAATAGGACTTCAGAAATTAATACAAGTTGGCATCCGATTCATGTTTATTGTCTTTGAGTCTTCTGTAATTGTGATTTAATTTTTACAAGGGAAACGAGCTGGGTGGTTTTGGCCCACCAGCCAGTCCGTTGTCCCTTTCCTCTTAGCATTTATTGTTTTTTTTTAATAAATGCATAGCGTGAGATTGTGATTTGGTAGAGGTATGTATTCTCATTTCATAGCTCTCCTTTATGCTTTGGTGTTAAATTACATAGGTTTGATTAATGAGTAAAATGGTATGCTTTCTTCCTTGGAATGCATCATCGTGTATTGATATTCAACTCGTTAAGGCTCTATATGTAAACTGAGACTGTGAAGGCATAGTATAGATATTGGGTGTTTCCTTATAAATGGACATTACATCTCTCATATACATTAAAGCTCACTGTGTTATTTACTTTGATATTATTTGCTACATAACAAGATCTCCTTTCAGTTACACAAGGATTCAATGGTGAATACAACATTTTATTACCAGGAAGTATGGGTATAGTCATTAAGAGTTATGGTTGATTTGATTTATCATGTATTATTTGAGCATTCATGTACACCTTAAATCATTATCTCATATGTGAAACTGATCCTGGGGTATTGAGAAAATGATATTTATTTCTATGATTTTAATATTCAGTTCAATGTAAGGATCAATATGAGAAGATATTTTATTCTTGTTTTATTGGTAGAGTGAAGTGTCCACATAAATATTTGAGAATACCTCTGGTCAAAGGTCATGATGTCTTGAGGAAATTTTTTTATGCTTCATCACAATTGAATATTGCATTATTTTTCAGAGGGGTAACGCACATACAATCTATATTCCTTATAAGTAACAAATTACCTCTGTGTTGAAAAAGAAAGCATTCAATGATTTTCTAAGATCAGGGTAAGCTTTTAATTATTTGGGAATGACTTTGTCTTATTTGAAGAATGCCGAGTTTTATTGCATGTTTTCATTCTTTGCAACATAGTAAGTAATCCTTGGAGAGAATTTGAAACAATATTTCCCTTTTTATTTCTAGAATGGATTTTCAGATTGAATGAAAACTACATCCCCTTGTCCCCTGGACAATTGAGGCAGAATTTTTGCAGGAGTCACTCAATCCAGAAGAGGAGCCAGGAGTAGATTTACTGTGTGTTTTCCTTACTTTGAAAAGTCTTGTTTCCTGAGTGATACCTTTGAATTGTTTGCAAGAGATTGATTGCTATTTCATAGATCCATGAGGTCTTCTTCTAGAATTGATTGTGTTGTGCCTCTAATTTCACACAACCCAAATTGAAATATTAAATGTTGGTACATAAATATTGCATTTACACCACTCGACATTTTGACGTCGTTGTCGAGGAGGCGCTCGAAGGATAGGGCCTTGTTGATATTTCGTGCTACATCTTTTTCCCTTTTCTTTGAAAATGAATTTTTAGATTAGTTGATTCCATTTGCTTGTTGAAGCATACTGGACGATATTTATAGAGAACTCACAAGTGTAGTTTGTTTTCCTTTACTAAAAATGAGTTTTTTGGTGTGATGCCTGGTTTGTTTCCTTTAACTGCAAATGAATATTTCAGTTAGTATGATTTTCCGGTGCTGTAAGAACCCCCTGCTCTAATCCATGTGCTAACAAAACCAACCATCTAGCATGAAAAATTCCAAGTAGATTGATGCTACTCCAAGAACTATTGCAAATCCTAGTAGCATTTGGGGTCTCTGCTTCTAAGGAAGAACCTATTTTCGCAGTAATTAAAAATATATATATTCCTTCAGAAGTAAAGATTCATGAATATCTAGAATATTTTCCCGAGGAAACTAAAGAAATATGGATCATGTTTGATAAGGATAGACCATCATAAGCAAATATTAAATAACACCCACCATATTTATCATCTGATCCAACCTTCACTTTAGGAGAAAATCATAGAAAGTTGGAAGATTCACATGACATAATAAAGGAATATGTACCGACTGTTACTTATGAATAAAATGACTGAGAATATGTGGATCCCATTTAATCTTGGTTTGATATTATTATCGACACCCACTCTTCCTTTATTATTCGACAACTCCTAGCATCACATTAGTTAATGCAGTTGGTTCCTCATGTTCAGGTATTGTCTCAAATATACTTTTCAAGTTTGAACATGAGTAGGATTGTCGTTTTGTTACACACATGGTTGCATTGGACTTACTCCTATACTTGAAGGAAGTCTTCTGCTTCTTA
This sequence comes from Pinus albicaulis, assembly GCA_034641835.2. Lineage (NCBI taxonomy): Eukaryota > Viridiplantae > Streptophyta > Pinopsida > Pinales > Pinaceae > Pinus > Pinus albicaulis. The sequence continues at coordinate 839,859,402 of CM076575.1, forward strand.
ATATGGGGTAGGATGGAAGGAATAAACAAATAAATCAATGCATCCCTTATCATAAATAAAGTTGTTACAACAACACTATTAAGGTTGCAACTCCCAAAGCATAGCTATTCACACTTCTTTTGATTGCCATTGGTTGTTAACACACATATATGGTAAGTATTGTTAAGTATGATTCACTCTAATACCTCATTCTTTTGTAAAGTTACCATGATTAATTGGCTGACTTCTTCTTGTATTTTTTGGTTAAGATAATTCATTTAAGTCAGAAAGGGGGTTATGTCCTAATTATGTTTGTTACTTCGCAAATCGCAAACTTAAAATTCTACTTCTAGTTTAGTCACTCTAACGAGTTGTTATCTGAGAAATATTTTTAAAGTTTCTCTTAGAAGGTATTATTGAAAAAAAATCTCCTATGGCAGACCACTCCTATAAAACATAATGAGCTCTCATGAGAACCCTAGCATTATTAACTCAAGGAATATTTTAGTCATTATTTGAGATGTCTTATTTAAAATGAGTGTTTAGGATAGAGGGACTAACCAATAAATAATAGTCATTAAAAACATTTCATGCCATCTCGTACTCTTAAGGATCATATCTGCCTCCCCAGTTATTAAGTAACCTTTAAAGTTAATCATAATCAGGGTTTACATAGAAGGATTTATTGACGGATAGGAGGTCTCATTACGAGCCGACCTACCATGATCATAGGACCTAACAAGAATGCCATTACCGCTATTGGTCACCAAGCCAGGGTAATGGATTTCAACTGAAAAACTGGAGGACAAGAGGTCTCATTATGAGTCGACTTGTTCATTCTTGTTAGTTCTTATGAATGGCACTTCCATTAGTCGGTTACCAAGCCATGAAAATGACATTCATTTATAGATTTCAGATTTCTGTGGTGTGAGTTTTTAGTTGTTGAGTTCGGAATCTCCACAGTGAGAATTTTTGCGTCTACGTTTCGAGTCTAGAACAAGACCCATCATCAGGACAAATCCTATTAAAAAGAGAAGAGGATAGATATCATATATATACACAAGAGTGCAGGATGAAGGCCGACCAACCATAAAATAATCAGTATTTTAATTTTTAATAAATTAAATTAATTTAAAGTTTACTATTTTTAGTTATATGCAAAGTTTATTAATTTTTAATAATGATTAGCCTACATTCTTGTAATATATATTAAAGATTAATTGGCCTAACTTTAGGATTATGTATTCAAATATTATAAGTTTTTAAAGGAGAGTTTAGTTAATTTATTATATTTGTATTCAGGAATTATTTTTATTTCTATTTTTGTAAATATTTTAAAATTAATTATTAGTTTGTAACCTAATAATTAATCAATATCATAACTAATAATTAATTTAATATTAATTAAAATAAGGTTATAAGTATTATTAATGTATTTTTTATATTAAATCAATATAAATTAATTAAAGAGAGGATTAGTTAATTTATTATGCTTCTATTTAAAGATTGTTATTATTTTTATAAGGATATTAAAATTAATTATTAGTTATAATATTGATTCATTAAAGTTTTTCATATGCTTCAATGTTTCAAAGGATATCTTCTTAATGTCAATTTTTAAATAAAACTAGTATTAGTTAAAATAACTATTACTAATGATATTAAATTAAAATTTGATATAAATGCATAAATCTCATTTTTATTTATTAAGAAGGATGGAAAGGTTTAAGGGGTTGATGTAAGGGGAAGGTTATATATTAGAATTTGGGGAATCTTATACTAAATAATTAGGATAGGGTTAATTCATGCATTTTATCTTTAAGGTTTAAAAATTTAAAATAGTATTAAGTATTAAATTTCTAAGCATAAGATATAAGTAAAGGTTATTAGGGGTTATAATTATAAGTGAAGGAAGGGTTATTAAATGGAGAGGGAAGGTAAAGAAGAAAGCAAAGAAGGGGGCGGGGGGATGGAGGGTTAAAGAGTCGGCACGGGGTTGAACAGGTAAGGAAAGAGTCCAAACGAGATCATTCTAAGATATAAAAGAAGGGAAGCTGAGGGAGGTGACGAGAAAGTACGACTAGGGTGACAACAAGGAAAATGACAAGTTTTATGATTTCAAGGGCCTCCTGGGAGGGCTTACCGTGGATGACTATGTCCACGTCTATTGTGTAGAGGGGGCCAAGAAAGTAGGAACTCAGATTGCTATAAAAGATGTGAGAGATCTACACATGAAGATTCTCCTATTCACCATTGGCAGGGTAGCAGGATCTTCTTCCTTGCATCAGGCGTCCAGGACTCAGATGAGCATAGCTGTGGAATGCCTAGCTCATCTATATGATTGGTGTACAACTCTACTAATGAACATGAAGCAACAACTGACTTCCATCCGGAAAGCAAAAACAAAACATTTCGGATATGGAACCATCTTGATGACATTCTTCTTTGAGAAGATTCCTGGGCTTCGACCCAAAGTGATCTCTTCAATCAGTAGCCCAAGAGACCCAAGAATTGCCCGATGGGCAGATTTGATGAAGAGACTAGGGGGAAGTGAAGTTACCCGAACCACCTGGGATGACGAGTTCTTCCAATGGTGGGGAGAAAAAATCATCGCCGTGGAGGACTACCCCCATGCTGGGATGGATTTCTGCGGTGATCCAGACCTCGTCCTTCCACCTGGCGCGGCATGGGGCACAATCGGTAAGATTGCAATTTTTTACTTATATGATTTTTTGGATTTTTTCAATATATGCGAAAAAATGTGAAAACAAAACATGTTTTTGATTGGACTCAAAATGACTTACAATATTATGATGATCATGATACAGATATTGGACCAGTCCGTCCTGAGGGCTACCCACGGCATAAGCGCCGCAAAGGCGAGGCAGATACTGTAGACCCAGACAGGACCCTCCATGCTGTACAGAGGAACTTGGAGGGTTTAACTCGCCAAGTGCCTATGGCTGCAGTGGAAGATCTACCTGAGGCCATCCAGAGACGAGTAGTGGGAGTACCATGTGACTGGGTGCGGTTATTCCGCCGTGTCGCTACTGCGATCGTGTTCTATAGGAACACGAATTTTGGGCAGGGACCACAGGAGTAGATAGATATGATTACTGGATGACTGAATATTTTTTGATATTGAACATGATCGGGCATAAGCCAAAATTTTGTATGACTTATGGATCCAAATTTTGTATATTTTTTTGAACACTCTGATGAGATATATATATACAGTGATTTATGATGTGATGTGACAAATGTATAAAAATGCATGATGTTTTTGATGATTAAATTTTAATGTATGGAATGATTAATATGCCAATAAATTGCTTGATTAGCTAATGAGTCTGCCATCCAATTGTCTTCTCGAGGAATATGAATGAATGTTAAAAATTGAAATGATCTTTGTAACAAACGCACCCTCAAAAACAATCGGAGTAAAAATGGATCTCGAACCCGAAAAGTATTGTTCAACTGCGACACCACCAGCTGGGAGTCCAAGAAAACTACCAACGAATCAACACCCAATGATATTGCCTCCGAGAGTAGATAAATAACTGCAGTGTACTCTGCTATATTATTGGAAGCAGGACCAATGCAGATTCCTCTTGATACTAACAGCTGACCGGATGGATGATGAAGCACCCAAGCCGCGGAAGCCAAGTTCCGGGTGTTTCTACTAGCACCATCGGAGAAACCATAATGACTCATGACATTCGACACAACCTGACAAAGCAGTTCAAAAACATCACCATCACATCAAAGGCCAAAAACCAGACATGTACAAAAAAAACTACTATATACAAAAGCAAAATTCTAGGCCGAAGCCTAGGCATAAGACCTTTTCAAATAGATCCCATTTATGGGCTCCGACAACTCATTTCCTTCAAAATCAACCAAGGTATATGCTCCTTTTTTAAGGAATTTTTTAACAATGAAGGGTCCATACCACATAGACTTAAAATTTCCTGCGCCCAAGGCATCCTTCTCTTGGGCATAGACCAACACGAGGTTTCCTTCCGAGAAAACCCTAGGTTTGACTGCCTTATCGTAATGAACTTTGATTCGTTTCTTATGCGCCTCATTCATCGTGGCGACATCGCGACGCTGCTCATCAAGATGTTCCAGAGGAAGGAGACGTTCTTCAAGACTAGAAGTGTCAGGAAGAAGCTCAACAACTAACTTAAGAGAAGGAATCTCACATTCAATGGGAAATATGGATTCCAACCCGTAAACTAGTTGAAACAGAGTAAAGCCAGTTGCAGTTTTCACTGACGTCCTGTATGCCCAAAGTGCAGGATATAGCATGATATGCCAGTTGGATTGAGCTTTATTAATTGTCCTTTGAAGAATGGTCTTCAAGGATTTGTTCATGGCTTCCACTTGCCCATTGGCCTGAGGATAATACGGAGATGAATGCTCCTGCCGGAAACCTAATTTTAGAGCCAACTCAGCCATCATGCTATTCTAAAAATGACTGCCATGATCAGTGACAATCTCTCTAGGAATACCAAAACAAGCAATAACTTGGTTGAAAAGAAAAAGAGCTGTTGTCTCACCATCATTCCCAAAAGTAAGCATAGCCTCGACCCACTTCGTAAAGTAGTCTACTGCTACAATAATGTATTTGTGACCTTTAGCTGAAGGCGGGTTACAAGTAGTATAATCAATACCCTACTTTGTAAAGGGACCGACAGTAATGACTAGAAAAAGCGGAGCTGGATGAGTGCGCATTTTTTGAGTATAGACCTGACACGGATGACAATTTTTGACCGACTCCATACAATCTTTGAAAATCGAAGGCCAAAAGTATCCAGCACACAAAAAATTTTGGGTTGTAGCAAGCCCAGATAAATGACCACCACAAGCTCCACTATGGAAATCATTCAGCACAGCCTCAGCTTCTTCGAGAGTTAAGCAATGTCTCAGGATTGAATCAACCCCTCGACGGTATAAAGAATCACCAATAATCAAGTAATTTTTAGCCAAGTGACGCAACTTACAGCGCTCATCTTTCGAAAAAGTAGAGGGAAACTTCGCAGTATGAATATACACAATGATATCTCCATACCAAGGATCCTGTGGAGAGATGAGAAACAAATGTTCATCCGGGAAGGATTCGTCATAATCTATCTCTTCTCCACAGGGAAAATCAGAGATTAATTCCGCGAAAACCAATGATTTCTTGGACTTGGCAGACATAAACTCAAGATAAAATTCCTGCAAAATCACAATCCATCTATTGTATTTCCCCCCAATCACTCGCATACTGAGAACAAACTGAAATGGATTGGCGGCTGCCAAAACATAAGTTTTTCGTAGAAGAATATAATGTCTGAGTCGCTGTACAACATGAACAGCTGCTAAAGCGAGCTTCTCTATCGGAGTATACCGGAGTTCAGGTCCTATCAAGCCTCGAATAAGATAGTATATAACATGCTCTGCCAGAGCATCATCCTCCTAAACCAGAACCATACCAATGGTAGATTCTGCTGCTGCAAGATACAAAAGGAAATCCCTGCTATAATCAGGTGGACTCAATAAAGGAGCAGAGGTCAATGATTTTTTCAAAGCATTGAATGAGCGCTGAGCGAAGTCATCCCAAAAGAATGGAACTCCCTTCTTCAACAATCTCATAAATCCTTTGGTAACTTCAGCATAATTTATGATAAATATCCGAAGAAAATTAGCTTTTCCTTGTAGACTTTGAAGTTGACGAATAGACGACGGGGGAGGCAACCGAAGTATTGCCTCAACCTTGAAGGGATCTACCCTAATCCCTTCCGATGACACAATGAATCCCAATAACCGACCGGATGTAACCGCGAAAACACACGTGTTCGGATCCAACCTAATCTTGTAGAAACGACATCGTTCAAATACTTGACGGAGGTGAGCAGGATGATCAATTCTCTTTCGAGAACGAGCAACTAAATCATCCAAATATGCCTCGATAATATGTTTGATGTCGTGGAAGGCGTATGACATGGCCCGCTGAAACATAGCCCCAACATTTTTAAGACCAAAAGGCATCTTCTTGTAAGCAAAAGTTCCCCAGGGACAAATAAAGGCAGTCTTATGTTGATCTTCAGGACGGATAGTAATCTGATTATATCCGGAGAAACCATCCATGAAGGAGAAAATCTCATTACCGGCACACTCATCGATAATCTGATCTATAAATGGTGTGGGGTAATTATCTTTCGAACATGCTTTATTAAGGTCTCTGAAATCAATGAAAACTCGAATTGTTCCTTGTTTCTTATCCACGGGAACAGGATTCGAAACCCACTCTGTCAAAGGAACAGGGAAAATAAATCCCGCCTTGAGCAGCTTCTCTACCTCGGCTCTGATAGCTGCAGCCTTCCTAGGATTGACTGGACGAAGTTTTTGCCTCACAAGCTTAGCATTTTCATAAGTCTTGATCTCATGCTGGAAAATATATGGATCTATACCAGGCATTTCCTCATAAGACCAAGTGAATACATCTCTAAACTATTTAAAGAGATCGGTGTAAATCTGAATCTCTTCAGGGGAACATTCAGCTCCGATGAAGACGTTCTCTATAACATTGGGATCTCTGGAAATGTTCACCGGGATAGTTAGAGAAATCACAGCCATGTTCCCTTCAGCATATACCTGTGTTGGTGCTAAAGGGTTCAGGACTGGGTGAACAGGACCAGGAGACAAAGGACTCGGAAAACTTAATTCAACTTCGCACAAATTAGGTAAAAAGTAAGACCGATGATGCAAATCATCCCATGGTCTATCTATACCAGTAAAAGCTTCCAGGATGGCCTCTTTAGATGGAAGAGTGGTATCAAGGCAATCCTGGGCGGAAGAAGAACTAAGTGTCCAAGCCAGAGCCACATCGCCATCCAACTCTTTCGGAGAAAGAGGAGATGGAATGGACTCTGCAGAGTCAACAATAGATTGATAAGAAATCTCAGCTGCAGACATCAGAAATGCCATTCCACCCACTTGACCTTCCGCTAATGTGGAGGTAGGGGAAGGCAAGGTCCAAGGATCCGAAAAATAATGAGTTCTGAAGAACTCCTTCTGATAGGAGCCCTGGAGGATGAAATTGCATTTATATGAATGGTAGGAGGTGGAATATCAAAATTACCCATCAAAGAAGAATACATTCCAACCCCTAAATTCTCAACAGGCGGCTTGGCATTATCCAACTTTGGAATAGTTGAGTCAGTAGATGCATTCGGGTCTACAGGAGAACAGTCCAGTTGATCCACTGTAACAATCCTCCCTTCGTGAGGGAAACAAATAATCCGAAATAATGAGGATGCAATGGCATCCATCGCATAAATCTAGTTTCGCCCCAACAAAAGGTTGTAGTCCAAGCTTGCATCAACTATCTCAACCTCTATATTTACAGTTTTGCCGCCAACACAGATGGGAAAAGCTGGGATAATACCATGTGGTCTATGAGAATGACCATCAAACGCAGTTAGAAGAGTAGAAGATGGAACAACTGCGAAAGATCCAATTCCCTTCTAGCATGAGAGAGACATCACACATGTGGAAGTGCCCTCATCAACGACCGTTCGAAAGATATTGAATTTCCGAAACGACGATTTGATATGAAAAGCCATATGATGGGGAAGTCTTTTTAAAATTAGACATATCGAATGTAATCACAAGAGATTTCTTTGGATCGACAGCCCCAATAGCAGTGAGCAGATCACTGCGCTGAGTAGGACAAGACTGGAGCACCTCAAGAGCCGACATGGCACAAGGACTCTGCACCAAATCTTCCACAATAGAGTAGTTCTGGGCAGCCCTGGCATTTGGATTAATCGTCGTATGCTTAGTATATTATTTTGGCATCCTAGGTATAGGCTCAACAGTAGGCTTCGTAATATGAAGCGGCTCAGTACCATCGGGAGCACCCTTGGCTTTCGAAGACTCATCTTCGCCATAATCACGGGATCTCGTGGCGATATCCACATGAGCACTCATCATGTATATGTTTGATGGAGTTTCCCCTTCCTGGGTGGCCCCAGAGGAAGCCCCAGTATTTTGATTCGCGCCAACAACTAGCTGTTGCCCTTGGGGAAAAGGGTTTGTCAACACAGCCTGGGAACTAGAAGAACCCTGCTGAGCTAACAAGCGTTGCACATCCTGAATTTTAGGGCAAAGGTGAGTAAGATGGTCTCCAACACATAACTTGCATGGAAACTTCACTTTCTTTTTATCCTTTGAACCCTCACCAACATGCTCATTGGATTTATTTGCATTACCCTTCCCATTCTTGCCCTTTTTCTTATTATTATTTCGTCCCTTCTTCTTCCCTTCGGATTTTTAATTTTCTTTAGGGTTAGAAGTATGAACGACATTTACTGACAAAGATTGAGAAGGCGATGTCTCAACAGGCACAGCCTGACCAGAAGAAGCATATTATATAGACAACTGTTGCAATTGACTAAGCAGGTTAGTTGCACCACTATTGATCGATCCAATAAGTCCATCACCATGAGGACCAGGTTTAGTCTTGGATATATCTAATTTGGAGCGAGGAGCATTGGGCAAATATTTATGAAGGACACCAGACTGAGAATATATCAATTCAAGCTGTTGGGCCCTAAAAAAAGCCTGCTCCTCAGAAAATACCCCTAAGAGGGATACAACCTTAGAAATATCTGACTGCAAAGATTTCAAAAACCATTCCAAAAGGAATTCTCCCGGAATATAAGCTTTGATAAGCCTCTTCCTTCTCTTCCATTCCTGAATATGATAAAAAATGTGGGTTGCGTCGTCCTGCTTAAAATTATCCAGGAGTTCAGTCCCGGCATCATAACGGACAGGCAACTGGAAATGATTTAGAAATATAGTAGCCAGATCTCCAAAAGTAACAAAATTGCCCCCAGCTAACTCAATATACCACTTGGCAGTGTTTCCAGTCAAGGTGTGTTGAAACAACCTCAACCTAATCGAATCGTCAATCAGGGAGTTAGATGAACACCATAAATGGAAAGTGGTGATATGATCAGCCGGGTCCTCTCCATTCTTGCCTTCAAACTTTGGAATGTCTGAAGGTAGTTTGGTAGGAACCGGAGGCCACCCCGGACTATATCAGATTAGATCATTCGTCAATTTCGACAAATCTGGCAAGTTCAATGTTTCCAGAAAAGGTAAACGAGGAGGAGCCTGAGGATTCCATCCTTGGTAGGATGAATTCCCAAGATTTTGAAAAGAATAACCTGGATTTTATGAGGCGCCAAGTTTCCAGAAATAACTCGTAGAAAATGTTGGGCCATAGGACCCAGCATTTGGAGAAGGACCCCCTCCCAATGTAGAGTTACCAAAGACCGGACCAGTTCCCCCCCCCCAAAGTAGTGAACAAAGAGGAAACCCCCTGGTAGGGGTTCCAAGCGGTAGAAAGAGGGGAAAAAGCCCGATAAGCACTTGACGAAGGGAAAGAAGCATTCCATTGTTGACCAGCGAGAAATTGATTCCCTGCCCCCACTGCTGTGAATACAGGGTTCCAACCTGTAAAGGTAGTCGAACTCTGACCTCCAGACCAAGGGTTAAAACTCTGAGTCTGAGAAGTAAAAGGAAAATACCCTAAGGAAGGATTCAAACTAGGAATATGCCCACTTTCGAAGGGGAACCCTTGAAAAGAAGCTAACCCACCAGCCATGGAAGACATGGGTGCAGACGCAGTTGCAGCAGCGGAAAAGGAAAATGAAGGAATTCCACTAGTGGGCATTCCAAAACAAAAGGGACTAGATTGAGAAGCTTGTGCTTGGGTGAAACCAGATCCAAACACAGCAGTACTAGAAGCAATCGAAGATATAGCAATTGTGCCTCCTCCTTCTACTGAAGCAGCAGTCTGAATGCCTGCAGCACTCACAGCCGAAGCCGCGTTCCCAGTCGTGGCCATCGAAAGGTATGAATAAGATGGATAAGAACTTTCTGGTATTTCTGACTCAGTTTCGATGTAATCAACAAAAAATGGATAATCAGGAGAAAGAGGAGATGGAAGTGATTCAGAAAGTTGAGATACTTCCTCTACTTCTACTTCTTCTTCTCCTGGAAATAAGACTCTCAAGGTGAGCAGAGCGCTCCTCCCGGAACCAACACCGGAACCAACTACAAAACCTTCAATCCCTTGTGGAGGATCTCTCTCCACTGCGTCAGATACCACAGGGTGATATTCACCTGCTATATTACTCCTACGCCTTCTTGAAGAAGGCTCAACAGTTTCGGGAGATAACCGCCGAACTCTCCTCGATCAACGAGGCGCTTGATCAACCACTTTAACATATTAATTAGACTCAAAAAAGTATAAATCTAGGCAAGCTAGGAGCAAAGAGAACTCACTACAAAAATCCCTAAGATGCAACCAAGCAAGCAGCCTTCAGGTATTTCCGCTCTGGGTGATTAGGACACGACACCAAAATACGAGAAAGCGAAAAATAGGACCTCCCAAAAGTAGTCTGGGATAATTACGGCCCAGGCCTACTAGTGAAGGTAACATAAATAGTTACACCGACCTCCTAACAACAGCCTTTGCCGGTGCAAGTACCCAAGCTTCACCGAGGCACCCTCCAGAAGTACTGCTGGAAGTGATACGACGTCTGCCTTAGGTACCACGGGTATTCCCCCCTGCAGTCACCTGTGTGGAACCTAGGAATGGCAACTATGGGCACCAATCCGTGTCAGCAGCCGGGTGGAACGGTCTTAAGGCAAGATCCAGTAAATCAGAGAGGGGGTATCTCTCGTCTCAACCTTCACTTCCCCTCGCGCTTGACTATCTGGAGGAGAGCTTTCCCAGTCCACCTAATGGTGTTGGATTTCGCTCATTTAATAAACTTCTATGATTTAGTTTGAGCGGCCTTGGAGAGTTAACTCTCCACTCACCTAATCCAAGGCCCTACAACCTAGCTAGTTGATGTATGACACCTAATAAAAACTTGCTAGTTGTTTTTAAATTATTGCGCTTATTTTAGTTGGTTGTTTATATTAAGTCAAGGGAATACGGAAAATGAAACTCGTGATGTTTTATGACGCAGAAAAGAAATTAATGAAAACCAATCTACATGCAAATGCAGTAATTTCCTTTCAATGAAAATAAATTTCTACACGGGTTCTACGAGACTCCTCTTTTTTTTTTTTTTTTCTTTTTCCAGATATCAAACCTCACACTCGCAAAATTTACGAAAAATACTACAAATGTTTAAGTGCACCTAATGCAAATTACTAAGAGCATGCCAATTCTAAGATGCAAAATCTAACAAAGCAAAGAGAAATTTGCAAGAATCCTCCAGTTCTATCACTTTTCTAGTTGTCCACAAAGCTAGTTCCCAAATCAGAAACTCTCAGTATAAAGACACCAAAATACGCTCGAAATAAGAGAAAGAAAGCAATGAAAATTCCCTTCCCAAATCAAGTCAGAAACCGAAGGCAAGAAATCTCAAGAAAGCTTCAAAAGATGGAAAGAAACCAAAAAAAAAATGCAAAACAAAGGCAATGGCAAAACAAAATGTTTTTGAGCTTTTGAATTTTATAAAAAGAAGATTTCAAAGAGACCAAAAAGAACTATCTAATTCCCAAGCCAAAAGAATTTTAAGCAAAACTTCCACAGAAATGCTCTAAATCTTATAGTGCCACTTAGTAGCAAGATTTATATGAGTGAAAGGAAGACAAGAAACTCAGTAACTCAGCCCAGAAGAATAGCACAATCTTGCAGCAAACAAAACTTCAAAGACCCAAAAATGAATCTTCAAAAATTGCAACAAGACCTAGTCAAATGAAATCAAGAAAACCAACCAAAAATCAGGCAAAAATTAAAGTGCAATGCAAGACATAAAGTTAGGAAAGATGGTTCTTCTTCATTACGAACAGCATGTACAAGAATAGAAAGGTGGAGAGATCACCTGAATCCTTCCACGATCTTCGAATAGACCGTCGTTCGGATCCGTCCCGCCCTTGCCTCACTAGGATACTTTCAAGACTTGTGCACACGAGATGACATATACGTTGATGAACATCTCCAGGAAACAAGGGTTTCTTGTAAAAAGCTGGGAAGTGCAGGAGGCACGGGAAATTAGACTTGAATTTGGGCTCCAGCATAATATAATGTCTATAATTTTCTCCCTCCTTTAGGCCATGCATATGAGGGGCTTTTATACTCCCTCAAAGTAGTTTCAATCAGTTAGAAACAGTTGGCCACGGGCTGGGGTGGTTGAATTACTGGAATAACCATCAACCCAGCCTCGAAAATAGGGATTTTTATATATTTTTTAATGATTTTAATGGCATATGCGGAAAAGTATCTCTGGACTCGCGTATACACGCGGAAAAGTCTGGGCATACCCGCGTATGGGATTTTAAACACTGTTTTTTATGAACTTTATTCAAGTATGTGGGAATGGGTGCCCAAGGCCAAAGAGACAATCATGAATCACATGAGGGTGAAAAATGATGCTATAACACCTAGGTTATGCATTGCTTTGGTTTCCTAATACTTACTATTTCCACATATGCTCAAAGGTGAAATCAAGTGAAAACAAGGGTGAACTTATCATTGTCCAAAGACATCAAATGCCTCCAAAGGTATCTCCTTGATCAAGCATTAAGTCTGCATAAAGATAGTTTTCCCATGTTAAAGAATTTCTGCAGGAATGCTTTATGATGGTTAATAGCAGAACAGATGCAAAGTGAGAAGCCTAAACTCATAAATGACATTACACAGCTTAAGAGATACAACAGGTCTAAGTTCACAAAGAAGATCATGGTTTAATGACAAATTGTTTTTAAAGTGTTGCCCAGCAAAATTCCCATGCATAAGGTCCTGAAGGCAGTGGCACATGAACACAACTGTGCATAAATCAAAGATTCAATAAACAAAAATTTAGACTGAAAAGCCTCCTTGGTAAATACAGGCAGAGATTAAGAGATCTATGCAAGAAATCACAAACACAGAGATGCACCAACACCATGAACATTTACAGTCAATTATCCATGCAGATGGCGAAAAAGGACAGAGATGCATAGGTTCAATATGTAAAGGTGGAGAAACCAAGCAAAATCACCAGTTTTCCAAGGTTTTTTGAAAAAAGTGCAAAACTCCAAAGGGAATGAAAGGATCAAAAAACACTGCTCTTTATGATACTACCTACAAAAGGAAAAAGGGCATATTAGCAAGGGAGAGAACCAAAAAATAACCTTAGTAAAGTGGGTTTTTATCTTTCATTTTTTCAAAAAGGGGTATAAAAACAACCCAAGCAACATCTCACAAACACCATTTGGTTGCTTTCAAAGGAGTTGAGGGTTAACAGGTTTTCAAAGTTCCTGACAGAGTTTTCGGCAAGAATTTCTGGGCACTATGCTCCTGTGCGCACTGCCCATACACTTTTCCAAAGGGCATTGTGTTCCTATGCAGAGGTGTTGTGCGCTTGTAGAAAAACGACCATGCAGACTCCGGGCCCGACCCATCTGCCACACGACAGCGCATGCATTCTCCACCCGGGCCTAACACACTCGTTGTGCGCCCAACCGTGCAGACTCCGCCTGGAAGGCACCTGACTCCTCATGCAGGGGCGGTGTGCTGTGCTCCCACTAGTTCAAAGGCTGCCAGAAAGCCCGACACCTGATAGCGTATTTAGGGCCGCTCAGGCACACACAAGACTACCCATTCATCACTTGCCCGACTACGTGCAGGAGTCATGCAGAAACGTGCAGGAGGTGACCTGTTGCGCTCCTGCGCGTTCAGGAGGTGCCCGACCCCACGTGCAGGAGGTGACCTGCTGCGCTCCTACGTTTTCAGGAGCTGCCCGACCCCGCTTGCAGGAGGAAATAGGGGAATTTTGAGGTCTAAAATGGGCCTCCTAAGGAAATATAAAATAATAGTGGAAAAAATCAAATAAGATTTGATGACATCATCAAATTTTAGAGGGAAAAATGAAAAAACTACTTTTTCAACTCATGTTTTCAACTTATCTCCCAAATTTTTTACTCAAATTTTGAGCGGGAGTACTCGTTGGATGAGAAATTTAATTCCTCATCCAAGGAGTACCCATGTTGCATACTTTCGATGGGTCCTACTACACAAAAAATGAGAAATACATAAAAAATTTGTGATTACAATCACATTTTTTATGTATTTCTCATTTTTCGTGTAGTAGAGTTCATCAAAAGTATGCAACATGGGTAATCCTTGGATGAGGAATTACATTTTTCATCCAACGAGTACTCCCACTCGAAATTTAAGTAAAAATTTTGGGAGATAAGTTGAAAATACTAGTTGAAAAAGTAGTTTTATTATTTTATTATTTTTTAATATTTTTACCCTTTTATTTAAAAAATGGTAAATCATCCCCCATGGTTGACATCATCATCTTGAATCCTATTGGTTGTTATAAAGTTTATTTTTTTTGTACATTTTTCTTAGGAGGCCCATTTTAGACCTCAAAATTCCCCTAATGTAACCTACTACGCTCTTGTCCGTTCAGGAGCTGCCCGACTACTCGTGTTGAAGGCGCCCAACTTGCCCACAATGCATTTTTTAGCCCTTTTCTCCATCTAAGAAGAATTGATAGGTATTTAGAAGTTTTTTACCCATCCTTTAAATATTGTTTGAAGGTAAAATATAGGAAAGTGTGGAGGTATAGCTTAAAGGGAATTTGACAAAACCCAAGAAAGAAAGCAATGTCCCCTTGTTTGCAGACATATACAATTGAAAAACACCTATCCATCCACACACTGCAAGCACATTGAGGACAAAATGTGTGGAGAAGAAAAAGTTGACAGTGATGAGACAAACCAAAGGCCTAAAGAGCAGCAGAGGAAGGGTGGGAAGCCAAATAAGTTTGAGCCTATTAGCACTAAAGAACTGATAGCCTCTCCTACTGTATTTTCATATTTTCAAGAAGTAGGATGCTATGAGTTCTGTGAGAAAGTATAGAGGATCCAGAGCCACCCTCATTTGACCAATCTTTTTGCCCTAAACCTCCATAACCACCAAGTACACCTAGCTGGAGTAAAGTTTGAGCTGACCACCAATGCCATCTCTATGGCCACTGGAATAACTTGCATGCGACAAAGGTGGTTCAAACAAGTGTATCTGGACCTAAGCCATTATCACCCATTCTTGAAACCAAGTTGTCAAGCTGACTGCAAAACCATGTTCCCCTTTTCTCATTTGTTGGACAGATATGCTCCCCTAATGAATATCATTATGAAATACTTCACCTGTGAGGGTAGGTTCCAGAGTCTTTTCCTACCACATAAGACTACTCATGCATTTTACCAAAACCAAGCTGTTACATTTTCCCTACTACCTTTGTAAAAGTATTGAGAAAATGTCTTCCATTATGCAAAAGAGGCCTCCATCCCAACAAATGTCAAGCCTTTTTCATCATTCCCCCATCAAAGTGATTGTCTCACACCAGCTAGAACAACAATGCATCCCATGGGAGGTTTTCATCGCCCATGATGATTTCACAACTCCACTACCTCTCCCTCTGCAAAGTCTGCCATCATCGTCTCAACTTCCTCCTCACACACCTCCATCACCCTCCACTAACCATGTTTCATCCTCTTCACATAAATCATCTCCTAAAACAAACCTCCCTCTTTCACCTTCTCCTAAGAAATCAGAACATGAAGATAGCAGTGAAGTAGAGGAAAATGAAAGTGAAGAAAGCAGTGATGAAAGTGAAGAAAGCAGTGAAGGAGAGGAAGATGGAAGTGAAGAAATTAATAAAGGCAATGACAAAGAAGAAATCAGAGATGAAAATAAAGAAAGTAGAGATGAAAGAAATGAGCCCAATGATGAGAAAAAATACCAAAATAGTGAGCTAGAAAAATACCAAAACAGTGAGCCTAATGACAATAAAAAAACAAATGACAATCAAGGAGAAGAAGTAAACAATGAAGAAGATGACACTGAAAATACAAAGGACGGTGGAGAGGAGGCATATGAAAGTAGTGAAGAGGAAAAAGATGGCAAAAGTAGCTAAGAAACAAAGTTTGAAAGTGATTTTAGTGGGAAAAACAATGAGAACAATGGGCCAAATAATGAAGTTAATGAACAGGACAGTGAAGAATAGATCAGTCAAGAGAACTCACATATTGAAAAATAAAATGACCATCAAAATAAGGGAAAGACTAATGAGAGTTCCCAGGACAGTGACCCCACAAAGAGTGCAAACAGTGATACAAAGGCTGAGTTTGACAGAGAACACAGTGGGTCAAATGATGAAGAAGAGAACATTCATGGAGATGAATATGTACCAAGCAATGATCAAGGCACCTCTAACATTGCAAATACAGAGGATGACATTCGTGAATATCTTGGCAGTGATGCTAGCATAAGAGAAAGTGAAAATGCCTCTCAAGAAGGAAGTCAAGAGCAAGGTGAAAAAGATGCACACACAGAGATCATCCATGAGGAGAAAAGCAGTCCTAAGGTCACTAATGATCAAGGTTTTCAAGTGAAACTTGTTGCACCTTTCCTCCTTACTTATCAAAGAGGAGAAAGGAATGTGTTTGCTGCCTCTAAAGGGCAAGGGGCCATGCCATCCTCCTCAACTCAAATGATTGAAAAAGGTAAACAACAAGTGAAATAGGAAGAAGACAATCATGAGGAGGAAAGAGATTTTGAACTCATTCACATAGACAATGATGAGGAAAATGAAACAATAATTGCAAACTCCCTTCTACAATACAGGAATGCACAAATCAAGGAATTGAAAGTTGAATTAGAAAGGTCCAAGGATGTCATTCACTTCTCATAGATACAGGACAAACAAATGAGTGGCCAGCAGGCCATCTATGAAGCAAGGGTGCTCAAATACCGGAAAGAGGCTCAAAGGTAACAAGTAAAGTTGGAGGAGTACATGGGCACTTATGAGAAGAGTAGTGATGAAGAGGGTCAAACTAAAAGTAAACCTAGAACTATGGGTCTTAGGAAAGCATTAGCAAAGCAGAGAGAAGAAGAATCAGCCCAAGCACAACAATTTCTCCTCACTGAACTCCTTGCCATGGAAATTGAGCGTAATAGGGAATCATGGCTTGAGAGGGCCAACATACATCTCGAGGACAAGCTGGAGAAGGAAAACAAAGACTTGGACTTGCAAAGGAGAATGACTAAGCACTATGCACAAAGAAACCACTTTGCAAGAAAAAAACTCAAAATTGCCCAAAATAAGCTCCTAGCACCAAAAGATGAAAAGGACCAACCTATGCTTGGTATTTTGGCCCAAGCTTCTCTACAGGTCTCTCAAGACCCATGAGGCACTCATCCACCAATTTTGGGTAGAATTGAACAACTTTTTGTTTTTTGCAAATTTTGAGGCTAGGAGTGCAGCACACCCTGTGTTGCGCTTTTTCCCAGGGCATCTTCAGGAGCAAAGGTTTGCATATTTGGGTTCCTCATCATTCATATAGCATGTTCAGAAAGTATAAACCCAATTGGAGTTGTTTTGGTCCCCCAAAAGGGTCAAAAACACTCATTTTTCACCATTCTGCCCACTTTTCAAAGCATGTGTTGCGCTCCTGGAAGTCTTGGAATTTTGACTTTTTGGACAGGTTGCAGAGGCTAGATTGGAGAACCAAAGGTATATCTAGAAATAATACTTCAAGGGATTTCCAACGATCCATCACAGAGCCTTTTCCGACATTAGGAAGGTCTCCAAAACACTGCTACAAGAAGACCTATTTTTCCTGTCTCTGTGTTGTGCTCCTGGCATAAATTCAAATTTTGACATAGTGTGTTGCGCTCCTATTGTTGAATAGGAATGATGTGCATTTAGAAAAATTCCATATGCTTGTCAGGGCCTAAAATTCAATTTAATTACTATATATGGCCAAAAAAGATATATGTTTAGATATTTTTGTGCCTTGGGCCTTGCAAGGCCTCAAGGACAATATAGATATTTCTAATTAGCCAATAGACTTCTAGATGATCTATTAGGCTTTCCTCCTCCTTGATTGTTATATATAGCATGAGGATTCATTGTAATGTTGGGACTTGATGTGTTTAAGAGTAATACATGGTTTTTGGAAGTTGAAGAACAATTTAGTGTTGTGGAGCTTGTGGATGATTTGCCTTGATTGATGGTGATGAAGGCTTTCTTGCAGAATCCATGATTTTAGTTAATGATGATGTATCTCTCATATGTTCATGTTTTTCTTGTTTTCATATGTTCATCTTTCTATATTGCAATAGCTCAGAAGAATATAGGATGAGAAATGTTGTTTGAGGCACCTCAGTCCTCCTGTTAGCTATTGTTTTCATGTTTTCTTCTGTTGGGTTAGCTTAAAAAATTCTTCATTGCTCCTTAGGCCCACCTAAGCTTGTATATTTCATTATTGGATTAATATGATATTTTATAAACATGATTCATGGTAAGACCTGCTTGTTTAATGCGATCTAAACTTTGTCCTGAAATCTCCCTTTGCTATATTGATTGATAGGTTAAGTCAAATAGGTCTTGTTTCTATCTTGCCCTTTGAATATGCTTATCAGTTTGCCTCGAAGTTCTTTATAGTTTAATGAATGATGTTTAGGCATTCCCTCTTCATTTATTGATGCTATTTTTTCTCTTATATGTTTTCAAATCTTGAAAGTAGAATAATTGAAGTTAGATAAGTTCTCTTGCTTCCTTGTTCCACTAGATTGTTTATCTTGAATTTTTATTTGTTTAAAGTATTGTCATTGAGTAAATGGTGTGCCCTATCTCATGATTAGTATCTTTCACTTATCAGTATTTAAGACCTCTCTGTTCATAGGTATTTGACAAAGGATTCTTAACTGCCCTTTGCCCTATCTTGGTTCCCAAACTTGATGTCCATTTCACCTCACACATAAACTTAAGAGATCCATTGACTACACTATATTTTCCCTGTGACGTACCCCGCTTCACTATCAAGATATCAATGACTTCATAGACTCCATTGCCCAATTGATTTGATAACCTCTCGCTCCACCTATCCTACTTGATCATCTTACACCAACCAAAAAAAACAACAAACCTACACTTAACAACTAGCCTAAAACCAACATCTAAAGCGAACAAGTTCACATCCCTTGTGCATATAGAGAGAGCCCTATCTGAGTCCAGGAAGGCTAGGTACTAGGACTCCAAAGATTGTTCTGATGTTACCCCGTCATTTGGTTTACCAATCTGCCAAATCATGGGACACTAAAATAATGGAAATCACGGTGGGACCGAGTACATAGTAGCCTAAGAAACTCTTATATACTCTTTTAACCCTCAGTTAAACTTTGAAATCCTGTGATTTTTAAATCACCTCATCACTATCACCAACACAATGGTAATCATGATGTAACCTTTGATGCCAGTGACAATCTAAGTATCACTTAGGACTTTAGAAGCCTTCATCAAATCATAGAGAACTCAACTGATAGCCAAAGAGTAGAATCTAGCTTTTTCACCACCCTAGCAAAATGATGACTCAGCTATAGGACACTCTTACAAACCTTAGGGCTACATATAGAAACTCACAAAACCCCAAAACATTTCTAGATTGGATTTTTTTCCATATTGGTGGTGGAACATAGACACATATCTTCAAAACAACTAAAAATATCCACCTAGCGACTCCACTAGCCTCCAGTAGGCCTTCCAACTTTACTAGTGTCCATAGGCTCCTAAAGGATTGTGCCGAATCAACCCTAGGAAGTCTAAACTCCTAGTCACACATTGTGTGAGTTTAGCAAACACAAAAAGAGGTAAACTTTTCAAAAAAAAAATTCAAAACTTTCAACCTCTCTAAATTTTGAGTTTGAAATCTGGCTTCACGAAGAATCAATACTAGATCTCATCTGGACTGATCGAACCCTCCTACTATAGTTGATGACCCAGAAAATATTTTGTGGAAAACTTTTGAAATTGGAAACTTAGCTACTAATAGGACCATTCATAAAGCAAGCTCTGTACCTGAACATCTTACGGCCTTGCAAGATCCCCAGTTTGACTTGCGCCATACAAGAAACCTTTTAAGAACCAAGTCACAAAGTAGAATTGACCATACCGATATTGAGCCCATAGACTTGCAACAGAGTCCTAGCAGAGAAGCTTCTCCTTCCACACCACTTGATTTCAAACTTCTCCAACACTTTGGCTCTTTTCACCCCAGGTTTGCTCATAATCAGTTTACTGGTCCGACTAGTTCTGCCACACCCATTCACACCTCCACTGTGCAAACCACTCCATCTCATATCACAAATCCTCCGCTTGTAAATCCACCATTAGCTCCTATCATGGCTACTTGGTATGCCCCCCTAGTTTTACCACAACCATTAGTACCTTTTCCAAACTATTACTAATCCAGAATCCCACACTTCATCAGGGCAGAATCTACCACTTCCCAACAGCATGTATATAGAATGAATGATGCTTTTGACTACGTGGAATTAGAAGAGGAAACCATGAAGATGAGGATGTTTGCCCAAAGCCTAGGAGGAGAAGCTAAGAAATGGTTCAAAATCCTAACTCCCAACAGCATACACGATCTCCCTTCCCTTTACCAAACTTTCATAAACAAATGGGAAATTAAGAAAAACCCTCTTCAGATCCTCTCAGAATATAGAAATCTTAAAAGAAACACGGGGGAAAGTGTCCAAGACTATTTCACTAGGTTCAATAGTGTTTACAACGCACTACCATCAAACATGAAACCCCCACTAGGCCTAGCCTTAGCTAAATTCCCAGAAGGTTTTGACCCGATATGGCCTATCAGCTAAGAGAAAGAGATCCCCTATGTAATGTTCCCAATTTTAGCCTCGAGCTAAAATGGAACATTATAGTTGCACATTTTATTTTTGTTTAATAAAATGGGAAAGGAGACACCTTAGACCCTTTTAGATGAAGAAATAACCCTCCTAATGTGAAAGGGAGGTGAATAAAGTAGCTGAAATAAACACCAAGGGTGTGAATGGAACCTAGCTCACTTTATTAGTCATCTTTGACTAAAGTCAACAACGTTGCCCAAGGAGGAAGAGGCTTCCTAGAGAAGCCGCGCAGTTTTGGAGGGAAGAGATTCACATGAGGGTGGAAACCCTAATTGGTGATACCTTGGTGGAGAAGAGTTCCTTTTGTTTATAAGGAGGAGATGGCGGCCTATTTTGGACATGTTATGGTTTAGAATTGTAGACTTGGGTCTGCAAAGGCTTGCATCCCTGGGCTGTTTAGTAGGGTGATGGTGCCCTCGGGCACTAGGGTGTTCTCGGTAGGGGATCCCTACCTCTTCCTCAAGGGAGGATGAGGATTGAGCTACATTTCCTTAATCTGGCATTGGCCACAGCTACATTCATCTCCTACAGCATTATTTCTGTAGCAGAGAGGATGTTGTGTTGCTGGGTGCAGCAAGAGAGGAACTCATGAAGTCTCTCTTGTCTAGTTTTCTTTAGTGGAGGAGTGATATATTCATTGGAGGAGCTGTAAGGAGGGTTCCCAGGCTGTATTTCAGATCAGTGGAATGAGGCCACACTTCCATCATCTCCCACTGCGTATTCCATGGAGGAAACTACGTTATTTTGGAGGAGGCAGTGAGAGAGGGGTTTCTGGAGCTTCAGAGGAGGATGTTTTTGAGACAAAGTGATCAACACTTTGTATTAGAGACATTATCAAATGAGGGAATTTGTATTTCAGATAAGCCACAACCTCATTCTTATTTTGGTTCAGTTGCAGTGACAACTCAGTTGTCACACTTTGGTTTTCTCTGGCATTTCTAGCAATCTTCATAGATTGGCTAGAAATCTTGTATTTCAGCCCATATTTTGTTATTGGGCTATTTCTTGTATTCCTTCAGCCACCTATGTATTTTATTCATATTCAACAACTTATACCTTCATATACACTAAGCAGTTGCAGCTACTCCGACATTTTGTGGAGTTGCAGCTACTCTTGTATTTCACTACTTATTCATTGGAGGTTGGATCTTAAAGCTTGAGTGGCTTGTCCCTCAGCTATTTCTTGTATTTATTTGCTGATATATCATAATATCATGATGTTTGTATCATTTTCCCTCTTATGGTGCATTTCATATTTGCAGAGTTATTGGTTATGTTCAAGTATTGTTGTAGCTCTCTCATTGAGCCTTGTTTTAGAGACCTAGATTGAGGAGATCTGAATAACCCATCTAGTGTTATTTATTTGAGCTCATATTCTACATAGGAGTTTTATTAGAGTTTTTCTAGGGCATACCAGTGTTTTTTTTCCTTATTTATGCAACAACTTCCTTATACAGCGTTTTCAAGGACCCTGTAGCAGAAATCCCTGATGTGAAATATTGCATATCCATAGATAGAGTCTGTGAAGGGCCAGCTAGCCTCAGGATCTATCCCTTCTTTGGAAAAAGACATATCTTTTAAATTCCCCAACAGTCAATCTCTGAAATGGACTTGTGATATCTCACTAAAGAAGGAATTGGAATATCTGAAGATATTCCCGATGGGGCAGAGATTTCCCAATTTGGGATATTACAGTGGTATCAGAGCATGATCTTGGCTCAGCCTGTGCCCAAGATCTATTTCCATCAGCAAGAGGAGCTTCTCTCCAAGGAGATGAGATTAACAGAGGAAACAAGGAAAGAGGAATGAAGGAAGAGGAGGTCTCCCTTCTTCTTTTCCAGGAGATTATTGAAAATCTTGATGAAAGGGAAATTTGAAGAAATTTTCTGAGAAGGGTTTGTTGATGAGACAAATCCTGGCTACCTCATGGAGGGTGTGAGAATTCAGCCACACATGCATATCCACAGTGTAGTACATTGCCCATAGCTACTGCAAGAAGGATGGAGGAAGGAGTTGAGGCCTTTGGAGGAGCAGCACTGCAACTCAAAGGTATGATTCATGATGATTGATTTCAGAGTTCTATTTCATGTTCTCATGCAAATGAGAGATCATATGTTGCAATCACAAAGATTTTTGCAAAGGGAATTGATGAAAACCAATGTGAAACATGGTGTGGCAAAACTTCAAACACTTTGCATGCATGGAGGGGAACCTTAGATCATTCCATCTTTCTAGATGGGGAGAAATCAGGAGAATGACTTTCTAGAGGCAAGACCCCATTGTATGAAGGGCACTCTTCCATTTGTGAGGGTGTAGAGATATTTATCTCTAAGGAAGGCCAAGGCCTCTCATTGAGGACGAGACACACTCACATGTTGGTAAATAGGAGGTGCATAGAAGAACCTACAGCGCTACACCATTGGAATAAAAAGAAGAAGACTAGAAGGATCAACATGAAAGGATGATGGACATTCACCCTTATCTATTTCAAAGATTATCTTCACTTAGGAGAGGGACTGCACTGCGTAGAGAGAGAGAGGACCTATCATTCCTCTCATATATTCAGTCCACTTCCTATGTTTATGTCTCACTTTTGGAGGTTTTCCACTTGGGAGGCCACATGATCTAGAGATGATGAGAGGCATCATGTCATTTGGTTCACCACTCTTGGATTCTGGAGGGGTGGAGATATTGGAGGAGTAAAACACAACGCAGTGAGTTTGGGGATGAGCACAAGGAGGAGGGGTACACTGTCATTTTCAGTACCACCCATTCTCATCAGCTTTACTGCGCAGATAGAGTTGTTGTATGGATGGAGGACAACATCTTCATGATGCAAGATGGCTACCCCATGGATTTGGTGAGAGAGAGGTTATTTCCTTTTGGGAAGAACTCTTTCATGCTTTGGAGTAGATGGAGGCCACTCATGTTTACATTTCCCAGGATCGGGAGATTATTTGGAGGTGACAGTATCTCCTGGGAGGCTCATTTTCAGAGAGCATCATTTCTATTAAGCATGAGTAGTTTCATGATGATGGCATGGAAGCAAGTTGGAGGATGACTTTGGCATGAGGGGATGTCAAGGTAGCAGGCAGCAGTGTGATGGAGCACCATATTGCAGAACACCAGCGCTGCCTATGTGGAGGATTGATCCAGGATGGAGGGCTCAGCTTTGGTTGAGTATTCCCCAAGATCTTGGTGCATGCATGATCCTTGGATGGCCTTGATGGAGATGGAAAATACTTAGTAGATGATATGATCATATATCATCATGGCAGACTCTTCTTGGCTAGATTTTCTAGTCTCAAGGAGAAATTATTTGCATGCAGCATATGAGGACTTCCTAGATATGCACTTGGATGCATACTTTGCTTTGCTAGAGGAGTTCACTTGGGAGGGCATTTAGCATGATCTACATTAGCATATGGATAGATGCAAAGCCCGGTTATTTTTGGAGAGGTGGGCACAAACATTCCCTTGCTCATTGGAGGAGAGGGAGAGCATTCAGTTGAGTCACTTCAACTCAAGAGCTCTAGTGCATGATGGAGGAGGTATGATTTCATATTTGGTATTTTACTTCTTTTCATTGATTGAGGAGCATAATGTATCAAGGAGGCTTGTTCCTTCTTGCATTTTTCATGAGTATGTACTTGCAGCTACTTTTAGCCTTGATTATGGCTATTTTTGTGATGGTTGTGGGGGAAGCCACATGCTTCATGGTGTGTACCATTGGAACCTATTTGTACTTCCATGTTTCATCTTATGAGGAGATGTTGTGGTAGCAAACAAGTGGCTAGTATAGAAATTGTTATTTGAGATTTTTGAGGTAGGCCAAAAGGCACTGCACAGGTTCCATGAGTGGAACTTTGAACCACTCTTCGGTTGTCATTTGATAGCTTGCTTTTATTGTGTATTTCTCCTTGCATTTCTGATGTTGGTACACTCATGAGGAGCATTATTTGGAGAGTATTGTATGTACAGCCCATTGAGAGCATGATTCTCCCTATTATACATGTTTCATTTTGCAGGAGACTCCATGGGCAAACCATGATTGCCACATTACTACTTGTCTCTTCTTGTGGGAGAAACCACTTGGAGGATTTGATGAGGCATTTAATGGCTGGATTTCTTGATGGGGTAGCTTGGGCCATTCTTGGAGGCCATACCATTTCAACCCAAGGATAGAGGCAGCCCCATGCACACTTCAAATGGAGAGAGGGCCATCATGAGAGCACAAGCACAACTCTCCATTCAGCCCCAACACATTGCAGAAACCGGGGTTGAGATTTTATTTGAATGATTGCATGGATGAGAGGATCATCATCGGGAGCAAATTTTTCCCATGCACATCATCACTCCTACCTTAAGGAGGCCTTAGCATAGCAAGAATGATTCCACTATACCTTCCATCTTTCCATGAGGAGCATTGTGTCATCTTGCATACTTGGGAGAGAGCATTGGAGGACAGATTCATTGCAGCATATTTGAGTAGTGGTAGGACCATTGATGAGGAGGCCACAAGAGAAGAAGGGGGAGAATATTTTGTTCTCTCTATGCAGTTGCTTGAGGGCAAGCAACATGTGGGAGGGGAGGACTGTAATGTTCCCAATTTTAGCCTCAAGCTAAAATGGAACATTATAGTTGCACATTTTTTTTTTGTTTAATAAAATGGGAAAGGATACACCTTAGCCCCTTTTAGATGAAGAAATAACCCTCCTAATATGAAAGGGAGGTGAATAAAGCAGCTGAAATAAACACCAAGGGTGTGAATGGAACCCATCTCACTTGATTAGTCATCTTTGACTAAAGTCAACAGTGTTGCCCAAGGAGGAAGAGGCTTGCTAGAGAAGTTGCACAATTTTGGAGGGAAGAGATTCACATGAGGGTGGAAACCCTAATTGGTGGGACCTTGGTGGATAAGAGTTCCTTTTGTTTATAAGGATGAGATGGCAGCCCATTTTGGACATGTTATGGTTTAGAATTTTAGACTTGGGTCTACAAAGGCTTGCATCCCCGGGCTGTTTAGCAGGGTGATGGTGCCCTCGGGCACTAGGGTGTTCCCGGTCGGGGATCCCTACCTCTTCCTCAAGGGAAGATGAAGATTGAGCTAAATTTCCTCAATCTGACATTGGCCACAACTACATTCATATCCTACAGTGTTATTTCTGCAGCAGAGAGGACGTTGTGTTGTTGGGTGCAGCAAGAGAGGAACTGATGGAGTCTCTCTTGTCTAGTTTTCTTCAGTGGAGGAGTGATATATTCATTGGAGAAGCTGAAAGGAGGATTCCTGGGCTATATTTCAGATCATTAGCATGAGGCCGCACTTCCATCATCTCCCACTGCGTAGTCCATGGAGGAAACTGCGTTATTTTGGAGGAGGCAGTGAGAGAGGGGTTTCTGGAGCTTCAGAGGAGGATGTTTCTGAGACAAAGTCATCAACACTTTTTATTAGAGACATTATCAGAGGAGGGATTTTGGATTTCAGATCAGCCACAACCTTATTCTTATTTTGGTTTAGTTGCAGTGACAACTCAGTTGTTACATTTTGGTTTTCTCCGACATTTCTAGAAATCTTCATAGATTGGCTAGAAATCTTGTATTTCAGCCCATATTTTTCTATTGGGATATTTCTTGTATTCCTTCAGCCACTTATATATTTTATTCATATTCAGCATCTTATACCTTCATATACACTGCGCAGTTGCAGCTACTTCGGCATTTTGTGGAGTTGCAGCTACTCTTGTATTTCACTGCTTATTCATTAGAGGTTGGATCTTAAAGCTTGAGTGGCTTGTCCCTCAGCTATTTCTTGTATTTATTTTCTGATATATCATAATATCATGATGGTTGTAGCATTTTCCCTCTTATGGTGCATTTCAGATTTGCAGAGTTATTGGTTATGTTCAAGTATTGTTGTAGCTCTCTCATTGAGCCTTGTTTTAGAGACCTAGATTGGGGAGATCTGAATAACCCATGTAGTGTTATTTCTTTGAGCTCATGTTCTACATAGGAGTTGTATTAGATTTTTTCTAGGGCATACCAATGGTGGTTTGACTTATTTATGCAACAGCTTCCTTATACAGCGTCCTCAAGGACCCTGTAGCAGAAATTCCCGAGGTGGAATATCGCATATCCATAGATAGAGTATGTGAATGGCCAGCTAGCCTCAGGATCTCTCCCTTCTTTGGAAGGAGACATATCCTGTAAATTCCCCAACAGTCAATCTTTGAAATGGACTTGTGATAGCTCACTAAAGAAGGAATTGGAATATCTGAAGATATTCCCAGTGGAGCAGAGATTTCCCCATTTTGGATATTACACCCTAACCTTAGAAGACATGCAAAAGAGAGATATAAGTGTAGAGGCCAACTTAATTGAAAAAATAGCTCGGCTAAGATTAGAAAAGAGGGTAACCTATAAATATGACACCATGCCCTCAACCTCCTCAGTTTATTCCAATATTGACAACCTTCTTAGAACCATGAAAAGAATGATGGAGATAATAAGCATAAACGAAAGAGCACCCCTTAGGGACAACCAACCAAATCCCCAAAACCGAAACCGGAATCAGAACTTTAGAAGAGACCCGCCCCAAACCAGACAAAGGGAAAATGATCAACAAATCAGGCCACCCTTCCAAGATAACTACGTTGATGAAGGGGAAAGAGATATTGAACAACCATATGAAAATCATCTAAACTTATTAGGCTCTGATAGCGAGGGTGATGTTTTTCTCACAAAAGAAGAACAAGGTTTTTTCTCCTCAAACCAAGATGAAACAAGTTATGAATATTCCGAAGACCATGAATTGGGCTTAGAAAATTCCATAGGCAATATGATCATAGGAGTAAGAAAAACCAAGACAACTCCAAGAAAATCAACTCAGACATTGTTGTTAATAAAACCCACAAAAAAATTCTTAAAAGAACAACAGACAATAACAATACCATGGCTAAGAAAAATGATCCTAACAAAGACAAAACTAGCCAACCAAGTGGTGACACAAGATGTCCTAGTACCTCTACTAGTGGCCCTGAGAAAACTCTGTTGACCAAAGCCCCGAATCAGAATCAACAAATTAAAAATTTGGAAAAATTTATGGCTGATAAAACTGATGTAAATATGTCCAAAACCCAAGTACCTTTCAGTTTTCAAGGAAAAATTTCTAAAATCAAAATAACTATACCTCTCACTGAACTGGTAGCTTGGGATATGTACAAATCTAAAGTTCTGAAAGTTATAAAAATAGGAAATGATACCAGTACTCTGAATTTGACAGATGAAAAACCAGAGTTGTTGTTTGGACACGTAGTAGATGGAAAATACCAAGAAGGAACCATTCCCCCTTTCTATGTTAGCCTAAACATACACAAAAAAAACCTGCATAATGCCATGCTAAACTCTGGTGCCTCTCACAACCTCATGCCAAAGGTAGTGATGGAGATATTAGGCCTAGAAATAAGCAAGCCCTACAAAGATCTGTATTCCTTCAATTCAAGTAGGGTTAAGTGCTTGGGCCTAATCAAGGATTTATGTGTCAATATGACACAAATCCCTGCTAAGAGCCTGGTCATGGACATAGTAGTGGCTGACATTACCCCCAAATATGGCATGATTTTGTCCCGATATTGGGGAGCCAAGATTCTGGGGAACCTCCAACTTGACATGGCTTATGCTACCATCCCAATTTTTAACCAAACAAGGAGACTTTACTAGGAATCTCACATGAAGTATATGGTAAGTAGCCTAGATAGACCCAACAACACCCCTATCTATTCCATTCATTCAGACTTGGACTCATTCATCTTGTATAATGAAAATGACCTTGATGAAAAAGTGAATGAAGATCACGAAGATCTAGACACACTACAACAACCAAAACAGTCCCTCTATGATGAGTTCGACAGTCAAAATTATCACAATCCTAAAACACCACACGATGATAAAATTGAACTTGATTTTCTGCAAATTAAAAATGAAATGTTAGAAACAAAAATCAGTTTGGAATATGAATCAGATTTCTCAAAGGAAGGACAAACCACAAAACACAACTTCCTCCTTTTACCAATCTAGAAGAAATTAAATATCCTCACAAAACAAAAATATTTGGGAATCTGGAGTAAGATAGTCTCATGTTTTTGCCTTACCTAGATACTTCATCATCCAAGAATTTTTCCCTTTCAGAAAAATTGTCAATTTCCACAAATATTGCTATAGGTCCCAAAGAAATATTTGCTAAAGCTGATATAGAGGAAGATAGCATGAGTAACCTTAAGAAACCTGAAATGATTAATTGTTTAGAATTTTTTCACTACACACAAAACAAAGAAATACAAGACTGTGCAAAAAAATTCAGAATGCTTATGTGTGTAGGCAGGCTAGTCTAAAACCTTGTAACACAGACATTGTTCTAAAAAGCCCTCCTTTCAAAAAGAATCATGAAAAGCTTGAGCAGTTGAGGTCACTTAGAAAGAAGGAAAAAGGGCATAGGCTGTGTATAGAATTTAGGCACCTAGATCAACCCTTCCTAAAGAACAAATACCTTTTTACCAAGAAAGATCATACTTTACAAAGGGTAGGGGTTTCTAACCAAATCTCATTGCATGATAGTTTTTTAGGTTACCATCAGATGATACCACTTTAGATCAATCAGCTCAAATATTTTTCAAGTTTCCTTGAGACAATTACATGTTTAACCAAATACTTCCTAGGCTAGAGCGTGTTGGAGACACCTTCTGAAGAACTATGCCTTCAGTTTTCAATTTCTTCACTGTGGTATACATGGATGACTTCATCATTTTTTTTAAAGATGATAAAGAGTACCTTTCCTACTTAAGGAATATATTTGACACAAACAGATACTGCAATAAAAAAATGACATTGGTGAGGGTCATTCTTGTGACGTACCTTTAAGGTCTGTCACCAATGTCACATATGGTGACGATCCTTAAAAAACTGTCATTGTAAGTGTATATAGTGATGGTCCTTTATGGTCCGTCACCAAAGACATTTTCAATGAAACTTTTGGTGAGGGTTGTTAACGTCCCATCACTAATTCTCTCTTTGGTGACACTTCTAGTGGCGAACTTTTAATGACCCTCACCAATGCTCTTTTTGTTACTTTTGGTGACGGTCAAAAAATGTCCGTCATCATTGATCATTTAAAAACCATCACTGTAACTGTATATAGTGACGGTCCTTTATGGTCCGTCACCAAAGACATTTTGAATGACACATTTGGTGAGGGTCGTTAAAGGCCCATCACTAATTCTCTCTTCGGTGACACTTCTAGTGAAAAAATTTTAATGACCCTCACCAATGCTCTTTTTGTTACTTTTGGTGACGGTCAAAAAATGCCTGTCATCATTGATCATTCCAATGAGTTTTTGATGACGCTATGTGCCTTCGAATATATATTTTTTTGTCAAAAAGTTAATGATTTAATACCATTATTGTGGAGTATTTTTTATAATATGTCCAAAGCCATAGTGGTTAGGGTCAGTCAATTTTTTAGAAGTAATTAGTGTGTATCATTTCCCTCAAGTAATAACTAGTCGAATAGAGATTTCCTATCATGAGTCAACACATGATTCATATATATTAAGTTTATTATCTAGCAAATTCCCTTTAGAAAAAGTTCCACTATTGTGTGTAGGAAATATATTATTTAATACATAATCAAGCTTTGACAATTCTATTAATGAGAAAGACCTAACGATCCTCACCAATCTGGGCACGCCTTAAATTAATTCTTTGGCACACACTAACATTTCTTAGCACTCCACATGTATTGGAACATCTTTGTACCTATAAAATCTTGTGATGACACTTACGCCCAAGCACATGGTGGCATGCACTAGCATAACATCGAACTCTCCTAACATGTGTTGGCATGCTGCATATAGTCCCTAGCATGCCCTGGAATACCTTGGTTGAATGCATTGACATACATTAGCACTTGGCACACAATGCCACTTGGCATGTATTGGGACCTATTATTAGTGTGCCTAGCATGCCCCTTTTCAAAAAAATAAAGTCCTGACTTATTAACCCTCTTATTGGTTCTTCCTTTTGTGGCCTTGACACATATTGATATACCCTGGCACCCTGCACCACATCCTTAGCACCTAGCATGTATTGGCATATCTTGGCACTATTGATTGGCACATGATATAATTAGCACACCCTGGAACTCCCAAGCACACTTTGAGAATTCTTGACATGCCTTGATATTCCCTAGCATGCCTTACCAATGCTTAGCATACCTTGTCAGTCCCTCCTTGGCATGAAAACTAACACTCATTAACACTAGTCTCTGGCACATGTTCCTCATATTCATTAACTTTCATGAATTTTTACTTAGTGCTCCCTTAATTTTTTTTCCTCGTAATCCTTAACACTCATGAACATGCATTATCACTCTCTAGCACACCTTAACACTGTTCAACATTCCCTTCCACTTCATAACATGCATAACACTAGTCCCTGATACATATTGGCGCTTGGCACGTGTTGGCGCTTGGAAAGTCTTAGCATGTATGGAATACGTTGATATGCCTTGGTATGATTTGGCATGGTTTAATATTAAATTTATTTGTGATTATCAGTTTTTGGAAAGTATATGAGAAGCAACAAAGGAATACTTGGCACTTGGAATGCACTAAGACTTTGCACTTGGAAC
This sequence comes from Pinus albicaulis, assembly GCA_034641835.2. Lineage (NCBI taxonomy): Eukaryota > Viridiplantae > Streptophyta > Pinopsida > Pinales > Pinaceae > Pinus > Pinus albicaulis. Next base: position 839,890,847 of record CM076575.1, read on the forward strand.
CTATTACTGCCTAGTGTTGGTGTGCCTAGCATGCCCCTCTTGGAAAAGGTAAATTGATGACTAATTAACCCTCTTATGTGTTCATTTCCTTGTAGTTAAACTTTTTTCTCCCTTTTGTTGTCTTGACATTCCCTGACACGCATTGAAACACCCTTGCACATCTTGGCATGCCTTATCACTTGGCACATATTAGCATGTTTGACATGTATTCCCACTATCTGGCACATCAAGGGGGTGAAGAGATATGTAGTCTTAAAGTAGGTCAAGTACGAGGGCGAGTAAGGGTTGCTAAAGGGAGGTCATGATCATCCTTCAAGAGCAAGATCATCATGTGAGTGTTCAGAAGAATGTTGCATACCTTAAGGGTCGGTTTGCGCTAGGAAGTAGGATGGCATATTGTTGGTTCTCTTCTGGCAGATCGAGCTTAAGAGAGGTTTCTCATGAGAATATGGGCATGTGATTTCAATGGTGTCTTTGTGTGAAGGCCGCATCAAATTCTGAAATGTTGAAATTTGCAACAAGAAACAGTGAGATTGGAAACCAGAGAGGACAAAAAAAATGCACCCACACTGGTGAGGAATTTTGATGCACCAGGAGTGAGGAATGTGGGGCGTCTAATTTATTTTTCCCTTAAATAAATTGGACGATAAATTGTAATTTCATCTCATAACAACTTGTGTCAGTTAATTAAGTCATGATGATCGAGTTAGCTCAATAAATTCAAGTACTTGAGGGTCTAAGATGAGGCATCTAGAGGGATTCTAATATTTTTTGGGTCCAGTTGAAGTTGATGCATTAGTGGGGTGCAAGTGTAATTAAAATTAAATGCGTTAAAATCAGTTTAACTAGTTCTAACTGAGTTATGAGCTAGTGAGAGGTCCAGTGAATTAAATTAGATTTAATTCACAATGAGTGATCAATCATATAACTGATAATTCGCTATTAATAGTTGTATGCATGTCAGTTTCGAGGAATACCCAGTTGAGACAGAGGTTAAAGGGAACATAACTATCAATTGTATTCAGAGAAAATTTCCCATGTGAAATTATAAAGTCATTTGGATTCCATAATGGATTGCGCAATCAAGGAAGACTGATTTTCCTAATTAATAAGGAGTTAATTCCCTAGGAATTGCATGAGAAAGGTAGGTTGAAATAAGGATCGGAATTGGCTAAGTACTAGACCGAGTTTGCCTAGATCAACAAGAGACAATGGACAGAGTGCTGGAGAATCTCATGCGAGATTAAGCATTAATGTATTGTTTCATGATTCCTTGACTTAATAGTACACAATAGAGATAGAGGGGTTTTGAGCAGTTTCTTTTCCCAAATACATCATGTTGTTGTGCGATTGATAATTTATTTATCTTACTTATATGTGATTGTGTGATCATGTTTTGTTTCCAAAAATTGTAGGAAGGATTCAATATCTTGTTTTAGTAGATTACCAAATTAGATTGAATCTCGTTGGTTAGATTTTCTACATGGTATCAGAGCAGGAATTTTTTGGGCGGCGCGTTTTCATAGAATATTTGAATATTTTGGTGTAAAATTTTCAAAAACAAATAGAATATTTGGATTCCTTGAGAAAATATACCAAAATAGAAAAAAAAAATCGGTCGAATCGGAGCTCAGATGAGGGAGATATCATCGATTTAAAATCAACTCTTTTTTAGAAACTTTTGTAACGTCGGGACAATTACACTGTGCACGAGTCAAGAACCTATATGTAATTGAGGTACCAGATGCATGCAAAGCTTTGAGGAGAAAGGAAAAAGTTAGAGACTTGGTGGTTTAAAGGGAGCATAAATACCTCTCAACATGAATCTTCATGAGAAGCAGTCTCAGAAGGTTGTGGAGTAGCTGCCACAATTGGAGAAGTAGAGAGGAGACTGAGTGGAAGCATCCACTCAAGCAGAAACCTCCATGAGGGGGAAATTTCGAGCCATATGGGAAGAGGGAGCAGCCATACCTCGAGGTGTAAGCTGGTGGGGTGATGTGTAGACATAATCCCAAGATAAGAAATTTCGGCAAGGTCCACTGAGATGGCATGTCTCATGGATCGAACCTAGCTACAAGGAGCCACAATACAATAGTAGTAGGAAGGATTAGTTAGATTGATGTAGTCAGATGTCAACAAGACAGAAATCAGAGTCATAGATGTCAAATATTGGATAAAAAATTAGAGGTAGCAATAGTTCAAAGGGCACGGATGCAGATGTCAACAACAGCGCAGAGAATCTAGTACTAGACAGATGAAGTAGCTAGCAGTGCCAATCAGAAGATTCTGATGACAGATGCATTATACTGAGTAATTTGTTCGAAGGCTATTCAGTTTTAGGATTTGCAGGTGCAAACAACACTAGAGAAGTGTAGCATGCAGAACATTCCAAAGGTACCGGATGGGGATAGATTGAATTCCTTTCTTGTTGAGAGGGAGTATTGAAATTTGCAACAAGAAACGGTGAAATTGGAAACTAGAAAGGAAAACAAAAATGTACCCACACTGGCGAGGAATTTTGATGTACCAAGAGTGAGGAATGTGAGGCATCTAATTTATTTTTCCCTTAAATAATTTGGACAATAAATTGTAATTTCGTCTCATAACAACTTGTGTCAGTTAACTAAGTCATGATGATTGAGTTAGCTCAAGAAATTCAATTTAAGGTGATCGAGGTGGATATTGGTGGCCACCCACCTATTCCACTTGGGCCCTCGCCATTGTCTCTTTCAGTTTTTCAGTTTCCTTAATTATAGCACAGTTTACTATTTTTGTCATTTTTTCGGGTCCTGAACTTCCAGAGCCATTTTGAGGTCCCAAACGATGTTTTTTGGGCAAGAAAGGTTTAGTGATTTCAAATAAATCGCATTAGCAGTTGTAGTCCTCGGAGAGATATTTCTAACGAGGTATCATGCGCATCAAATGAAGATCATATGACCAAGTTACGACCTCGATGTTACATCTCCTCGGGTTAGGGTTTTGGTTGTTTAGGATTTTATCTTATTTTTAGATAATAAAAAAGACCCTTCATCCTTATTGTAACACAGTTTAGAGGAACATAACTATCAGTTGTATTTATAGAAAATTTCCCGTGTGCAATTATAAAGTCATTGGGATGCCATGATGGATTGTGCAATCAAGGAAGGCTGATTTTCCTAATTAATATGAAGATAATTCCATAGGAATTGTGTGAGAAAGGAAAGCTGAGAATTGGCTAAGTATTAGATCGATTTTTCCTAGATCAGCAGGAGACAATTGGCAGAGTGTTGGAGAATCTCAAAAGAGATTAAGCATTGTATTGTTTCATGATTCCTTGACTTAATACAAAATAGAGATAGAGGGTTTTGAGCAGTTTCTTCCCTAGATACATCTTGTGTTGTGTGATTGAATCTTGCTTCTCTTACTTATATGTGATTTTGCGATGGTGTGTTGTTTCCACATATTGTAGGAAGGATTGTTTTAGTACATTACAAGATCAGATTGAATCCCGTTGGTTAGATTTTCTACATGAAATAGAAGAGAGGGTTGATACCATATTTCCTTGTGGTGGTTAGTAGGCCGCAAGGTTTGTGATAAAGACCAACATAAATGGAGGAGGGCTTGCACTGTAATTTAGAGCCATAAAAGAAGTCAACACAAGCGTAATATTGACTGATTTAACCCTTGTTTGAGGGTCGACATTGAGATCTGAAGTTCATGTCAAGATTCAGTCAAAGAAATGCCCAGAATCTATGGATCCATATGAGCTAGTTTGAGTCTCTTATGGAGGCAAGAGTCGTGTTTTTTCTATGCGTGGATAGGATTTGTTCTACAAAAATTAGAAGTGCATAAGTATAATGCCCTAGTTAGGACAGTTTCCTAGCATGTTTAGTTCATAAGGTATGCCCTTAAGACTGCGACAAATTTGCGTAGAATAAGACGGGTTGTGACCCTTAGAGCGATGTTTATTTCTGCAATAAAGACCACAGTTCTGGAAGATGGTTTGTAGATTCAGTATGTGTGGAGACAATAGATCCAAAGGAGGGTGGAAACTAAGCAGAAGATTGAGCATGCAAAAGAAATGTTGCATATGAAGAATGGATTGAAATGCAGAGGATTTGATTTTGGTGGAATTTGCATAGAGTTTTAGACAAATATCTGAAGAAACCTATAAAAAATTAGTAAATGGATGTTAGTGGCTGATTTTTGATCCCAGTTCAGTCATCTACAAATTGTTAGAAGTATGATAAGAGGAGTAGTTCATATTTGTTCGTAGATTGGACAACAAATATCAAATTGTCGATACACAAGAATAGTGATCTTGAGAGGACTCAAACCCTTGTTAGGTGGTAGATTTGAAGAGCCCTAGATGAAGACCATATTGTGGGCCCTAGATCAGTAAAAAGAATTGACTGCGGTTGGGCAGATTGATGGTAGTCCAAGTACAGTTGGAGGGTTGTTAGGTTACTGTCAAAGAAGAGCCCTGACTCTTGTTCTGGTGAAGGACAACAAAATTGGTAGAAGGGTAAGTGTATAGGGCCTAAGGATGTGTAGACTTTGAAGGAATAAATTAACAGTCAAGTGGGCGAACCAACTAGCCCTAGTTCACTATATTGTAGAGGATTGATTTAGAGAGAAGAAGGGTAGCCTCCATAGCCCTGGACTTCTCATCTTGGAGCTGTAATATGGAAAAAGTGGGCATACCAAAGAGTTGTTCACAAATGGAATTGTGAACAACTTGTTACCACTCAAACTAGTAGTGGATCTAAAAGGGGTTCCTAAGAGGGCAACTGCTAGGACAAGGGAAACGATGGAGGCTTAGCCCATTGTCACCACAACTAAGGCTCTATGCTCTTCATGGAATTTCACCGATGGGTGGATTCTCGGTAGTTTAGGAAGTCACTTGTAGAGTATAGGTCAATGAATAGGTGGGAAGTGACCCTCGAAACCCTTTCCCTAAGATAAAATAAAGAGTGGGACTTGCTTTCCTTCTAAGCAAGTGAATTTATCTTCTAGGGAGAGAAGAGGTGGATTAAAGGGTTGAGGGAGAAGAAAAATACTTATGAAGGAAGTTCTCAATCCCTAAAATCCTTTGGGAACTTGGATTCCCAAATGGTCCTTGATGAAAGGCCTTTGACACCAGATGGGACCACACAGGGCCAAGTGGACCCAGCCCAAGTTCGGGGATGGAATTTAGCAACCAATGATGTTCCTATACTGTACAAGGTGAGGGGAAAGGATCAGACAAGAGTTTTTACTTCGATAGGTCAAATTGATCCTACTAGGTTCTATCCTTGGGACCACCTAGGAAAAACTTGATCCTAGAGCTAGGGTTTGGGGTATCTGAATATTCCACTGTCGGAATTGGCCCAAGTTCTGAGGAGAGTGAGGGTACCCAAAAACACAGTTGCCTCTAGGAGATAGAAGTTTTCCTCTAGCTAGATTCCTAGGAAATTGTTGCCCTAGGTGACCTAATGACGCTAGACCTAGGGAAAGTGAAAATTTTCTTTAACTCTAAATCTCCAAATTCATCAAATTATATCCTATATTCAAACCTGATCCTCTATGTTAGCCATTCTGAAGATAAGGCTGAGAACTTACTATAGAACCATCACCTACATGTAGTGATCTTATTCTGTGAGCATACAACCTACTTTCAAGAAGACACGGAAAGGTAAACACTCTCTGCCAAGATTTTCCATACAACTCGGGTTGAGCAACCACATATACATCACCAGTTTTTTCTCTTCATATTTGTGACTTAGAAGAGCTTTGTCTGACCACCTCCGGGTTGCTCCCAGAGTCACCCAGGCAAGCCCTCTCAGCATCATCCTCTTTCTGTAGTACCTAATTAGTAATTTAATTAACCATAACAGTTTCTTGATCATGCAGGTATTTCAAATATATTGCCAATAAGCATAAAGCTTTCATGTTAAACAATCACGTCAAAAGACTTTATACTATGATGCAAAAAATACAAAGAAACCTCACCAACACTCAAAGGACAAACAAATTCAAACCTCTACAAAGTATAAATAGATATCTGATAAACTTCATTCCACCACATAAATGTGCTTAACTAAAGAAAATTCTAATTACTGTGATTTCAAGACAAAGCTTTCAAGGGTAGTGATGTTATAAACATACCCCTAACACCTCGTGAACAATCAATGTGTATAAGTAGACCATCATAAGGCTCATTTTAAACATCATTATTATCATTTTATAAATCATTTTTATCAAATCAACAAGAAGCAAGAAAAAATTGCATTCAGTTCCACTGAAGCAAAGTATATGGTAGTTTCATATACTTATTATGAAGCTATCTAGATTTGCAACTTGATTGTAGAGTCAACCAATCACTTGTTGAAGCCCAATATTGTCTCTTGTGAGAATCAAAGTTACATCAAGCTCTATGAAAATCCAATGTGTCATGACCATTTCAAACACATTGATATTCAATACAATTTCCTAAGATTCCAAGTTCATTAGGGAGTTGGTAGTGTTGGACCACATTCTAACAAAGTTGCATATGGTTAATAGTTTGACAGAGCTCCTAACAAAGGGGAAGTTGCATATGGTTAACGCTAGTAATATATGTAGAAGGCATATTATAAGCATAATTTACCAGAAAAACAAAAGAACATTATCAAAGGAATAGTCATGAGAATGCAAGTTGCACAAAGGATATTTACATGTATAGGATTTTCTAAAATTTTAAACACCAACCCAAGGAAAGAAAATCAAGGGAAGGGCTTGCTGCTTCATCAAAGCACTGATCCTAAGATTTGCCTAACAGAAACAGAAAAAAAATGCAGCAAACCAAAATTTTCCTGCTATGAAATGACAGAAATATTGCAGACTAGACACTTGTTTTTCTAAAGCAACCACTGCTTGATGCAGGCCTCGTGATAAATGTTATTGCACTTTAAACTACCCATCTCATATCTTTCTTCATAATCTTCTTGTATAAACAATTCATACCATCATTTTCATACTCTCAGAAGCAAGGGTTTCCATATGTTTTTGAATCTAAAGAGGGAGAAAATTTTACACTTTAAAACTACCAACTAAACCCATAAATCTACAAACAAATTTTAAAGTCCAAGCTTGCTTCATTCTTTGATAATCTTACTGATTACTCTCTTTTTCGGTGATGTTTGCATTATGCCTTGAAAAATATAAGGTAACTTGGTGTGAAATTGTAAATTGATAATTCCAGCTGGCAGCATTTCAAGAATTATGGACAAGAAGTGGACATATATTAGTTACTGCATTCAAAGAAAAGTCCTCCCCACAGATATTATAAATACCTGGAAAATGTTGCATTTGACTTCAATATCCATACTCTGAGAAGCATACTCTGTTTTTGAGGAGTACAAGCTTTTCTCTAAACACTTGGAAATAGTCTCCTCACTAAGTCCTGTGCTAACATCCTTACGATGTACGATGTATTTCTGTAGTTTTTTTTATTAAGAACAATAGAGATTTATGCAAATAAGTGTGCATTCACATTAAATAACTACAAGTACTCTACTGATTATACACAGGGTATGTGTGTGGACTGCATTCTTGTTGGTTTTGCTGGCCATTCTGGGTGCATGCTCAATTATCAATAGGTTTACCAGGGTAGCTGGAGAAATTTTTGGGATGTTTTTGTTCAGAGAACTTATCAGTGAGATGAGTTTGTTGTTTAGATTCAAAAAGAGTCTTTAGTAGGTTATGCACTTAAGGCACACTCAAACCTAAAGGTTTTTCTCTTGGCCTTAAGTAGTCTTGTGCTGATTGTATATTATTTGTGCTAATCACATTTTATATTAATTTTAGTAGCATAGTAAGCAGCGTAAAAGAGAGGCAGAAATTTTATTGTGTGCCATGTTAGGTTCTGGAAATGCTATAACATGTGAGAAGTAATGAACCAAAACCTCTCATTGCAATTATGAACCAAAACATAGTGCCATAACACTTACCTTATGTGACCCTGAAATATTGATTTGTGCATCAAATTTGTGGACATTAGTACATATAGACAGTGAACCTATCTACCCTACACTGATATGACCTTGAAATTTGAGTATACTTGACTAAGATATCATATTTGACGAAGTTTGATACATTGACATATTGCCACGATGTATTGGTCTTAACATTGACACATTCAACCTCCATTGACATTGAAATTACACATAGACCACAATGTAAGATAGACCTTTGGCATTTAGACTTCACAGGTGTTTTGGGCATTGATATGTTGACCTTGGGTTAGTAGCAGTATCCAATGTCCTTGAGCTAGTTCATCCTACATATTAAATCTTAGACCCTAAAACTTTAAATGCATTATACCAAAATGTGAAGGCTTTAAACCTTGAACCCTGCTTATTAAGAAATATGAACCCTAAAATACCCTTTAAAGCCCCAAAATCCGTGATGGACATTGGTTAAAATTTCCTCAAGAGATATCCAACCTGTCTACAAGGGTAGTTATGCACACAGATATTCATAAATAGCCCATTTTATGTTCACATTCCATACTATGACCCAATTACCTTTTGAAAATGACTAAAAGCATTACAGTATGCTTAAATAGCCCATTGGACATGCACATTCCATACTATGACCCAATTACCTTTTGAAAATGATTCTAAGCATTGTAGTATGCTTTAAGAAATGACCTTTTGAAAACGATTGTAAAAAAATGGTGAAACACTTGAGGAGCTTTTGGCATTATAGATAAACTGCACTTAAGGACTCTTTGATATCTCTTGGAAATACAAGAGAAATGATTATGTGAATCATTACAGTATGCTTTAACTGGTCTTTTGAAAATGATTCTAAGAAAAAAGGTAGCACACTTGAGGAAGTTTTGGCATTAGAGATAAACTCCACTAAAGGACTCGAGATATATATTAGAAAAATAAATTTGTTCTAAATTACTAGGAGGCTGTTGGAAAGGCTTTTGCAACTTCATGTACATTCAAGGTCCATATATCAATTAGGGGCCTTGGTCTGATCTACACTTTGACAGAGGCAAACTTCATTTCACTATATCTATATCGCAAGGAGATGCAAGTTTTTTGTGGGAAAGGAATTTGAAGATTATTGATCATCTGTGAAAGTAATAGACCTCATTGAAATCTACCATATGTGCACTCCATATTGCTGCATCTAGAGTTTATTTCCTCCATAGGAAGTCTAATACGAGTCAAGTTGTCTTTGTGGCATAACTAATAATATATGAAAGGAATATTTTTCATGTAATAGTATTGACTAACAAGCATTCATTGCAAGCATATTAACATTCACCCCTTGAAAAAATTCATTCTTTAAATTTGCCAAACACTTTAGTTATTCAGATGAATCTTCCATTGAAATTGGTCAATAATTTCACATAAAATATGGGAAAAAAATAGCAATAGGATTAATAAAAGCTGCATTTTTTTCTTGCTTGAGGCTTTACTGATAAATGCTATTAAAAACTGAGTATCAAAATGCACTGCAGATTGAATCCTTACCGCAGTTCAAACACTGTCATCCACTGCAATATGTGGCATCATCCATTCTATTTTCGGAGGTCAGCCTTTGTTAATTCTTGGGGTGGCTGAACCTACTGTGCTTATTTATACATCCATGTACAACTTTGCCAAAGATAGAGAAGACTTAGGCCCAAATTTGTTTCTAGCTTGGACAGGGTGGTATGTACTTCAAATTTGATCACCTTGTGTCAACAAGTTACAAATTCATTCTAAATTGCAATAGTAGAATGTTTGATACCTGCAGTATTATGTATTCCTATAGTATTTTTATTAAGAACAGTAGAGATTTATGCAAATAAGTGTGCATTCACATTAAATAACTACAAGTACTCTACTGATTATACACAGGGTATGTGTGTGGACTGCATTCTTGTTGGTTTTGCTGGCCATTCTGGGTGCATGCTTAATTATCAACAGGTTTACCAGGGTAGCTGGAGAACTTTTTGGGATGCTTTTGTTCAGATAACTTATTAGTGAGATGAGTTTGTTGTTTATATTTAAAAAGAGTCTTTAGTAGGTTATTCACTTAAGGCACACTCAAACCTAAAGGCTTTTCTCTTCGCCTTAAGTAGTCTTATGTTGATTGCATATTATTTGTGCTAATCACATTTTATATTAATTTAAGCAGCATAGTAAGCAGCGTAAAAGAGAGGCAGAAATTTGATTGTGTGCCATGTTAGGTTCTGGAAATGCTATAACATGTGAGAAGTAATGAACCAAAACCTCTCATTTCAATTATGAACCAAAACATAGTGCCATAACACTTACCTTATGTGACCCTGAAATATTGATTTGTGCATCAAATTTGTGGACATTAATACACATAGACAGTGAACCTATCTACCCTACACTGATATGACCTTGAAATTTGAGTATACTTGACTGAGATATCATATTTGACGAAGATTGATACATTTACATATTGCCACGATGTATTGGTCTTAACATTGATACATTCAACCTCCATTGACATTGAAATTACACATAGACCACAATGTAAGATAGGCCTTTGGCATTTAGACTTCACAAGTGTTTTGGGCATTGATATGTTGACCTTAGGTTAGTAGCAGCATTAATGGGATTAAAATAAAAGTGAGAAGTAGAAAGAGCTTCATTAATGGGATTAAAGACCATCACCCTAGTTTTACTAACTTAAGCACCAGGTGTCTAATATCACAAAACCAACCTAAGGAGTCAACCTGACACTAAAATCTTCCTAGGGATGAGGCCAAAATAATTGCTTGATCTGCAAAAAGGAGCAGTGACATCAAAACATGATGAGGAATCACACTATCACTAGCATATGCAAGCTCCTTAAGGACTTGTTCCAGCTTATCAATTTAGATTCCAAAGTGTAAGAGAGAGGGTGCATATGTGCCTGATAAGCCAAACATGTGCTTCCTTGAGAATCAAAAACAAAGGAATAAGAAAAATATCAAAATGAAGAAAGAAGTTGGCTAACACTGAACAAATGTAATCAAAAATATTATTCTCAAAGGATTAATATATGGTCCTCAATTATCACTAATTCCAGCATTTTTTTTGTGTCAAAGGTCTAAAATCAGTTCAATCACTAGTCTACTTCAGCTGGTTCCATCCAACCTTGGTGAACTTCAAATATGTTGTTTTGAATATTTTGAGGCTTGAGCCTAATTTCTTCGAAGCTTGTTGCAGTCGTCACATCAAGCCCATTTTTACCAATAAGGCTTGTTAAGATCATCACATACATCCTCTGTTGCATATAAAAACAACCATTGTTTGCAAATAGTCTTGAAGAAATAGTCTAGTTTCGATTTTGTGAGCGATTCTGAACTGCTTGCATTCATATTTGATATTTACATACTGACAGGTTAATATCTACTTGTCAAATAGTAACAGTTATGGGGGACTCGGGTTATGTAACTGCATTAACTATAAGAAATCTCAGACATATTAATATGGATAAGTCTAAGTCTGTGCCATGTGAAATACTACCATCGGGTTTATTTCAGCAGACCAGACTTCTATCCAGAGGTTCTTTCCCAAGATTAAAAAATCCATCTTGGAGTTTAAAGGCTTATACTAAGTGAGCTAAGTACCTTAAACTTTAAACAAATGTTTTATATATTTCCTCTATCTTTAGAGTGTTAATCCTCAAAGGGAAAAGATGAGGATGAGCATCAAAAGAGAAATGAAGTAGTGGGAGTGACTAATTGAAATATCCATATAGTCTATATGGTTGAACTAATCGAAATAAGCAAACTTGTTTGAAAAAAAAACCTAAAGAAAGGGTACCTATCACATCTTGAAGTGGTCACCCAATTAGTGGAATCTATATAAGCAAGAGGTAAACCTAAAGATAAATTGAATGTAAAGCGGTTAGGCCCCAAACTCTACTTAAACAATGACACGCTAAGAGGAATATTCCATGTAGAAAATTGCACTAAAGCATAATAATGTGAACTCTTTCCACTCATATAACCAAGACTTCATCACACCATACAAAATTATGGATTTTATGACAGCATCAAAGAGCCTCATCCTAAAAAGATATCCTAAAAGTGAATCTAGAAATATTGCGAACGTGAATGAGAAGCATACCCTTTGCACCAAGACACTATAAGAGAGACATGTAAATTTCACTCCTAAATGCTATGCATTAGTTGTTCTCTACAAGAAAAGTGAGAAGTAGAAAGAGCTTCATTAATGGGATTAAAGACCATCACCCTAGTTTTACTAACTTTAGCACCAGGTGTCTAATATCACAAAACCAACCTAAAGAGTCAATCTGACACTAAAATATTCCTAGGAATGAGGCCAATAGAACTGTTTGATCTGCAAAAAGGAGCAGTGACATCAAAACATGATGAGGAATCACACTATCATTAGCATATGAAAGCTCCTTAAGGACATTTTCCAGCTTATCAGTTTAGATTCCAAAGTGTAAGAGAGAGAGTGCATATGTGCCTGATAAGCCAAATGTGTGCTTCCTTGAGCATAAAAAACAAAGGGAATAAGAAAAATATCAAAATGAAGAAAGAAGGTGGCAAATATCTATCATTAGCAAGTGCAGGATGGATAATTTAAATGGTTTCATAGTTGTTTAAGCCTTAATTGAAAGGGATTCTGGCTATCAGCAAAAATCATACAAAGCTTGCAACCCTTACACAACATTTACAAAGCATGATAAGACAGTATATATCCAGCGTGATAAGGTTTATATATCCAGCTTACAAACAATAACAAAATAGTAGCAATAACATTGTAGTACATTTGATGTAAAAAACATATAGCTTTAAGAAGTATAATAGTAATCATGTATCCAACATCTTAACCATGATATTAATCACAAGTAAGCTATCACAATCTGCGTCCAAAATCCTCAAATGTTTGGGATAGTAATTTACCAATTCATTGTTCTCTCTCAATCATTGATCAATTCAATGTCACTACTCTTCCAACATATAAAAGTGTTAAGTGCATCTGCTAAATACTCGCATTGACTACTTCTACGTTTAAGCTTAATTTCACATTCCGAATCAACCAAGATTGATTGTGGGCACACAAAATAATATCCTTCTCCTAATACTTCTCCATTGGGCATGACAAAATTTGGTTCAGTGTTTTTTATGTAACCCTTTGCAACCTTCACTTGACCATTAAAATATGTAAGTGAACATTTTTTCCCCTTCAATCCCGTATTTGAAGGTAGTAATTGCGGTTGACCCTGAAAATAAACAAATTCTTGTAAGATTCCATAGAATAAAAAGATAATATTAAAAAATAAAATAAACAAGTATAAAACTTACCCGTGTTATTGAGTCACCAATTGGGTCATGAGCAGGTTGTCTTGAAGTCAAGGGAGTTTGTTATAGTGAAGCCTGACTAGGACTTAAGGAACTCTGCAAAAAAATAAATAGTTTGAATGTGATACCATGAAATCAGAAGATTAACAGTTAAGCTACAAAAATAATATTTCATTAATTACATATCTACAACAATACAATCCTGTTCATATTGGCATTGTGCTTTTAAAATTTCAATCTTCAAAGATGGCATACATCAACAATTAAATAGCCTACACGTAATTCTTACATTGTTGGTTGGTTCTGGATTAACTCGACCATTTTCTTTTCCCGCCTCCATGGCAGCTTTCCATTGCATTAATTATTCAACAGTTGCCTTCAATATTCCAAGTTCCTTGTCTTTTTCTTTCAATTTTTCTTCTGTATTATGTAATTGCCTCTTGTAAGCACGCTCTTTTCCAAACAAATCAGTTGGAGTAACCCCATAGCCAACCCCACGTACACGACCCCTCCTCTCAGGCCCCAAAACTATTGCAATGGCATATTCCTTTGTTGCATATGCAGAAAACACTGAATCATTTTGTATCGATTCAATTTGTTTCTAGCAAAGACAACATTTCAACAAATATGTGTAAGAAACATCATTAATATTTAAAAAAGAAAAAAATTAAATAGATACAAGAATAGGTCGGGAAATTACTATTCTCTCTGCACTAAATGATGACATTGGAGTGCCATCCTTCTTTGTATGACATTTCATCCACACATCAGCCCTAGTTACAGGCACATCATTTTGATTGCAAGTTTGATTCTAGTCACAAAAATTACAATGGTCTAGATAAGTATATTTGCAATTGGTGATTGTGAACAAAAAATAGATTTGATTACAACTTACAAGGTCATGTTCAACTCTATAGTAACCTCTACGGCTAGAAGCGTGGGTCTCTGGTTCTAATGCCCTATTTTCCTAATTGACTTTTGCCTTCTCCTACAACTCAATAAAAAATGGACGCTTAGATTGAAATTGATTATATGCAAGGATTCAAATTCAAATTTCATTTAATGATAACAAGTAGATTTGTCATTCATTTTTTCCTTGAATTTAGGGTCAGATCGTATTCTAACAAATTCAATCCAATCAGTTTCATTTACTCCGATAGGAACATTTGTCATCCTCTCCTCATCCGTGTTGTATTTCAAATAATATTTTTTATACAAATTATATATGTAAGTTCTCAAGCACTGAGATATTTCTTTATAACACCATTGCTCCGCTGACAAGTATATTTGGTAGGTACGCTACAATAGATAAACAACGAATTATTAGATACAAATACTTATTTGAAATTAAACTTATCATGCACACGTTCACATACACCAATGAAATTTAGAAAAAAATCCAATAATAATTTGGTTGATACTCACATTGATTGCACTCCATATGTCTTTTTTAAGTGCTTCAGGCACTTGTTTCCATTCCATGTGTTTGATGCCTACAATCTCTCTTGCAAGGACACCTAAAAAGGAGGAGAATATCTCTAACTGTGGACCAACAGGTTGTCCCCTCTCATTAAATTGAATTTCAGGCAATGCATATGCCTCTATATTGTTTCCAAAGAGGCATTTTGTTGGTCCCCTACCCTTCCTTTTCACATTTGTTATACTATGGGCTTCAATACTTGGATCTTCCCCTTCCAAGCCATGCTCTTCTTGTGGTTTTTCTTGCTCCATATCATGATCTAGTTGTGATGGTTCTTGCTCCAAACCATAAAGTTGTTGTGATGGTATGTGTTGAGAATTTTCTGGAAAACAAATCACACCTTTTGTGAAAATAAAAATATGAATCTCTTAACATAAAATCTTGAAGTATTTATACAAGAAATATAAAGTTGAAAAATGATCATACCTTCCAATGGTTCATCCACATTTTTCTCAAGAATATGTGCATTAGAATTGGTGTTGACACTAAAGCAACTAGATTCATGTTGTAATGGGGAAACAGATCCTGGTGCTCTCTTTTGTGGGTGTTTTTTGATGATGCCACATCGAATGTTGTCATTTTTTTTGGTAATGTGGCTTGAATTTGTGGTTTTACTCACTGTTAAAAGTGATCTCTTACGATTTCTTTCATTCCTATTGGATACCTACACATATATATTGCGACACTTAATAAAAGTTAGTAAGATATCACTTAAAGTAGAAAAGAAAACACAATAATTGTTAAAAAATCATTAACGTCCAAAAAGAAAAATAATTTCTTACCTCGGTATGGATATCCATGGATAGACTGCATAACAAAAAAAAAAAATTATTAGCAAATCCTTGTCATTTCATAAGAGTTCAATTCAGATCATAAGAGCTCAATTTCATTTTTGTTCTTAAAGAGAAGTATGAGTTGTAAAATTTTATAGTCTAAAGCCACAACGACATTACCATTTCTAGGGAAGAAATTGCAGGGTGGTGTGAATGGGTTCACATATAACAATAATTGAGGAGTTATTTTGCCTAAAGATAAACAATAAACTATTTCCATGTAAACAACTAGGCTAAAAAAAGTTAAAAACAATTGCTATGTGAACAACTAGGCTGAAAGAACCATTACAGAAGCCCAATATAAAAAAAGAAAGAGAGAAAAGCATCTAACGGTAATCATGTTGAGTGAAACACTTGAATGATATATTGTAGCAATGGATGCCATGTGCATGTCAATAAAACTCCCAAAGCCATTGTGGTTATCATTCTATGGACTCCAAAAAAGGCAACTAAACAATAGAGGCTCATACTTTTCAGGAATAAACCCCATTTTCTCTGGAATCTGTCTATATTCATCTTCATGTGACTACCTTTTAGGCTTCTACATAAAATTTGTAGCATACATTATTGTAAAGAGACATGTTGTGTCATCGAGCATCATTAAATCAGGATTACAATTTTAATTCTAAGTGAAATAGTTTAGGAATGAGGGATAGACATGGATAAAACAAGATGGAATTGGTAGTTGAACAACAGTAGAAGAGAAAATTGCACAGGTAGTTGAACAGAAGTAGAAGAGACAACTGCACGCTAACATACTGGGCTTCTAGTTGAAAAAGGCAAAGGAAAAGTCTGCCATATACAAAATAATGAAATTCAATGGGTTATTGTAAGTAGTCCAATTATATAAGAGATTCAAAGAAGTCCAAATTCTTTATGTTGTTGGGCCTTTGTTTATAATTTAGGGACTTGAAGAACTATATAAATTAATGCAGGTCCATCTGTTGACAATATTCTACAGCGATTTGCAATACTTCTAGTCACTTTCTATGCCAAATAAATTCTGAAACTAATGAAGATAATGTAATAATAAAAGTGCTAACATAAAAACGTAATAGTGCAACGCTAACATTTCTGGTAGAGACAAACAGCATCACATTTGCTTGCAAGTCTCATTTTTTTTTGAATTTTTGATTAAGGAAAAGCTAATATGGGCTAACAAATTTCTCTTTAATAACTTATCTATTTTTTAAAATTCTTTCCTTAATAATCACCTGCAATAAAAATATACAAAACAACCATATATAAAAAAGAAACCAGGGAATACCATAATTAACAAGGATTTATTCAAACATTCTTAAGGCATGATAGTGTTTCTTGATAGCACATGCTTCTTGGGTATTTACAACTTATGAATTACAACCGTGGAAGACAACCATATATACAAAAAACCAGGACTGGTTATATGGCACAACTTCAAAATTGACATCAGAAATGATATGATTTTCACCCCAAAATGTTGGTTGAAATTGGGACAAAACAGGGACAAATTATATAGGGTTCATCTTGAAGTTTCGGTTGATCAATATGGCAGATATATAATTTAGGGACTTAAAGAATTATATAAATTAACGCAAGTCCATTTGTTGACAATAACCTACAGCAATTTGCAATACTTCTAGTTACTTTCTATGCCAAATAAATTCTGAAACTACTGAAAATAATGTCATAATAAAAGTGCTAACAGAAAAACGTAATAGTAAACCAACATAATATTCATCAAAAATTGAAAACGCAGTATTATAACCGAACAAAACCCCAAAAAAAACTTATATTTGGAAATCCGTATCGATCGTTAAAACTTACTTCTATGAAAATATTGAACATCTGGAAGGTGAAGAAATAATATTCATGCTAATTCAGAAATCTTGTGACTGAAAATATTGGTATTCTCACATTAAAAGACACCATATTGAATATTTTTTCGAAATAAAACTTTGTAAACAGTGTTTTGGCAGGT
Source organism: Pinus albicaulis (assembly GCA_034641835.2). Taxonomy (NCBI): domain Eukaryota; kingdom Viridiplantae; phylum Streptophyta; class Pinopsida; order Pinales; family Pinaceae; genus Pinus; species Pinus albicaulis. The sequence goes on from CM076575.1 coordinate 839,908,417, forward strand.
TGAATGAAATCTGTTGTCACCGGTATAAAAGTCTCAAATTGCAGAGCAGTGCTATGCAAACGAAAAACATGATATAGGGATTTCAATTTAAATAAAAACCAAAAGAGAAAAACAAAGAAAGAAAGCAATGGTGGAACGCTAACATTTCTGGCAGAGACAACCAGCATAGCATTTTCTTGCAAGTCTCAATTCTGTTGTCACTGATATAGAAGTCTCAAATTGCAGAGCAGTGCTATGCAAGCGAAAAACATGATATAGGGATTTCAATTTAAATAAAAACCAAAAGAGAAAAAGAAAGAAGGAAAGCAATGGTGCAATGCTAACATTTCTGGCAGAGACAACCAGCATAACATTTGCTTGCAAGTCTCAATTTTGTTGTCACCGATATAGAAGTCTCAAATTGCAGAGCAGTGCTATGCAAGTGAAAACATGATATAGGGATTTCAATTTAAATAAAAACCAAAAGAGAAAAACAAAGAAGGAAAGCAATGGTTCAACGCTAACATTTCTGGCAGAGACAACCAGCATAACATTTGCTTGCAAGTCTCAATTTTTTTTGAATTTTTGATTAAGAAACACAAGTAATCTGATGATGTCTATGATTGCTGTACACTGGCAATTTGCTGTGTTTGCTGAGGAACTGCTAACTGTGGTTTTGATGGAAGGGATTAGCATGCAAACATCTAAAACTGTGGAGGCAATCCAGAATTAAATGTAGATGGCGTGGTTTTGCCTCATAAAAACGGTGGAGGCAATAGAGAATTAAAGCACATGCAGCCACGCTGAACATGCATTGAGGATAGATGTCACCAAAATGATTCTGGACCGATGTCACCAGCACAATAAAAAGGTTGACGAACCCAAAAAAGAACTGATAAAAAAAAATAGACTTATCTGCCTAAATTTACATGCACACCTGCTTCACACAAAGAAAAAAAAAGACGGCTACAACGTCCAAAATCACAAAAAAACAACTAAAATAATTTAACATAAATTTACCTCTTTTCATTTCTTCTTCTTGTAGTCATGGCGCTCTTACTTTTTAGTAACTCCAATTGTATCTAAAGCACACTCAAAGGCATCTTCAAACAAAATTTTGTTGAATAGAAATGAGTTCTATTCTCAATTTAAATAGTAAAAAACCCTAAAAATATTGGTGGGAAATCTAACTCTTAATAAAAATGGTGGGAAATCTAAAAATAGCAAGAAATCTAAATAGTGATTTTATTGGATAAAAATGAGTTATATTCTCAATTTAAACAAAATGGAAATTAGAAACTCTTAAAAATAATATTGGTAAATCTAAATCATAATTTCATTGAATAGTAATGAGTTTTATTCTCAATTTAAACCAAATTATAAAAAAAAAGGGTAGGAAACTCCGGAAAACATTAGTGCGAAATCTAAATCCTAATAAATATGGTAGGAATTCTAAATCTTTTTACTCTTATGACATTCTTGAGATGTTTCCACTTGTGCAATTGTGCTTCCAAATATGTGAACTGAACAATAAAACACACCTTAAAATACATGAATCTTGTCTCTTAATGTGTGAAAGAAAAGGTAAACCAACTAACTATGACGTTCTTCTTTTATACATGAGACCCTTGACTATGCCATGAAATCCCCCAAAATCTTCTTAAATCATGGGAGCTCCTCTTCATGCACGAAGCTAGTGGAATATGACAAGTTATCCAAAATTAATCCAAATATGTGATTTGTGCCTTAGGAAATGTGAATTAAGGTACCCTCGGTGGAAAAACATGCATAAATATTTGTTGCTTAGTGCCTTTAAATGTGAGATGTTGCCACTTGTCAATTGTGCCTCTTTTTGATGATGAAACCGACACCCTAGTTTTGTAAGGATCACTAAGTGTCATTTTGTGTCAACCCAAGTTCGTTTCCATTGTCACCTTAGCAACGAATCCTCTCACTTTAGATTAATTATTGAATCCTAGGGGTGTCCTAAAGCACAAATTTATGGGGGACTATTTTATGTGACTAGATCACTAGATAGCATTGAAAACCATCTTTACATTGTATGGTTCAACATCTTGATTATTCTTGTCCTACTGACCTGTTGAAGCCTAGAAAATCTCTGCTTCAAACATTGGGGAAAACCACCCGGTCGGGACCTTAGGACAGCTCCTTTTCCGTTTGGTATGGTGGCTCCGACTGGATTTAAAGGACCAGTGTCCTTATAACTAAATGGATTGGTTTGGATGGGTGGAAATGGGACTAAATTAACTGAAATAAAACTATCTAATTTTGAACTAAATACTGATAAAGAAATTCTAACACTAACCCAGGTAATTATATGTGAATACAACTTAAGATTGTTCCAATTTAACAATAACCATGAAAATGTATTATTATTTAAATTGAAATATGCATAAACAAATAAAGATAACTCTGTTTAAGAAATTAAACAGAGTTGTATTAGCATATTTCATTCATCATTGTATACCATCTATATATACTTATGACAGATAACGTTTCAATTATACTCAGAAATGATATATAAAATGAAGCGTTGTGAAAACAAATATATATAAATGATAGCAATTTTAGAGCGAATATCATAAGACAAAAAGAAATAAACAGTGAACAGATAGAAATACCTTATTCATCTTGAAGACTTTCAAATGAAATATGATACTCTAATCCAGTAACTCTGATGCAAAATCAAATTCCAAGGTACAGAAATGCAACACTTCAAAGATAATTCCGCATAAAAATCACCAGATGTGATCCTTTTTAAAAATATATAAGACAATGGAGTACAGAAATGCAATCTCCAAGTCAAAAAAATATTAAGATCCAGGACCCTTCTCTAAATGCATGAGAAGGGTTTAAATACTACTTAGCTAAATCTAAAAATAGTCTTATTACAAAAATTAAGGATTCGGTTCAATGACCATCCTTTTCCTAGGCTAAAATACAGTAAAATTAAAACTAAATCTAACTATCTATGAACTTGATCTTTAAACTTGCAGGCATCTAGCATAGTTTTGAGAAGATGCGGTTGACCGACTTCAGAATTCAACTGTCCTGAAAAGACAGAGTCGGCAAGCGTAGACGCAATCTTCTCTGTAGCATTGATGATACAATTAAGCGCACTGTAATGACTGTGTGGCTTCACCAAGTACATCCAGTATGAGTCCCAATTTAATCTTGTCAGCCCTTGGATTGATTTTTCTCATTCTTCTGCCTTTTGCCTCCATTCTGTTTGCAGTTGATGTGCCTGTGGGAGATATCCTGGAACAGTTTCTAGAATCAAATTAGTTTTGTGTAAATTTTCATTTACACAATCAGTAAGAGTTTTTGCCACTGTAGCCGCCTCCTCTGCTGCCTTTTCTGCCCTTCTGATTTGTGCATCCCAGTTATTGAACAGTATTTCTTTATGGTTTTCATTAATAATGGGTGCACCAACTTTTCTGCCTTCTTCTGTCTTTTGCCATGTCATATAATCATTGATCTTTTCATTAATCAAATCATAATAATTTTGTAAATCTACGACATGATTTGTGATTTTATCGCTCTCTTGGCACAAAGAATTCCATTGCAAGATTTTTTGGCAGAAAACTTCCTCTTGTTGTAGTATTTGATTGTTCAAAGAGATAGTTTCTGAAATGAATTATGGAAGCTTAGGATCATCTTTATGCTGATCTTGGATAATCTGTATTTGTTTGTCTTTATCATCCAAGCTTTTTTAATGTCCTATTTTCATTTCTTGAAGTTGTTGTTGTAACTCTTCAAGTTTCAATTGTGCTTCCTTATCGGCCTGTACCTGTTGCAATTGTTGTTGTAGAACTTTTACCTATTCTTATTTTTCATTCAACAAAAGTTGTATCTCAAATGCTTTGTCAATTGTTGCAGAAGCATAAGCTCCTGTAATTTGGGATAACTTAGCGAGATTATGAGTAGGTTCTTTGGCAGGATCTTTCCACAAAACATTTACTTGTTCTGCTTCAGTAGCAATTGCACTTTCTAACTTTCTCTTTTTCCTCTGTCTCTTCACTACTGCTTTTTATTTTGGGCTGTAGAATACATCTAGAGGAGGAATGTCCTCTACATTAAGTACAATTTCAGAGGAGGGTGTGATTGGTATGTGCTCTATCAATGTCACTTTGCTGCTTGTTCCTGTGTTCAAAACTTTGGTTGTCTGGACAGGGGTCTGTACATTCTGTCCTTCTACATTAATCAATTGGTTGAAGGTTTCCCATTCTTTGTCTAATTCAATGATGACTGGTTGTTGCTGTACATTGGTTGGAGGAGGATTTTTCTGTTGAGAAGTCAAAATTTGCTGTTGAGTAAGTTCTTTTGATTGTGCAGAATTTTTCATGGATTCTTCCATTTTATCTTCCTTTTCATTAGACTTATTGGAATGTTCAGAAGTCTCTCTGTCAGATTTTGATTTATATTTATCTGTACTTGAACTGCCGTTAAGACTAACACTAGGAGTTTGCTCTCTTGCGGGCTCTAAGCGTAGATTTTCCAAAGGAATAGGAGTCAGTCTTCTTTCTCTGTAAAGTTTGAATTCCTGGAATTCCTCTGGAGATAACTGTGTTTGAGCTGAATTCAAAACTTCTTTAAATGAATTTCTTGCTTGGAACATATCATCAAAAAGATCTTGTTCCCCAGAAAATTCCCTTACTCTGATTGCATTGGTAAAATTCTTAACAATATCATCTGGGTCGAATAACCTTCTCGAAAATTTGAACAGCTGTAGGCATGTAATGTTTCCTATCTCTTGGAATGCATGACCAATATTGAACAGTGAAAATGTTCCACATTTTACAGGAAATTGTGTCCAAATTCCTTTTTTCTTCTCTTTTAAATCTTTTGTTATACCTCCCTGGTCACAGGTCTGATAAGCAATTTCCCAAGCTATAAGTCTATCTGGAACATATAGGGGTAAAACATGGGGAGAAGCATAACTTCCAAAAACCCTAATATAAGTGAACAATTCTTCTCCAAACCATCTCGCTACGGGGAGAATATAAACCTATGTTTCTAGGGATAACCTTGGGGCATCCTTATTATGCAATGTTCTGTACAATGGCAGCATTATTCCATGACAAATTTGGTAAAAATGGGGGACAAACTTAGACTCCCATAGTTCTTATGGTACACATGAATAGGCAAAGGATCGTGGATAGTCCATTGCCAACCCATCACAGGGAATTTAGAGACATAACAGATAGCGTCCATGACATAAGCAGATAAATAAAAAGGCGGATAAACCAGCTGAGAAACATTTCGTTTGGACCGGTAGTGAAAAATAGTAGTGGTCAAATTATCAGATAGGATTTTGGCCCAGTCTACAATTTTAGAATTAACGACCGCATTCAACAAAGGAAGCCATTCAGGTAAGATCATATTTATGTCAGGCTTTCCAAAAAGGCTGCATAACATAGCAGCAGTGAAACAATAAGGAGAGGTAAGTGAACCTGTGCTATACATACCTTGTTTGTTTTTCTTCAGTGGTTCACTTCTTTTGGTCCACTCCTTTGTGCATTCTGCCAAATTTGCATGTTCTCTGGCAAAATCTTCCATGAATTGTTTATTGTAAGTCGCCTGAGGTAACTTATACATTAATCTCAGATATTCCGTGGTGAATGACCCGATTAGCTCTTGAGCTAGAGTTCTGAATTGTCTGTCTGAAATATCGGTGTTGTCCAGCACCCATTTCACCATGTCCGTATATGGGAGAATCCTTGGCCTTGCCGCTATCCTATGGAGAAATAAACAAGCCAGTCCTTTGAGGGTTTCTTCAGATGTATTACTAGAACCTGTTGTAGCCACAACTTTCATCACCACAGGATTTTCTTCTTCTAACAGATTATACATTCCTTCCCAAGTGGATATATCGGCATCCTTATTACAAGAGGTGTCTGCATACAGCGAAGCCATTTCTCTATTTTCAGAATTCGAGCTCTTCTCCTTCTTACCCATAGTGTTTATTGAAAGCTTTGTATAGACGTTTGCTCCTTCGTGCCTGCGTTTTACGAGTAAATGAGAGTAATGGCATAAGAAAAGTAATGAGACTATTTTAAATGTGAAGGCGGATGAAATATAATATTTTAATCGTGAAACGACTTTCAATCAAAAAACAATCTCATTTACCATTAATTGTCAATCCAATCATTTAATTTAATCATTAAAGCGCATAACAAATTTGATATATGGGAAGATTGCCTTTGGACAACACGCCTACATGAATCTGCGACATTGCGATCTGCGATTTGCTATGCAATATCGCAATATCGCAATGTCGAAATATCGCAATATCACAAAATGGAGCCATCGTAGTTATGTAAAATAGCGCAAAAGCGGAAATTGCGCAATAGCGCAAAAGCGCATATCGCAAATCTCGCAAAAGCGCAAAATGGTAAACAGTGCAAAAGATATCCGTTTAACATTTTTGTTTTCTGCGCTATGCGATCTGTGACCAATATGTTTATTGTATAGGATTTTTGGGATCACATTATCGCAAAAGCGCAAAATCGCATTTTCAGTTTTATAAAAGATATATATCATTTTGCGATGGATGCGCTATTTTGTTTAAAGAACAATTTTATTGTAATGTATCATAAACTTAAGTGTTTCTTAATGTTCTTTCTAAGGGATCTAAGTTTATGATAGAAAGTTTTATTTGAAAAGGAAAACAAATCCTAATTAATTTTTTGGATTTTTTAACTAAGGGTCCCCATTTATTTAGTATTATTACTAATATTAAATAAAAAGGGGGGTTGTTGCTGGTCACAACAATTGGCGATTCACTGAAAGAAACAGTTATCTCTGAAAAAATAAAATGAACACTATATCTTTAGTAAGTAAATATTTTTAAAGATAATGAAACCTATCTTAGGATAATTCAAATAAAATGTATCTATGAAAGAAAAATAAAAATCATTTCGTAATTTCTTTTTAATTCCTTAAGAATAAAAACATTTTTGGGTTATCTCAAGCTTTGATTGGTGTTAATAATGAAGTGGATTTCTCCAAGTTTTGGTTTTATAATATACTCTATTGCCATAGGTATTGCCTCTGCTGCCAGCAAACGTTCATAGTCTCGACAGGGTTACCTTTAAACCATTAACTATTCATTGTCCCATCCAACTAAAATTATGACTTTTTAAAAGATAAATTCATAAGACTTATTATCTCATGTTTTTGTCTTTTACTTATTTTTTATTTTAAGAGCCATTGTTCTAGTTTGGTAGCCAGTTAATAACAATGTCATTCACTAGTTATAATTAAACTGAACAAGCTGGCTCGTGATGAGACCCCTTGTCTTATATTTATAAGCCATTACCCTGTTTTGGTATGCAGTATTGGTAATGTCAGCTTTATTACTCCTTATGAACATGGTAAGTCGGCTCATAATGAGACCTCTTATCTCTTTAAATTTCCAAATTTCTTAGAATTACATTCTAAAAAATCACAACTTAAATGGATGGGGTGAAATAGTTTTATCCTTAAGAATCAATGGATGACAATTTTCAGAGTTTTTTGGGTTCCAAAACTTTGAAAAATCTTTACTTTGATAGATAACCTTTCTCTGCATAATAAACTTATGATGATTTACATTCTTCTCAAGTTTTCAAAAGATCATGCAAATGATTGAAATAATCTTTCAAATTTTAACATCTTATTTTAAACTATTCAAAAACTGTGATTATTACTTTAAAAATTCTTATTTACATAAAATAAATATTTATAATATTCTTCCAAAGAAATTTTCTTAAATAGTAAACAGTCAATTGGAGACTCATTAACAACCTTTATTTGCAAAAAAAACAATCAAAAACTCTGCAGAAATGAATATGTACAGTTTAAGAAAGGGTTACCTCCTTATGAAAAGAATTTCTTCAAGATAAGCCCATTTACAGGAAGAGATTCTCTCTTACCTGTTAGATCTTGGAGTATGAATGTATTTGAGCCTATCTTCTCAATGATCTAAAATGGTCCTAGCCACATTTTCTGAAATTTGGTATGTTTACCTTTTTCTTCGTGTGCTTTATCCCATTTCAGAACAAGATCACCAATTGACAAAATTTTTGAGCCGGTAGAACTTGCATCAAAAGAAGATTTTACAAGTTGTTGATGTTTTTCATGAATAATTTTTTCTTTATCTCTATCTTCTTCTAGTTTAAGTATTTGATCATATCTCAATTGAATTGATGAAGAAGGATTTTCTTCAATAAATTGCACTAGGGCTAGTGATGGAAGAGTTAAATTTGATGGTATCACAGCTTCTTTTTGTTAGTGGATTCACCCAAACCATTACCCTATGGATAATAATTTGCTGAATATTTTAATTTAAAACCTATTTTGACTACAAATTCTACTAAAATAATTTCAGAGAAGTAAGATGCATTATCAAAGACTAGAGCTTTAGGTACACCAAACCTGGTTATGATGAATTGATCTATGAAATCAATAATTGCATCAGAATTGGCTACCTTCAACGGGATTGCCTCTACCCATTTTGTAAAGTAAATCAAATGGCAAGAAGGGATGTACTGGTGCTAGTTTGGAAGAATGAGGTACTATCTCACCAATAATGTCAAGCCCCCACTGCTCGAAGGGTCGCTTCAATAGTCAATCGCCCAGCGAGTGTCGGTTTCTTTGTCTTCCACTTGCAGCTTGAAAATTCGGGCACTTCCTCATTTAATCATGTGTGCTTTTAAAAGGGTAGGCTAAATAATAATCAAAGATGAATTATTTTGTGAGCTGTGGTATCACCTCCAAATGACCTCCTGCTGGTCCATCATGTAACTCCTGTAAAGCCTTTTCAGCTTCAGTCTTTTCAAGACATCTTAATAAAATTGAATCATAATTTTTCCTAAATAACACATTATCAATGATCTCATATTTAATAGCCTTTAACCTTAAAGCACGTTTTCTCTTATAGCTGAGATCAGAAGGAGCATACCCATTTTTCAAGTAATAGATGAGATCAGCATACTGAGATTCAGAATCTGTAACACTTATCTGACTTACTTGAATATCTTGATTTGAATCTTGACTTTCTAGTATGTTATGAGCTCCTGCCAATAATCTGCAAAAACCTTGTCCTCTAACAATCTTAGCTGGTTTAATATCAATATCATATTCTTGCAAGGCTGTTACTCAGTTAGCTCTCTTTTCTCCTACTTTTTTTTGAATTAATAATTGCCTCACTGCAGAGAATGGGACAATGATTTTTGTATGTGTTTTCAAGAGAAAAGGTCTGAAATGTTTGATTGATTTAAATACAGCAAAGGCTTGTTTTTCAACATCGGAATAATTAAGCTCAGCTCCTTGCAGATTTGAACTAAAGAAAGAAATTGGTGCTTCGATTTCTTGATCATTGAGTTGTGTTAAAACGGCCGCATAGGATGTTTCAGTGGCCAGAGTATACAAAGTAAAATCTTTAGAAAAATCCGGGGTATTCAATGCTGGTGCATTAATGATCGCTTGTTTGATTGAATCAAAAGCTTCCTTTTCTTTATGCGTCCATTTGAATATTGAATTTTTCTTGATCATATTTTGCATAGGTAAAACAATTAAAGAAAAATCAGGAATGAATCTTTTTACAAAATTGATCTGTCCAAGAAATGATTGCATGGATTTTTTGTTATGAGGTAAAGAAATATCAGAAATTTCTTTCACTCTATTTGGATCAATATATATACCATCTTTTGACACAACAAATCCCAAGAGTTTTCCTTCACCCAAAGCAAAGAAAGATTTCTTTGGATTTAAGGAAATACCAAATCTTCTACATATTTCAAATATTTTCTTTAAATCATGTAGATGATTGGCTCTCTTTTTTGAAAATACTATTATGTCATCAAAATAAACAACAACTGATTTATTGATAAGACCTTTAAATGCTATGTCCATGGCTCTTTGAAAAGTTGCTCCTACATTTATTAGACCAAAAAGCATTTTCTGATAAGCATAAGTTCCCCATTTTGTTCTGAAAGTTGTTTTCAATCTGTCAGCTGGATGAACTAAAACTTGACTATAGCCTGAAAATCCATCGAGAAAGGACATAAGTTCAGAACCAGCTACCTTTTGAAGTATCTGTTCCATGGTTGGCAATGGGAAATTGTCTTTTAAACATGCCTTGTTTAAATTTCTAAAATCAATACAGATTCTTATATCACCATTCTTCTTCCTTACAGGTACCATATTGGAAACCCAATTAGAGTGCCTGGCCGGAAAAATGATTTTGGCTTTTAAAAGTTTATTAAGTTCTGATTTGATTTGACTTTCAAGATTTGGATGAATCTTTCTCAACTTCTGTTGAACAGGTTTAATATCAGGAGGCATTGGAATTGTGTGTTGAATAACCGAAGTATCATACGTTTTTAAATCATCATAATTCCAAGAAAAAACATTTTTATATTTGTTCAGAAGTTTAATGAATGCATCCCTTTCTTCTGGTGTTAAATTGAGTCCTAAGTTAACGTTTTGAGGTTTAGAATCAGAACCAAGATTTACTAATTCAAACTTCAAAGTGGAACTTTGAAGTTTAGCATTAGTAACTTTCTTGAATCTGTCTTTAATTTCATATAAATCCTCTAATTTAACAACAGATTTTGGAATGGGGTTTTCATTACCTTTTGAAGCAATTTGTAAATCATGATCATCTTCATCAATAATTTGCTCATCATATGATTTCTCTGAAGTCATGAAATTTAGAATATCTTTATCATGATAGAATACTCTCCAATTTGTAACATTATCCAGGACAGATGGACGAAAAATCAATTCTACAGAAAACCTATCAGGACTGCAATCTTCAGCAGGTAGGAGTTTAGATGCAACATTAGCTAACAAGTCAGCTGATGTATTCTGATTCCTAGGAATAGGAGAAATATTGAATGCTAAAAAACGAGTGGTGAGATCTTGTACTAGGGTTTGATAGTGTTTAAGATGTCCTGAAAGGCAATGAATAGTATTCCTAACTTGTTTTATGACAATTTCGGAATCACCAAAGACTTTCAAGTATTTAACATCTAACCCTATAGCTTTATAAAGTCATTGAACCAAGGCTTCATATTCTGCGGTATTGTTAGTACACTCAAATTCTAACCTACATGACAGCATAGTTTTCTCACCATCTGGATCAATTAAGATGCATCCAGCTCCAGCTCCATCACTATACTTTGATCCATCAAAATATAACGACCAAAATAAAGACTTATCTATTGGTTTATCTACAATTACATCAGAAATATTTACAATTCTGGAAGGATCAGATTGTGAAAAATTTTCTATTTGAGAAACAAAAGTATTTACAGAAAAAGGTGATTGAGGTGCTTCGAAGTTTCCCAGAAATGATTCAGCAGAATAACCTCCAAGAATATTGTTGTTGAATGCTACAGGTTCATTAGGTTGTTCAAATTAAGTGACAGTGTGTGTCATATGTTTTTCTCGTTCGATTTTGATTTGATTTGGTTTCCCTTTGTAGGGAAGCCACATATGTGAATAATCAGTCGAGATATAACCATTAAGTTTCGCAGACCAGTCCCTGCTTAAAATTAATCCATAGAATTCAGGAATATCAGCAATCAAAATATCAATTCTTTGGACAATTCCAGGATCGGAAGCTAATCTGATAGTAACTGAATTGATTTCTCCTACAACTTGAACTTTAGAGCGATCTAATTGAACAATATGAACTGCCAATTTATGTGGTTCGATATTCAATTTGGCACAAACAGAAGTAGGCATTATATTGGAGGAGGCTCCAGAATCAATTAAACAATTATGCAGATTCTTATTGTACATTTCATAAGTCAGAAGAAAAGGAGTTTGAGAATTTGACTTTTCTCCAATGAGCATGGTATCAGTAGCATCTACCTTATCTGGTGGTTTACCAGCTCCTCTAGCTGCTTTTGCAACTACACCACTTGGTAAAGGAGCAATTGGTGTAGCGTTTAATTCTTTCAATAGCAACTTTTGCTGGTGTTTTAGTTTGCTGAGTTCATGTAATGAAATGTTGGCTTTGATCTTTTTCATGTCTTCAACAATGTTGTACTCCATAAGATCTGACACTACTAAAGTATTTTTTGTTGATGTGGGAGGATTAGAAGACGATGGCTGATTTTGAGTAGGTAATGGAGAAGTTTTCTTTACAAGGGATTTGTCTTTGGTCCTTGGAGTTGTAATTTTCTTTTTAGGAACTGTTTGCAATGGTTCCGATATAGATTTACTCCTAGTACTTACAGGCATAGCTTCTTCACTATCAGAATTAGGGAGAATAAAATCCCACATTCCATTCAATTCAACTATTTCTTCATTCTCATCTTCCTCATCTGATACTAGAGATGTATCTTCTTCTTTTTCCTCTTCTTCTGATTCTGCATTAGAGATTGCATTAGGAGGTTTAGATTCAACTTGGTTTCTTCTGAAATTTCGGAATGGTTTCTTGGTAGAAGTTTCAGCTACTTGTTTTTTAATTTCAACCATTTCATTTGACACGGTTTTAAGCACTTTCTGTAAACCCTCCATGTCGTATGGGTCTTTGGCCTTTTTCTTTGAATCATCTTTGAAGCTGACTTTCTTTGATTTCCTTTTCTCAATAGCATTTTTCTTTTCTAGAGAGATAATTCATTTTTCTACTGCAATAGCTTCTTTCATATTCTCAGCTAACGTAGGTTTTGCAGCTTTGTCTACAAAAATTGCTATGTTTGAAGGTAAGGCAGTTATGTACCATTCAATTCTGACTTGTTCACTGGGCTGTGAATCTGTGTGGATTTTGTTCAAGAGTTTGTTGAATCTAGCGTTGAATTCTTTAATGGGTTCCTTGGGTTCTATCTTCAAATTTCAGAGGTCATTGAGTAAAGTTGCTATTGATCGGTCGTCTCCAAATTTGGTTAAAAAATGATCTGCAAAAATGGCCCAACTTGTTATGGATCCTGATGGTAATGAAAAGTACCATGACCTTGCTACTCCTTGAAGAGTATAAGGGAATAGTCTAACTACAACATCTTCATGTGTGACTCCATTCAAATTAATAGCCAGCATAAATTTATTGATATGTTCTTCAGCTTGAATGTTAAGATCTGGGCTAAATTTTGGAAGCCATTTTCCAGGATTGTCTGGCAAATCATGTAAAGGTGCAGCCATGTTGACTGTGCCTGGAGTAGCCCATGGTCTAGCCATTATTGGAACAACTATTGGAGGAGTAGTAGAAACTGGTGGTGTTTGAATAGAAGTTGTTGGAATAGATGATGTTGAGATTGATGAGGATTGAGCAGATGATGATTGAGGAGATGATGTGGAAACAATTGTACTTTGTTGAGATGGGATTTCGGAAACAGGTATTTGAATATTAGATGTCGAACTTATATCACTTACTGATTCCGATTGAGTTTTTCTTGTCTTGACTCTACTAGGTAAAGGGAATTCTTTCGGAGAAATACCAAGTTTTTCACTTTGAAGCCTAGTAAGAGGTTTGGAAGAAACAAATTTTGAAGTTACACTACCTTCAGATATTTCAGATTCTTCTAGAGATAATGAGAATCCTTTCAATTTATGAATTAAAGCTTGAACTTCAGGAGACTCAGGATTTTGATTGTCTGAATGTTTTGAGATTTTGGTAGTGGGTGTATGAATATTCTTCGCAATTTCTTCTATAGGATTTTGTATTTCAGAAGAAATTGAAGAAGTTGATGAGGGTGTTTTTCTCTCATAATGGCTTGTGGATAAAGATTTACTTTCCATTCATAGCTCAGGCCCTCCTTCTAGCGCCAAAAATGTTGAAGCCTAGAAAATCTCTACTTCAAACATTGGGGAAAACCACCCGGTCGGGACCTTAGGATAGCTCCTTTTCCGTTTGGTATGGTGGCTCCGACTGGATTTAAAGGACCAGTTTCCTTATAACTAAATGGATTGGTTTGGATGGGTGGAAATGGGACTAAATTAACTGAAATAAAACTATCTAATTTAAACTAAATACTGATAAAGAAATTCTAACACTAACCCGAGTAATTATATGTGAATACAACTTAAGATTGTTCCAATTTAACAATAACCATGAAAATGTATTATTATTTAAATTGAAATGTGCAGAAACAAATAAAGATAACTCTGTTTAAGAAATTAAACAGAGTTGTATTAGCATATTGTATTCATCATTGTATACCATCTATATATACTTAACGAAAGATAACGTTTCAATTATACTCAGAAATGATATATAAAAAGAAACGTTGTGAAAATCAAATATATATAAATGATAGCAAATTTTAAAGCGAATATCATAAGAAAAAAGAAATCAACAGTGAACAGATAGAAATACCTCATTCATCTTGAAGACTTTCAAATGAAATCTGATACTCTAATCCAATAACTCTGATGCAAAATCAAATTCCAAGGTACAGAAATGCAACACTTCAAAGATAATTCCGCATAAAAATCACCAGATGTGATCCTTTTTAAAAATATATAAGACAGTGGAGTACAGAAATGTAATCTCCAAGTCAAAAAATATTAAGATCTAGGACCCCTCTCTAAATGCATGAGAAGGGTTTAAATACTACTTAGCTAAATCTAAAAATAGTCTTATTACAAAAATTAAGGATTCGGTTCAATGACCGTCCTTTTCCTAGGCTAAAATACAGTGAAATTAAAACTAAATCTATCTATCTATGAACTTGATCTTTAAACTTGCAAGCATCTAGCATAGTTTTGAGAAGATGCGGTTGACCGACTTCAGAATTCAACTGTCCTGAAAAGACAGAGTCGGCAAGCGTAGGAGAAATCTTCTCTGTAGCATTGATGATACAATTGAGCGCACTGTGTTGACTGTGTGGCTTTACCAAGTACATCCAATATGAGTCCCAATTCAATCTTGTCAGCCCTTGGATGGATTTTGCTCTTTCTTCTGCCTTTTGCCTCCATTCTGTTTGCAGTTGATTTGCCTGTGGGAGATATCCTGGAACAGTTTCAGGAATCAAATTAGCTTTGTGTAAATTTTCATTTACACAATCAGTAAGAATGTTTTCCACTGTAGCCGCCTCCTCTGCTGCCTTTTATGCCCTTCTGATTTGTGCATCCCAGTTTTTGAACAGTATTTCTTTATGGTTTTCATTAACAATGGGTGCACCAGCGTTTCTGCCTTCTTCTGTCTTTTTCCATGCCAGATAATCATTGATATTTTTATTAATCAAATCATAATAATTTCGTAAATCTATGACATGATTTGTGATTTTATCGCTCTCTTGGCACAAAGAATTCCATTGCAAGATTTTTTGGCAGAAAACTTCCTCTTGTTGCAGTAGTTGATTGTTCAAAGAGATAGTTTCTGAAATGAATTCTGGAAGCTTAGGATCATCTTTATGCTGATCTTGGATAATCTGTATTTGTTTGTCTTTATCAGCCAAGCTTTTTTGATGTCATATTTTCATTTCTTGAAGTTGTTGTTGTAACTCTTCAAGTTTCAATTGTGCTTCCTTATCGGCCTGTACCTGTTGCAATTGTTGTTGTAGAACTTTTACCTGTTCTTATTTTTCATTCAACAAAAGTTGTATCTCAAATGCTTTTTCAATTGTTGCAGAAGCATAAGCTCCTGTCATTTGAGATAACTTAGCGAGATTATGAGTAGGTTCTGTGGCAGGATATTTCCACAAAACATTTACTTGTTCTGCTTCAGTAGCAATTGCACTTTCTAAATTTCTCTTTTTCCTCTGTCTCTTCACTACTGCTTTTTATTTTGGGTTGTAGAATACATCTAGAGGAGGAATGTCCTCTACATTAAGTACAATTTCAAAGGAAGGTGTGATTGGTATGTGCTCTGTCACTGTGACTGTGCTGCTTGTTCTTGTGTTCAAAAATTTGGTTGTCTGGACAGGGGTCTGTACATTCTTTCCTTCTACATTAATCAATTGGTTGAAGGTTTCCCATTCTTTGTCTAATTCAATGATGACTGGTTGTTGCTGTACATTGATTGGAGGAGGATTTTTCTGTTGAGAAGTCAAAATTTGCTGTTGAGTAAGTTCTTTTGATTGTGCAGAATATTTCATGGATTCTTCCATTTTATCTTCCTTTTCATTAGACTTATTGGAATGTTCAGAAGTCTCTCTGTCAGATTTTGATTTAGATTTATCTGTACTTGAACTGTCGTTAAGACTAACACTAGGATTTTTCTCTCTTGCGGGCTCTAAGCGTATATTTTCCAAAGGAATAGGAGTCAGTCTTCTTTCTCTGTAAAGTTTGAATTCCTGGAATTCCTCTAGAGATAACTGCGTTTGAGCTGAATTCAAAACTTCTTTAAATGAATTTCTTGCTTGGAACATATCATCAAAAATATCTTGTTCCCCAGAAAATTCCCTTACTCTGATTGCATTGGTAAAATTCTTAACAATATCATCTGGGTCGAATAACCTTCTCGAAAATTTGAACAGCTGTAGGCATGTAATGTTGCCTATCTCTTGGAATGCATGACCAATATCGAACAGTGAAAATGTTCCACATTTTACGGGAAATTATGGCCAAATGCCTTTTTTCTTCTCTTTTAAATCCTTTGTTATACCTCCATGGCCACAGGTCTGATAAGCAATTTCCCGAGCTACAAATCTATCTGGAACATATAGGGGTAAAACATAGGGGGAAGCAGAACTTCCAAAAACCCTAATATAAGTGAACAATCCTTCTTTAAACCATCTCGCGACGGGGAGAATGTCAACCTCTGTTTCTGGGGATAACCTTGGGGCATCCTTATTATGCAATGTTCTGTACAATGGCAGCATTATTCCATGACAAATTTGGTAAAAATGGGGGACAAACTTAGACTCCCATAGTTCTTTATGGTACACATGAATAGGCAAAGGATCGTGGATAGTCCATTTCCAACCCATCACAGGGAATTTAGAGACATAAAAGATAGCGTCCATGACATAAGCAAATAAATAAAAAGGCGGATAAACCCGCTGAGAAACATTTCGTTTGGACCGGTAGTGAAAAATAGCAGTGGTAAAATTATCAAATAGAATTTTGGCCCAGTCTACAATTTTAGAATTAACGGCCGCATTCAACAAAGGAAACCATCCAGGTAAGATCATATTTATGTCAGGCTTTCCAAAAATCCTGCATAACATAGTAGCAGTGAAACAATAAGGAGAGGTAAGTGAACCCGTGTTGTACATACCTTGTTTGTTTTTCTTCAATGGTTCACTTCTTTTGGTCCACTCCTTTGTGCATTCTGCCAAATTTGCATGTTCTCTGGCAAAATCTTCCATGAATTGTTTGTTGTAAGTCGCCTGAGGTTCTGGAAACTTATACATTAATCTCAGATCTTCCGTGGTGAATGACCCGATTAGCTCTTGAGCTGGAGTTCTGAATTGTCTGTCTGAAATATCGGTGTTGTCCAGCACCCATTTCACCATGTCCGTATATGGGAGAATCCTTGGCCTTGCCGCTATCCTATGGAGAAATGAACAAGCCAGTTCTTTGAGGGTTGCTTCAGATGTATTACTAGAACCTGGTGTAGCCACAACTTTCATCACCACAGGATTTTCTTCTTCTAACAGATTATACATTCCTTCCCAAGTGGATATACCGGCATCCTTATTACAAGCGGTGTCTGCATACAGCGAAGCCATTTCTCTATTTTCAGAATTCGAGCTCTTCTTCTTCTTACCCATAGTGTTTATTGAAAGCTTTGTATAGACGTTTTCTCCTTCGTGCCTGCGTTTTACGAGTAAATGAGAGTAATGGCATAAGAAAGGTGATGAGACTGTTTTAAATGTGAAGGCGGATGAAATATAATATTTTAATCGTGAAACGACTTTCAATCAAAACACAATCTCATTTACCATTAATTGTCAATCCAATCATTTAATTTAATCATTAAAGCGCATAACAGATTTGATATATGGAAAGATTGCCTTTGGACAACGCGCCTACATGAATCTGCGACATTGCGATCTGCGATTTGCTACGCAATATCGCAATATCGCAATATCGCAAAATGGAGCCATCGTAGTTATGTAAAATAGCGCAAAAGCGGAAATTGCGAAATAGCGCAAAAGCGCATATCGCAAATCTCGCAAAAGCGCAAAATGGTAAACAGCGCAAAAGATATTCGTTTAACATTTCTGTTTTCTGCGCTATGCAATCTACGACCAATATGTTTATTGTATAGGCTTTTTTGGATCACATTATCGCAAAAGTGCAAAATCACATTTTCAGTTTTATAAAAGATATATATCATTTTGCGATGGAAGCGTTATTTTGTTTAAAGAACAATTTTATTGTAATCTATCATAAACTTAAGTGTTTCTTAATGTTCTTTCTAAGGGATTTCTCTAAGTTTATGATAGAAAGTTTTATTTGAAAAGGAAAACAAATCCTAATTAATTTTTTGGATTTTTTAACTAAGGGTCCCCATTTATTTAGTATTATTACTAATATTAAATAAAAAGGGGGGTTGTTGCTGGTCACAACATGACCACAGATTTTGTATTCATTATTGCTTTCATCAAAACACCTACAATAGATATTGATGGTGTTCATAAGCCTATTTATAGTTGTGATAAGTGGATTAGGGGCTCCCTTATCACAACCCATAACCCCTAATACGTTTACTCCCTTAGCCAAGGGGGCCCAAGGGTGTACTTTTAGGGGCATTGAGACCAAATTTGGGGGATCATAACATTAGGAAAAGTGGAATGACATAACCAAAAAGTTTCTTTGGGGGGGTGGGGGGGGTGGGTATCTTATGGTTTCTTGAACGGACCAAGGGGAAACAAGGGTAGCATGTATGTGTAGAAGTCAAAGGTGCAAGCATGGTTTACTAAGATCTATAATCCTAGCATTAGAGAATGAGAAGGGGGCTTAGGACCTAATTTCATAGGGCCTAGGGGACCTAGAGGGAAGGCAGCGAGAGAAATAGATAGGGGAACCCAAAATAACGGTGATAAGGGTCTAGTTCCCCTAACCACTTCCCTCTGAACAACTCTAAATTTTTTAGAGTCACAAGGGTTAGGGATGTTTTCAAAGATGGTTGCCCCTTCTGCTGCCAGTTTACCGATAGGGAAAAGAGTATCTTTGAAGATCACCTGATTTCTTGCAATCCACATTCCCCAGGAAATAAAGAGGGGCATAATTCTAACTTTGTCATTAGGAGCTTCCTGCCACCATCTTTTCCATGCTTTTGAGAGCAGTTGGCCTTCCTATCTCTGAGGAATATTTGTCATCCTCAACGTTTCATTCCAAAGGTTGGTGGTAAAGGGGCAAGAGAGAAAAACGTGTTGCACTGATTCTTCACTGTCTTTGCACAGAGAGCACCACCCCCGACCAATTTTCCATTTTTTTTGAAGAAAATCCTAGGTGGGGACTTTCTTCTGAAGAATACACCAGAAAAACAATCTTGTCTTAGCCGGCCCTTTTAGCTTCCACAATGGTTTTGACCACCAGACGGGATCCTCCCACCCATTCTGAGACATCAAAAAAGCATAACCCAGCTTAGGGGTATACATACCAGTCTGAGCGTCCACCCACTGCAACTCATCGTTCTTGTCAGTAATTCAGATATGGGAATTCAGTAGGCCAGATCTATAGTTCTCCCATTCCTCAAACCATCTTTCCTCCAAGAATATAGCATTCCTAGACAGTCATTCTTGTCTCCAAATCGAAGAATTTCCAGAGTCAGTTACTTGGTTTAGGAAATGCAACCCTCTATTATTAAGGTGCTCGATCACGTCTCTCGAGAGAAAAAAAGAACCCGTACAGCCCACCCAAGGATCTCGACCCAGTCTGACCAATCTCCCATCCCCAACATTCCAGGCCAAACCTTGTTCGATAATTTTTACAACTGCCAACAAAGCCTTCCACACCACCGACGAATTCTTGAATGATTTTTGAGGCAGTCTGAGCCAGACCAGAGTTGGCATAGGGTCTATGTATTTCCTCCTTGTTACCGAAGTCTAGAGGTTCTCCATAGTGATTAGTCTCCAAGCTAGTTTCGCCGCTAGAGACCTTGAGAATGGAAAGAGGTCCTTTATTCCCCAGCCATCCCAACATTTTGGTTTGACTAATTTTTCCCATGCAACCTAAGGGGTTACGTGTTCCGACTTGGAGCCTGCCCATAGGAATCTGCTACAGATTTTGTTGATCTTCATCAGAATACTTTTTGGCACCCAAATGAGGCTAGCCCAGTAAACCAGAATTTCCATCACCACATATTTGATTAGAACCAACCTCCCTGCTCTGGACAGCCATTTGAAACTCCAATGATTCATCCTGTTCTCAATTTTAGCTAAGAGCCATTTCCAATCCTGAATCTGATAATTATCTGGCTTAAGAAAGAAGCCTAGATACTTAAAGGAGTCCTGTAGAGTTTTAACTTCAAAGTGAAGGTAGTCTTTTATTCTGTCCACTTCCACCCTTGAGAGCCCTGCAGTGGTCAAGGAAGATTTTTTGCCATTTATACTTCGTCCAGTCGCTTTTAGAAAAAGGTCTAAGATCTTCTTTAAACATTGACAATCTTATATACTCCTGCTACTAAACAGCAATATGTCATCTACAAAGAGGAGATGGGTTACCTAGAGATTGACCGCTACTTCAATACCTTTGAGCTCCCCTTGTCTCTTAGCCTCGTGAATCATTAAACTGATGCCTTCAGTAGCCAATAGAAAAAGAAGGGGGGAGAGAGGGCACCCTTGACGAAGGCTCCTTTGTGGGTTGAAGAAATCAGAGGCTGCACCATTTATAAGGACAATGATCGATGAAGAAGTGACACACCCCATAATCCATCTTACAAAATCATATCTGAAGCCAAGATGCATCAGCAAGAGTCTTAAAAACATCCAACTGATCCTATCATAGGCCTTAGAGAGTTCAATTTTTACTATAGCTCCTTTTTGCCAATCTTTTTGAGGGTGTGGAGGGTTTCTTGAGCTACCCCCACTGCTTCATGGATTTTCCTTCCATCCAAAAAGCCGAATTTCTCTGCAGAAATGTTCTTGGAGAGAAAGGGTTTCAACCTGGAGGCAATAACTTTAGCAATAATCTTGTATAAGCAAGTACACAACGAAATGGGCCAAAATTCATTAAAGGAAACAAGATGGTAAGACTTAGGAATGAGAGTTAAAAAAGTGGCATTGAAAGGCTGATAGATAGAGCCAGAAACCCTAGACTCTTCAATAACCGCAACCAGCTCATCTCCAAACGATTCAAAGAAATGTAGGAAAAATTCTACTGTCTTGAACCGGGGAGGGGGTATCTTGGGGGGGGGGGGGGGGTATCTTATGGTGTCTTGAACGGGCCAAGGGGACACAAGGGTAGCATGTATGTGTATAAGTCATAGGTGCAAACATGGTTTAATAAGATATATAATCCTAGCATTAGAGAATGAGAAGGGGGCTTAGGACCTTACCTTCATAGGCTCAGGGGACCCAGAGGAAGGGCAATGAGAGCAATTGGATAGGGGAACCTAGGTAACAGGTGATAAGGGGATTAGGAGTCCAATTATCACAAAACATAAGCCCTTAACCCACAACCACCACCTCATCCTCAACTTAAACCATATTTGGTTAAGCTCTACACCTGCAATGATAACCTGTTAAACCCTTCATTCATTAAATCTTATGGCATTAACCCCTAACATATATTAATCCATGAACCCCCTAAGCCATAAATCCTTATCCTCTTAACTTGTGACCCTTAACCCCTAAACACCTGAACTACTAAACCCTTAACCACTAACACCTAAATATCCTAAATATTGAGTCCTTAACTGCTAAATCCTTTGAACCTAAATCCCTTTGGCACTTAATGCTTAACCCTTGAATCCCTTAACCACTAAGTATCCAAGGCTGAAAACAACACCCCAAACCAGCAAATTAACCTCCTAGGAGATTCCTTCATCTCTAATTGAGCATATTAGAAACATTAATTGATTCTTAGAGAACTAGGTACTGGTTACGAGAATATGTATTTGTGGGTAGTGCCATTATTATCATGTATCCCAAATGTAGACAATTGGATAATTTTCAAAGACTCGATTTGAATTACTCACAATATTTACACTTCATCACGTTAAGATGGATCTTGTAGTGTTCTCTCACATAAGGAGTTGTAAATGAAAAGGAGCAAGCTCCCATTACAAGGAGGGTTTAAAGAGTTTAAAGAAGAGCAAGGTGAAGGAGATAAGAGTGGGAGCACAATGCTAGTTACTTAAAACCTTTTTTCCAAAATTTCCTACTATGTTTCTAGCATACTTCTTCCGTGATCTATTGACCACAACTTTTGTATTCATTATTGCTTTCATCACAACACCTACAATAGATATTGATGGTGTTCATAAGCCTATTTATAGTTGTGATAAGTGTTTTAGGGTCTCCCTTATCACAAACCATAAACCCTAATACGTTTAATCCCTTAGCCAAGGGGGCCCAAGGGTGTACTTGTAGGGGAATTGAGACCAAATTTGGGGGGTCATAACACTAGGAAAAGTGGAAAGACATAACCAAAGAGTTTTTTTTTTTTTGGGGCAGGGGGGGGAGGGGGGGGTATCTTATGGTGTCTTCAATGGGAAAGGGGACATAAGGGTAGCATGTATGTGTAGAAGTCAGAGGTGCAAGCATGGTTTACTAAGATCTATAATCCTAGCATTAGAGAATGAGAAGGGGGCTTAGGTCCTAATTTCATAGGGCCTAGGGGATCTAGAGGGAAGGCAACGAGAGAAATTGATAGGGGAACTCAAAATAGTGGTGATAAGGGGACTAGGAGTCAAATTATCACAAAACATAATCCCTTAACCCATAACCACTAAATTCCCTATCCCCTTAACCCCCAATCCATATTCCCTTAACCCTTGCACTCATAAATCATAACCCATAAACCCCTTCATTCATTAAATCTTATGACATTAACCCCTAGCCTATATTAATCCATGAACCTCCTAAGCCATAAATACTTATCCTCTTAACCTGTGACCCTTAACCCTAACTCTTCACCCCTAAACATCTTAACTACTAACCCCTTAACCACTAAAAGTACAACACCCCAAACTAGAAAATTGACCTCCTAGGAGAATCCTTCATCTCTAACTGAGCATATTAGAAACATTAATTGATTCTTAGAGAACTAGGTACTAGTTATGAGGATATGTGTTTATGAGTAATGCTATTAGTATCATGTATACAAAATGTACAGAATTGGATAATTTGAATACCCTCATTTTGAATTACTCACAATATATACACTTCATCATGTTGAGATGGAGCTTGTAGTGTTCTCTCACTTAAGTAGTTGTAAATGAAAAGGAGCAAGCTCCCATTAGAGGGCTTCTCTGTGTGGGAGTGTTGGAGGCAGAGTGGTTTCTGGTATTCCATCGAGTTTTTCACAAATTTTGTCACAGTTGGACGTGATCGCGGAGGTCCCAGTGAGGAAACCAGAGAGGAAAAAGCGATTGCAGATTCATCGTGAGGAGGCTCCGCATCATTTTTAGGAGCAGCAGGGGGTGTTTCCCCACCAGGATCGAACTTTTGGGGGCCATGGTGGTGGAGGGTCAAGTCAGAATTTCAAACACCGGCCTAGGTCAAGCAACACGCGCGAGCTCCTGTGTAAAAACTATATTCCGTAATATAGTTTTTATTGATGCTCTAATTAAACTAACATTAAACTAACATTATTACTTTATGTGTCTTCAAAATCATTAAATATTAAATATAAATTCTATTTCAAATGAATTCCTTTTACTCAAATAAAAGTAAAACTTAATGAAAACCAAAAACACTAGATGACCTCCTTCTACTGAAATAAAAAAAAAAACTTAATGAAAACCAAAGCCACCATAGAAATTGCTTTATAATTTTTTACTACCTATTAAAATCTAATTTCATTCGCTAGTTCAAACTCTAAATGGACCCATTAAAATTTATTCCTAGATGTCAAATGACCTCCTTTTGTCAAATAAAAATACTAGATGACATCCTTTTGCTTAAATAAAATTATAACTTTATGAAAATAAAACTAATATTGAAATTTCTTAATAAGATTTTGGTACCTTTAAAATTTAATTTTGTATAAATTTCTTAAAAATTTAATTTCGGTGGCATCTAAAATTTAATTTTGGGTTGCTATTTTCCTTGGCCAAATGACAGAGTTCAGTGATCTTTAACAATCTTTATGATTTTGGTGCAGATGCCATACCCTTCTATTCTTCGCTGCACTCTGGATTTGACTATATTTTTAACGCGGTTTTATTATATCATATCTGGTTTAACTCTTTTTCCAGCTTTAATTAAGATATTATTCTCCTGATTTGTGGGTTTCTCTGCAATTTGGAGCAGAAAACATGTTGTCCATTGCTAGCATATGGAGATAAAATTGCAACCTTCAACAACTCAGAGAGGGAGAGTGTGTATTGATAAGTTCTAAAGGTATTTTCCTAATATCTATGATTTTTATTGTTAAAATTTCAATAGATTTAAACTTGTATACAGAATTATGTAGAAGGCAACAGTAGGGTTGACAAGATTTTATAAAATCAATCCATAACCACTAAATTCCCCACCCCCTTAATCCCCAATCCATATTCCCTTAACCCCTACACTCATAAATCATAACTCATATACCCCTTCATTCATTAAATCTTATGACATTAACCCCTAACCTATATTAATCCATTAACATCCTAAGCCATAAATCCTTATCCTCTTAACCTGTGACCATTAACCCCTAACCCTTCACCCCTAAACACCTTAACTACTAACCCCTTAACCACTAAAAGTACAACACCCTAAACCAGCAAATTGACCTCCCAGGAGAATCCTTCATCTCTAACTGAGCATATTAGAAACATTAATTGTTTCTTAGAGAAGTAGGTACTGGTTACAAGGATATGCGTTTGTGGGTAATGCCATTATTATCATGTATACCAAATGTAGACAATTGGATAATTTGCAAAGCCTCGTTTTGAATTACTCACAATATCTACACTTCATCATGTTGAGATGGAGCTTGTAGTGTTCTCTCACATAAGGAGTTGTAAATGAAAAGGAGGAAGCTCCCATTAGAGGGCTTCTCTGTGTGGGATTGTTGGAGGCAGAGTGGTTTCTGGTATTCCATCGAGTTTTTTCACAAATTTTGTCATAGTTGGGCGTGATCGTGGAGGTCTCATTGAGGAAACCAAAGATACAAAAGCGATTGCAGATTCTTCACGAGGAGGTTGCACATCATTTTGAGGAGAAACAGGGGGTGGTTCCCTATCGAGATCGAACTCTGGGGGGCCATGGTGGCAGAGGGCTGAGTCAAAATTTCAAACACTAGCCTAGATCAAGCAGCACGCACGAGCTCCCGTGTAAAAACTATATTCCCTAATATAATTTTTATTGATGCTCTAATTAAACTAACATTATTACTTTATGGGTCTTCGACATCATTAAATATTAAATATAACTTCTATTTGAATTTAACTTCTGTTCTTGAATTAAAAATAAAGCTTAATGAAAACCAAAAATACTAGATGACCTCCTTTTACTCAAATAAAAATAAAACTTAATGAAAACCAAAGCCAACATAGCAATTGCTTTATAATTTTTTACTACCTATTAAAATCTAATTTCGCCGCTAGTCTAAACTCTAAATGGACCTATTAAAATTTATTCCTAGATGTCAAATGACCTCCTTTGGTCAAATAAAAATACTAGATGACCTCCTTTTGCTTAAATAAAATTATAACTTTATGAAAATAAAAACGAATATTGAAATTTCTTAATAAGATTTTGGTACCTCTTAAAATTTAATTTCAGGCAGCTTCTTAAAATTTAATTTCGGTGGCATCTTAAAATTTAATTTTGGGCGGCTATTTTCCCTTGGCCAGGTTCGGGACAGAGTTCAGTGATCTTTAACAATCTTTATGATTTTGGTGCAGATGCCATACCCTTCTATTCTTCGCTGCACTCTGGATTTGACTATATTTTTAACGCGGTTTTATTATATCATATCTGGTTTAACTCTTTTTCCAGCTTTAATTAAGATATTATTCTCCTGATTTGTGGGTTTCTCTGCAATTTGGAGCAGAAAACATGTTGTCCATTGCTAGCATATGGAGATAAAATTGCAACCTTCAACAACTCAGAGAGGGAGAGTGTGTATTGATAAGTTCTAAAGGTATTTTCCTAATATCTATGATTTTTATTGTTAAAATTTCAATAGATTTAAACTTGTATACAGAATTATGTAGAAGGCAACAGTAGGGTTGACAAGATTTTATAAAATCAATCCATAACCACTAAATTCCCCACCCCCTTAATCCCCAATCCATATTCCCTTAACCCCTACACTCATAAATCATAACTCATATACCCCTTCATTCATTAAATCTTATGACATTAACCCCTAACCTATATTAATCCATTAACATCCTAAGCCATAAATCCTTATCCTCTTAACCTGTGACCATTAACCCCTAACCCTTCACCCCTAAACACCTTAACTACTAACCCCTTAACTACTAAAAGTACAACACCCCAAACCAGCAAATTGACCTCCCAGGAGAATCCTTCATCTCTAACTGAGCATATTAGAAACATTAATTGTTTCTTAGAGAACTAGGTACTAGTTACGAGGATATGTGTTTGTGGGTAATGCCATTATTATCATGTATACCAAATGTAGACAATTGGATAATTTGCAAAGCCTCATTTTGAATTACTCACAATATCTACACTTCATCATGTTGAGATGGAGCTTGTAGTGTTCTCTCACATAAGGAGTTGTAAATGAAAAGGAGCAAGCTCCCATTAGAGAGCTTATCTGTGTGGGAGTGTTGGAGGTAGAGTGGTTTCTGGTATTCCATCGAGTTTTTTCACAAATTTTGTCATAGTTGGGCATGATCGTGGAGGTCCCATTGACGAAACCAAAGAGAGAAAAGCGACTGTAGATTCGTCATGAGGAGGCTGCGCATCATTTTGAGGAGCAGAAGGGGGTGGTTCCCTATCGAGATCGAAATCTGGGGGCCATGGTGGCGAAGGGCCGAGTCAGAATTTCAAACACCAGCCTAGATCAAGCAACACGCACGAGCTCCCGTGTAAAAACTATACTCCATAATATAGTTTTTATTGATGCTCTAATTAAAATAACATTAAACTAACATTATTACTTTATAGGTCTTCAACATCATTAAATATCAAATATAGCTTCTATTTAAATTGAACTTCTGTTCTTGAAATAAAAATAAAGCTTAATGAAAACCAAAAATATTAGATGACCTCCTTTTACTCAAATAAAAATAAAACTTAATGAAAACCAAAGCCAACATAGCAATTGTTTTATAATTTTTTCCTACTTATTAAAATCTAATTTGGCCGCTAGTCTAAACTCTAAATGGACCTATTAAAATTTATTGCTAGATGTGAAATGACCTCCTTTGCTCAAATAAAAATACTAGATGACCTCCTTTTGCTTAAATAAAATTATAACTTTATGAAAATCAAAACGACCATTGCAATTGCTTTATAAGATTTTGGTACCTCTTAAAATTTAATTTCGGGCGGCTTCTTAAAATTTAATTTCGCGGCTTCTTAAAATTTAATTTCGGGCGGCTATTTTCCCTTGGCCAGGTTCAGAATAGAGTTCTGTGATCTTTAACAATCTTTATGATTTTGCCGCAGATGCCATACCCTTCTATTCTTCGCTGCACTCTGGATTCGACTATATTTTTAACGCGATTTTATTATATCAGATCTGGTTTAACGCTTTTTCTAGCTTTAATTGAGATATTATTCTCCTGATTTGGGGGTTTCTCTGCAATTCGGAGCAGAAAACACGTGATCCGTTGCCAGCATATGGAGATAAAATTGCAACCTTCGACAACTCAGAGAGGGAGAGTGTGTATTGATAAGTTCTAAAGGTATTTTCCTGATATCTATGATTTTTATTGTTAAAATTTCAATAGATTTAAACTTGTATACAGAATTATGTAGAAGGGGCAGCGGTAGGGTTGACAAGATTTTATAAAATCAATCATATTTTTTTCGTGCTTAGCAAGACCAGGCACTTCTTAGAGTTGCTCCCATACGCTGATTGTCCCTTACTTTTGTTGTAGGAATTAGTCCTTACGGCCCCTCCAACAAGCCTCACACAGACATGCGTTATCCCTGTGATAACTATAGTGCCTAAGACTCTCTTAAACAATAAATATGCCACCCCTTTTGGTACCAAAACAACCCTACTATCAATGTATTTACGCAGCTACTCCTCGGCCCTGTTATATCTTCTAATCTGACCTCAAAACAGTCATTTCAGGCTTCAGTCTTCTCTTCTTCAAGCTGTGGCTTACATCAAAAGGTGTTTTACTCCTAAATATTTTTGCTTGGATGTTATCTTAGCCTCCCTCACCTTCTATTTATACGCAATATAAAGGCTTCATTTGGGTGTCCACATTGGCTTGACAAGTTGTCACATGGTTTATTAACATCAAGCCAACCTAGACTCTTCTTTAGCTGAACCTTTTGCTCCTTGATCTAGACACCCACAACTCCCTATGAGTTGCTTCGCTAACCACACTCTGATTCACTATCCCTTAAAGTAGCTCAAATACTCTCTGATACCATGTTTCTTTTCCACGATCTTGGGTCTAGGATAGTGTCTTAAAATATTTCACGCTACCAAACCAATAATCACAATGATACTATCTTGCACAACAAAATATAAAAAACAGTAAATCTACCAATGCACAAAATATAGAAAACTTCTTACAATTTTTAACCCAACTTTGTTATATTAATCAACATATGATACAACAGTCTAGGGCTCCCATACCAAGGATAATGGCCTTCATACACCCATTGATACAAGATACAAAATTGGGTTTGGTGTCAGTCCATCGACAACCAATCTGCCCTCAACAAGATACTCTGACCATGTCGCTGTCGCATTCTCTCTCGGATCTTCTCGGTCATGCCCTGTACCAGCTCGGTCCTTCGGCTCCCGATCTGTAGCTCTTGACTCTATCAATGCTCCAAGTCCATCTAGCCACTAAAGCTTGGCTACCAATCTGCTCACTAGTTGTGCCTTGGTCCATCAAGGGCACAACACATCGAGACTCCTGTCGAATTGTTCACAACTTCGTTTGTGAACAATTCTCAATCTTCTCATTGCTGCTCCTCAGTTACTTAGGGACTTCAAACCACTACGGTATTCCTGTACTGCACCGATGAAGGCCAACATAGGGCATGAAGGGCTACCACCTATCACTACAAGATGTCTATATCCCACAATGAACATAGGCTAGGAGGACTGCCCATCATCTGATGTAGAAGTTCTCCACACACAAGTCTAGGGCTACACAAGTGACAAAACTGCTCCTGGTTGATCAGACCCTTGACCTCTAGCAACCAATGAGGTCCATGAAGTTGGTGCACACCGGGCCCCAACATGGGTACTATCACACTGTCCTCCAACATACCATAAATGCACAATCCACGTTCACACTTGGCCCACTCTCATGTTGCCCTCCAGCAGACCACGAGTGACCAATACTTTTTGTAGCATCTACCTGGCTGGGGCATCCTCACACTTAGGAAATCCTCCTCGTGGATACCAAGAGACTTCTCTAATAGTCCTGTCCTAGGACACCCATTACTTCATTGTGAGATCTGGTCCTAGTTGGGGTTTCTTAACACCCAAGAGAACCCCAACACATGGCTCCCACAGGTTGCATATGAATTTGATCCTATCACCAATCATTACACTAGTTAGGTCTTCTAACCAACACGTTAGCCCTCCCTTCTTCGCTTCCGCAGGCTGTACTAAAATGTTCCAACTGTCCAAACTAGGACCAACAATTTAACACAAAAACATACCTTCTCATGTGTTGGTACCCTGTTGTATTCTGCAATCTGGTTAGGGCTTAGCCACAATCCATTTCAGCCCTCTCAACACTTGCTAACAATCATTTCTATCAATGTGGCTTGCCTTCACCCTAGAGTTTCTCCCCTACACTGATTGTCCCTTGGTTATGTTGTAGGAATTAGGGCATCATTCAATTCTGAGTACACAAAACTCCTAGGCCATTAGGCCTTCTATGACATTCTGATAGGTTTCCTTGTTGACTAGACAAACTTGCTAGACAGTTCCTGAACAATTGAAGCTTACATGACAAGTTCTATTTTCTGGTTTGAGCGTTGCTAGACATACAATTTGTGAAATCTACATACTTGTTCTGCATGCCCGAAATAATATCTTCTTTGCAACAGAAAGGCATGCAATCCATAGTAGGTGTTTGATACATACCTTGTCAAAACATGGACTGTCCTTTGTGCCAACAACTCCATAATATAGTAGCATACGCTTCCATTCTATCAGCGTACCAATTTTAGATATCTCCAGTCCTGATGTCCTCATCAAAATACTTACTAATGATCTAATCATGAATTTCCAAGTGTGTCCACCTTCTGTTGTACAAGGTCCTTTATGAAAACAAGTCCAAGTCACCTTGTCACCTTTGCATATCATAAAAATGACAAGCACATGATCCAAACACTGCCCCATAAATCATGGACCCAACACACCTCCACAAGACACTGTTGTAATACAGTTTGCACTGTTAGATAGGGCATGTATTGCAGCCCCAGTTTCATCACATAGTCAGCAAACAAACCCTCCTACGGTTTCGGTTTACCTAGGAGGAGTTCCTTCAATGCCATACTGCCTCCTTAGGTTGTTGTCCACTCTTTGAAAACCCTCTAATTTGACCAAGCTGTGTGCTATGCCCTGTGGCCTAGCACCACAACTTTAAAAAATGCCCAAGCCTACTCAGAGGAGGTGACTTCCTTCTATTGTCCTTCAGGACCTTCAAACAATATTTAAACCCTTAAATATGCCCATACATTACTTCAGATCTAGTGGTTGTCCTCCTGTGACAGAGTGGTCTTCTTCCTTGGCTTCCAAATGCTGCTAGATAACTGATGCAAATTTGACCCTAAACTAGGATCCAACATACATCAAGATGCACCCAAAATGCATACTTCAACTCCCTTTTTTAGGGTCTGCTCCATGCTGCAAATCTGGACTAGTTAGGGCACGAACCATAGTCCCTAACACCCTTTAATTTTGGCCCATAAATGCTCCTTAGAGCTGCATCTATCTCTTCCTTGAAGGTCATGACACTTAGTTGTAGGTCTGAGCTGTTTTTAGCCCTTAAGCAGTCCCCGAACCTCCTTAATCTCTGCGGCAGGCTTCAGTGAAACCTCACAAGCCTTCAGCACTCTTTTTTATAGACAAACCACCCATCAAATAGTCCATAGAGACGTCTTTCCTACCTCGACCCTCTGAAAATTCCATCGGCCCTCCTAAATTGACCCTAAAATAATCATCTATGCCTCCCTGTTATTGAACTTCATTTTTTGTGGCTAAGACAGAGACTTAGTCTCTCCTCCATGAGCTATTCACTTGTGATTATGTTGCACAATGGATCAATAGATCGGATATTTGCAATTCAACACAAATTGGGCATTGTCTTCCCCATAAAGCTCTGATACCATGTTAACTTCTGAACATGTTCTATGCCATTTTAGATGAGGGCACACAATACTGAAGGAGATAGAACATATTAATAGATCGATGGAAGACAAGCCAAAACAGAGATAATGAATGGTAGCGTTACGGCGATCCACAGGATGCTTCTACCAGCAAAGTCTCCAATAGGTCATTCAGCCAAGCATGTCACACATAACCCCAGAACAACCCAAACAAAGAACACTCCATAAATACGCAGCACCAAGAATGCAACTCCATCGCTATCAAGAGAGAAGAAAATCCTCCACACAATGTGTGTCTAATGAACTCCAAGTCTCTCC
Source organism: Pinus albicaulis (assembly GCA_034641835.2). Lineage (NCBI taxonomy): Eukaryota > Viridiplantae > Streptophyta > Pinopsida > Pinales > Pinaceae > Pinus > Pinus albicaulis. Next base: position 839,940,234 of record CM076575.1, read on the forward strand.
ATTATATAGGCATCTTTGGGGGTGTGTGACACGCCCTTTAAGACATTTAAGTCTATATTATATTCCAGGCCGACCTAGCACATAAGTGGAATAAATTCAAAGTCCCTCTTAATTAGGGACCTCCAACAACAATGGTGAGACACCTAGTTGCTCATGAAGAATTCATGTCCTCGATGTCATGGATTTCGATATTGAGGAATCTCCAACCTTTTATCTTTATAGGACATATATCATCCATCACTTTCATCCTGAGTCATGTCAGCTATCAGAAATTGATTCATCAGACTTCCATATCTGGTCCACTGTTATGCCATGTTGCTTTCCTTGGAGTACTCCACCAAGGGTCGAGCCCTCCAATCTATATCCAAACTCATCAGAGACAACGTGGCTGGTCTGCGTGAAAGTGCATCAGCTACCACGTTGTTCTTCTCCTTGACATACTCAATGTCAAAGTCATAAGCTAGATCTTGCTGATCCACTTCTGTTGCCTCTGCTCTAAAAAGAACTTGAGGCTGTTGTGATCAGTCCTCATCCTGAACCTGTTACCCACTAAGTACTGCCGAAATTTGGCCAATGCATGCATAATGGCCATCATCTCCTTGTCGTATATAGGATAAAACCGCTCATGAGGAAGGAGATTCCAGCGCTCATAGGCTATAGGGTGGCCTCCCTGCATAAAAACTGCGTCGATCCCCTCTCCCGATGCATCACACTCCAAAACAAAAGGTTGTGTAAAATCTGGCAACGCAAGCACTGGGCAGCTACTCATAACCTCCTTGAGCCTCTCAAAGGCTCGCTGCACTGTATCTGTCCAACTGAATTCCCCCTTCTTCGTCAAATATGTAAGGGGCACAACAAGCTGAGAGAAACTCTTGATGAACTTCCTGTAATAAGTGCAGATACAAACAAATCCTCAAAGTTCCGTCATGTTTCTCGGCTCAAGCCAATCTCTGATGGCCCTGATCTTTTCCTTGTGGACCCTCACATCATCCACTCCTATGATGTGACCCAAATACAACATCTCTGTCAACCCAAACTCACACTTGGAGAGCTTAGCATGGAACTGTTTCTCCTCCAAGATATGCAGCACTGCCTCTATATGCTAGAGATGCTCCTCCCAAGTCCTGCTATATATCAGTATATCATCGAAAAATACCAACACAACCTTCCTCAGATGACTGCGAAAAATATGGTTCATGCATGACTAGAAAGTAGCTGGGGCATTGGTTAGCCCAAAAGGCATAACCAAGAACTCAAAGTGGCCATAATGGCACCTGAAAGCGGTCTTGGGAATGTCTTGTTCCCTCACGTGAATCTGGTGGTACCCAGATCTCAAGTCGATCTTTGAGAAGAACTGTTCTCCTCTCAACTCATCCATTAGCTCATCTATCCACGGTATGGGGTACCTGTTCTTCATGGTCTTCTTATTCAGGGCCCTGTAATCAATGCACATTCTCAATGTGTCGTCCTTCTTCTTCACCAACACCACCGAAGAAGCAAAAGGATTGGTGCTAGACCGAATATTTCCAAGAGCCAGCAACTCCTGGATGGCTCGCTTAATCTCATCTCGATAGGCTTTGGGGTGCCTATAGGGTGTGGTAATAATGGCCTGGATGCCCTGCTCTAGCTCAATAGTGTGCTCAAATCCCTGATCTGGTGGCTGTCCCGGCGGTATCTCCCCAAATACCGTATCATATCTGTCAAGGATGGCCTGTATATCTGGATGAACTGTCTTCCCGGTAGTCCCTGCCTCTGATTCTCACAACTCAACCGCCCACTCTATGTCTCCCTTCCGGAAGTCTGACTCCATCCGGTGAGATGAAACAGTCTGGGGTGGGTAAGTGTGCATCCCACGTATCTTCTCATGCTTTCCGGACTTCTTATCATCCCACTCCATCTCCAAGGCCTCCCAATCTATGGTGACCTTCCCCAAAGTAATCAGCCACTGAGCACTGATAATCCATCGAAGATTTCTGTCGGTATGCCTCTCCGCTCAACCATCTGTGCATCGATGAAGTTGTGGGTTGCCCCACTGTCTACCAAAACCGAAACTTGCTGCCCCTGTACTATCCCTCAAACACACAGCATCAAATACTTGGGTACTCCTCGCAATGCTGCAAGGGTTCCCCCTATGGGTGCAAAAGCTGCACCTCCTGCTCCTGGAGGTGGAGGTGGCAAATGGTCCTGCGTTGTCTAACTGTCTCTTGCATCTCCATCCTCATACTCGTCCTCTTCCCTGCTGCTCTCGGAGAAGGCCTCGATTAAATGTGCTTTTTCCCGTAGCACATTTGTGTCCTGGTGCCCACGGCTCCTAATAGGTAAAGCGCAACCTCTTCTTCTTCAACTCCCTCCTAGCATCATCATCTAGCTATACCCTACCCTGATTCCCCTTTGGAGGCGGAATCCTCACATCCTTCCCCTTTGGCTGGAAATCCTGTCTCTGAGGGTAAGGTGTCCTAGTCCTGGGTAACGCATCCTGCAAATCCTGGGTCCTGCCAATGGCGTCCTGGAGTGTGGCTGGTCTAGTGGGTCTGACTAGACCCCGAAGTGGCTCTGCTAACCCCTAAAAAAAATGTAGATCATCCGTGCTGCAGATAGATCTAGCACCATCACTGATTTTATCACTCAGATTTTCCTTGAAGTTGTTGGAAGAGGAAAGGTGTCCGAGGTAACCACAAACCAACCTTCAGATACAGAATCTAGCCAATCTATATCCAGAGAGGGCTCTCTCTATAAAATATAGCTTTGTTTTTAGAAGATGTTAGGCTAGTTGTAAAGTCCAGGGGTTTTGATTTTGTTTGAGTTGATGGAATTCTTTAGCTAAGATTAAGATCAAGTAATTTCAGTTCATTGGGCTAATGGAGTCGAAGGATTGGCTGCACTGGCTTAAGTTTTTAAACAAAAGATGGTTTATCAGGGCAAGATAATCAAACTAGAAACAATTATAGATCTAAAGTGAATGGAATGGAATTCAAACGGATGAAAGGAAATGAAGAATCTTTCAACACATTCAAGAGAAGAGAAATATATTGATTACCAATAAAGAGCAGTTAAGTATTCTTTACTAAATAACCAAAAATGTATGAACTAGATAAACAGGAGAAATTAAGAATTCATTGTTTAAACTAGTTTAGAAGAAAACATTTAGAATAATAACGACTGAAATCAGATTACACTTAAGTACTTTCTGATTTAATCTTTTTCGTTAAATATCAAGATAAAGAAACACAGATGATATTGTAAACAAGTATTAAACTTCAAAACATGAGATAGAAATGACTTATTGATCCTTCATTTGACGCATGAATCTTGAGAAAAGTCTTCTGCCGCAATTCCTTGTCTAGTTTTTCCACGAAAAGTTTCTCCAAATCTCTTTATTCCAAAATATTAAATGTTACATCAGAGTATAAGAATCCACCCTCAATAATCCGATTGAGGGCTTATTTATACAAAAAATCATACAAAATATCTCTTAACAAAACGATATATAATCTAAGATGACTCACAAATAAGTTACAATAAAAATAGAGACAGATGGTCTCATAGATAAGACAAGAAGTAACTGATGTTGTGTTGTTTCCTCCTTTCGAGAATGTGTTGGAGGCTAGACCTATATTTTGGCTCATTGTTTTCTTCTTCAGTAATTTTGTTCTAACTGCCTTGCTTCACTGATACTCTTTGTTTTTACTGATACACTTTTAAGTGAACTGATACTCTTTTACCTTCGTTTGTCCCTTTATCCTTTATACTATAGTAAATAGGCAAAAATTCATATAAGGATAAATTTTACAAAAGTTCCAATAGATCTTCCCACCATTTATCTTCTGCTATTTTGGTCCGTTGAAGCTTCCTTAATGTTTCATTAGCCTCGGTATATCTAAAGAAATTAGGTTGATTAGGAAACAAATGTTTTACTTCATGTTCAACATAAAACAAATTCTCTAATCTGTCATGAAGATTCCTTCCTGTAGGTAATGTTGCTTCTGATGAAATGGTAGAGGAACTGGCTTGATTGTGAGCATGTATGTCCAATTTCTTAACATAAGTTTCCAGGTCCATTATTTTATCTTCTGAAACCATAGGGCTGGGAAACCTTTTATTCAATAAAACATAAAACCTTTCTCTGAAAGCAATGATTTCACTTTGCATGTCAAAACATCTTCGTTCTAAATTTTTCATAAGAGTTTTTTTAGTAAAAACTCTTTTAATCTCCAAGATTGTTGCAGTCCTGTCCTGAATACCCAAATCTGCAAGTTGCTATCTAGTTTGGGTGTTTAGAAATTGCATAAGCTAATTGGCTTCCTCAGGCCTATTTCCTAATTTTGCTCGTGTATTTTCAAATTCATCCAGAGCTACTTTGACCAAATCATTCTTCTCGTATATTATCTGGATTGAAGACCATATATCTTTTATTGACTGAATAATATCATCCCAAAGAATTTCATTTATTTCTCTTAAGGGTTTCTCCAATGTGAGATCCCTTTCCAAAGCTTTCACTAATTTTTCCAACTTTTTGACTTCTCTTGTTTTGTCAACAACAGTCATTTTTGAAAGATCATATTTTTGTTCCAAACTAATAAGTTGTAACTTTGTGTGCTGAATTTCTGTTACTTGAAGTTTTAAGTCATTCATTGACTTTATTAGTTCTTCTATACTCAAATTTGAAGTATTTACCTGTGATGGCTCTGTTGGTTGACCTGTTGGCTGACTTGTTCTACCTGTGATAACCTGTGCTGTAGATACTGGAAGACTGGATTGCTTGTATTTTAAAGCTTTTTAGAGCTCTTTTTATGTTTCAGTCAGTTGCTCATTCAGCTTCAAAATCAAGTCCATCATTTCTTCTTCAGAATTCTTCTTTATTACTTCTTCAGCTTGAGGATGTCTTGAAGCTGGCAATTTCAACTATTTTCTCAAAGCTGCAATGTCATCATCTTTTTTCTTGATTAGAGCTTCTATACCTTTGACATCCTTTGGATTGTGACCTAATCCAATAATTATTTCCTCCAATGTTTTTATCCTGTTGTCTTTGGCTTGGGAAGAAGCCTTTTCAAGCTGCAATTGTGTACTAGTGTTCTCCAAAGAATTCTGTAACCTGTGAGCTGCCATTGCCTTATCAGTCAAAGTAGAATAGATCATTTCACCAGTTTGCTTATGTAATTCAATTTGATCTAAAGGATGGATGTCCTTTGCTAGGACTTCAAATTTTGTCCTAATATAATCGGCAGCTGTTTGGGGTTGCTGCACCTTGGGTTTGAAATGGCTCATTATCATTTTACCCTGTTGGATGTCAAAAGCTGACATCAATCTTTCCTGATTCTTTGGAGCCATTTTCAGATATTGATTATATACTTGAATTCTTAGTGGATCATTCCTGGCTTTTATATTGATAAATGTCTTCTTTATATCTCCTTCATCTTTAACTGGTGTTTTGAAATAAGATATTTCAATACTTTGTTGTTTTTGTAGCTCTTTCCTTTGTGAGGTAGTAGATGCTCCACTGACTGTACCTGTTTGTTGACTGCCAAATTTTTCTTGTCCTTGACTATCAAGGATTTCATCAATAGATTCTACTTCTGGAGGAGTATTCAATTTCTGTCTCTTGGCCTGAGGCTGATGTGAAGATCCAGTGAGAGGGGTAGCAACTTCAGCATCTCTCTTTTTTCCCTTTTCCACATTTAATGGAGTCTGAAAAATTGACATTTCTACTTGATTGGTTTGAACAGAAGAAACCTGTACTTGATCCTGTCCCTTGGAAGTTTGAGGTTGTTCTGTCATAGTGAATGGTTCTTTAACTTGTGTATCAACCTCTTTCTCTTTTCCCTTAGATAATACTGCAATGTTTTCTTGTAACTCCTGCTGAATAATCCCAGTTGAGGAAGGACCAACCTCTGATCTTGGTACCTGTGCAAAAGAGTCTAGGTCAAGCATCTTTTCAAGATATTTCATAACATTGTCTACATTGACCTGCTCACTATCCTGCTCTATCAATGTTCCTTCTATCCATTCATCTGTATTAGCATATTTTTCAATCTCTGGGATTCTTTGATGTATGTATGGTGCTGATTTATTCTTCATTCTTTTATCAAAAATAAAGCTGAATGGGTCATAAGGCACCCAATAGAAACTCTTTTGTAATCTGAAACAATCTTCTAATATATTTTCAGCTTCTTCCCCTGCATCCCTAGAGTTACAGATAAAGGGACCTAATTGAATTTTGATCTGGAGTTGAGCCTTCTTCTTTGCATTGAAAAAATGAATTATATCAGAATTGTTCATCTGCCTAAAATATTCTAATGCAAAGATTCTCATGGGGACATATTTTGGTAATTTGAATGGACATAATTCACATCCATATATTCTGACTTCTGTCTGATTTTGGTATAAGTACCAATCACCAAATTTGTATTGTTTTGAGAGCTGTAAAGTTTTCTTGATTTCATTGTTGAGTCTTGGAGGAGAAACTCCTGTCAACAAGGTGGTTGCAGGGTGTATAAAAATATCAATGAACTCATTATAGGAATAGGGAGAATCTCGAGAACTATGAGTGATGGCTGACCAAAAGATAACAGACCTAGGATTCCCTTGGGCATCAAGCTTTTTGATATAGAAAGGGAAATTTTCCAACTGGTAATAGAGCATGAGATGGTAAATGACAGAAGAATATTTAAACACTTTCTCATTTTCTAATCTCATGAATTGATCATGGATTTTGTCTGCAATGTATGATGCAAAGTCATACCTGACAGCAGGAGGTTGTCCAGGGGTAAAAATAGACAATAATACTAGAGTTAAATAGTCAACATATTCATTGGTATTAAAGCCCATTACAAAGGATATCATCTCCAAAACAAGTCTACCCTCCTTAGTGAAAAAAGCATACCCATAAGGGGGAGGGCCTTTAGGCTGATGATCAGGCAACATAAAGGTCTGACAAATGTGGCTTAATTATTCATGGGATAGTTTGGTGGATTTCTCAAGTAATTCTCCCATGGACAGGGGAGTGAGGGCTTGATCAGGTTGAAAATGCAGCATCTCATTGATAGACTGAGCAGTAATTGGGAAAAGGACATCTTGATTTGGGGATAAGACTGCTCTTTGGTTAGGATCATAGTTTGCATGGCAAATATGGATTATCTCAGAAAAAATATGGACAGAGGGAAAGAGGTACCTGGGAAGATTAGATTCCCATAACACAATCATATCCAAGCCATTCAAATAATTGTCTCTACAACGATAAAAAATTCGAAGAGGACTATCACGAAAAACCAGGTCTTTAATTTGGAAATCTCTGTCGACTAATGATAAGTAATCCAATTCTCTGTGAGGGGCATTCAATGGGGCAACATTTAGAGCCATGGGAACTTCCATTTCTGGTTCTTGTGGATTCAGAAATGGAAATTCGGGTTTTGACGGGAGAAACAAGTACAATTGCAGATTGGGGAATTCAATTACAGTTCTCGGGATTAAGGAAGACCAATTTAGAATCCTGTTTGAGTTTTATGTATAGAGTTCTTTTAAAAAAAACCAAGATTCTAACGGAGTTCAGTGGAAATTAGGGTAAATACCTATTTTTGGGAATGTACAGTAATTTGGACAGGTACTGGTTGAGGCGGACGAACTCTGAGAAGCTTTGACTGCAATTCTTTTCGAAAGGACAATGGTTGGCAGACTTCAATAGTTTGAATTTAATTTTTTCTGCATGGGAGTGTAGTCGTTCATTGTGGAAGAAAAAATGGAAAAGATGCGGGTTGTTTGGTTTTATTGGCAAAGTCAAATGGGTGGCGAATTTTTATTATTATAATAAATGACGTCAGTATGTACGACAGATGAGTCACGGGGGAAAGGTGGTAAGTGGTTTATTTCGCACCGCTTTTGAGGGAAGGCGGTATTGAGCGGATGGGCAGCGATTCCACAGAATGAATGACACGTGGTCAGGGAACTGTTTGAAAACCACTGGCATTTCATGAGTAATTGTTCGGATAGGGGATGGCCAGCGGAATTATCAACAGCCGTTGATCTTGGAGCGGGTGATCGAACGATGGTCGGGGCGTGAAGTTGACGGGGAGTTAATAGGAGGGCCCGACACAATTTATTATCAATTAATCATTTCGGAAGCGTTTTGATTGGCAGGGTTCGGTTATTAACTAATCATAAGGATTAATTAATCCCTTGTACGACGAGGGTTGGGGGTGAAAAATGTGCGCGGGATGGGTTACTTCGAAGTTTAGTTTAAATTAAACTTCGGGTTTTATTTTTTGTTTTAAACATATGAATCATACGCTTAAAAGTTTTTTCATAGATTTTTTATTATATGATAAATAAACCAACATGATTAACTTACCATAGGGGCGGGAATATTTATATAAAGATATGTTTAGCCAAAGGATTTGTAGAATAGGTAATTTATTTAATCACATGGGATTTATTAACTTTGGCTAAAATTATATAAGTGGGTTTTTTGGGTTATTTACATAAATGGAGTTATATACTATAGGAAAGGGTTATTTCTATAAGGAGTTAATAAATAAAATCAATGTTAATATGACAAGGGGACAAGGTAAACTTCAAAATACATTAATATAACTAAGAAAGTGAAGTTTTTAGAAGCAAATTGCATTATAATCACTTCATCACTTAAACTTAGGATAAAATGTGATTTTGAGGGTTTTTATGAAATATCTCATGATTTTCCTAAGTAAAATGGGATTTTACTTAGGAAAGAATTTTTTGAAGTAAATGAGTGTGATGATGAATGATTTTAAGTACTTAGGTTTTTTCCAATTATTGGGCCGAGGGTCCGGTCCCTCCAAAAGTCAAGGAAATGCCTTGAGCCCCTCTAATCTTCAAATACCTTAGCACTTAGGGGAAATTAGTGAAATCTTTAGGGAAAAATGAAGGGGAAGTTAATAATCTTGACTTTGCTTTGCTGTGAACTTTTCCAATGTAGTATCTACCTTTGCACTTGTGATGAAAGTAAAATTGAACACATTTAGAACCATCATTCATCACATGTAATTATGCAACAACATCTACCTACCCTACTTACTTTACCCTACCATTTTCTCTTCTTTATTAGGGTGCACTTGGACTGGCAAACCCTTATCAATCTTCTTTTTCTTTTACATGGCAAACCTATCTAAGTCTACACTTATTACATCCAAGGGCTCATATTAGACTGTTAAGCACCTTTTATTAACTCTACCTATCTACTTATCTGCCAAGATTAAACTGTTTGGTCAGATATTTATTCTCTATTCTACAACATGAAATTGAAAAATGAATGAGTCAAGTTTAAACAGTTTGACTCTTCATAAATTGTGGCAAAAGTTTGACAAGCTGCACACAATCTGATTATTACATCAGAGTAAAAAGTAGTGGCATTTAGACTTGCACACTTTCCTTGGCCTTTCTTTTGGTGGGGTTCATTTTTGGCCAATTTTATTTTTTTACCCTTTGATTTTTCTTTTAGGGTATACCCTCTTTACATTTTTTAAATTTTTTGATTTTTTGATTTTTTAAGAATATGGAACACTTTTGCAACAAGAAAAAGGTTTGAACATATTGCATAGTTTAACAAGTCAATCATGAAAAATGATAGCTATTGGTATAGGAGTCTAACAACTGAAACCCTTAAGAAATATGCAATATACGTCTTTGGGCTCCCGGTCTATTTGAGCCTCGTCAGCTCAACAAAATGCTCCTCCGGATCCCTCCGGTCAAATCTCTTTAACAATCGCTGGGTGAACTCAGCATATGTGGTCACTGTCGAATGCCCGAGTGTCACCATCCCATGAAACCACTAGTCCTAGGCTTCACCATCCAAATGCAGCGTAGCCACCTTGATGGCCTTCAACTCTGCCATCTGGTTAAGCTGGAAATATATATCCAACTTCTCCACCCAAGACTTTGTCAAACTGTTTGATGAGCCATCAAACGTAGGAAAATGGAATCATTGTTGTATGTTGTGTGTCCCCATCATGATAATGTCGGTTCCCTCTGTGATGATCGCGGGGTCTTCTATCCCGTTGGAGCTGAACAAAATCTCTGAATGAAATGGCATCCCTGAACTCCTGCCCATATGCCTGGTACTCAACAAAATAGTCACCCATGTGACTAAGCTCTGGCTCATGCTATACTTCTGCCCCTGTGTCTGCACCCAGAAAGGTGGGCATAGTGGAACGTGTGGGTGCATGTGATGCCTGGTGTGGAGTGGCATCCCGCTCCGGCAAATGATGGGATGTGCTCGACCCCTCGCCAACATGGAAACTCCTTGGGGTTTCACGCTGTCTAGCCTCCACAGCAGTGAATCTCTGACTCATCACCTCAATCTGTCTCGCTAGATCCTGCACTAATTTGAGGAGTGCCTCCCCAAACTGTTTTTCTTCACTATCATCTGCCATTTGCTTTTTATGTTCTATGTCCACCACCCTAGCATAGTCACCCTCTCCATAGGTGTTCTCCAACCTACACTCAATATTTCTGTACTTCCTACCTCTGTAGCAGATGTAGGGTTTCTCCCCCGGTGTCATAGACAACTAGCTCCACAAGCTGAGCGAGATCTATACTCTGATACCATTGTAATATCCAATTTCAGGGATATCTCTAAAACACAAGAAAACTCCAACCAGAGATGGAATGGGAGGGCATTTACCAGATATTTCATCTCTGAAAAGAGGGTCAGATCTGGAGGCTATCTGGCCCTTTTTAGACTTTGTCTAAGAGTATGGGGAAAACACACCAAGTGGTATAGTATTGGAATGCTCAAGGAGAAAAATAATTGTAGTGCAAGCATATAATAGCATATATATAGAACATGAACAGATACTCAAGAAATGCAAAAAATATTCTGAGCCATTTTATTATGCTGAGAAATATAAGTGAGTACAATAGGTGATCAGAGTGATGGCACCTAGACTTACTCAAGGCAAGCGAAGAAATACTCTCAGAATGCTAATGGAATGGCTGCTCTCTGATCTGCGTCCTAGCTGCTGGAAAACTACCGTGTAGCTGCTACTGCTGGAACAAGATTAGTATCTAGGGCTTCTCCCCTACTCGGAATAAGCTAAAACTCTGGAATCAGCCTCTACTCACCAAACCCAGAAAAACCCAGAGATCATTTCTGGAATGGCCAACCCCCGAAAATCACCCCCTTGAGGATCTACGCTATCCTCCAAGGCTCTGCGCTGAGGCTGAATGGAAACCACCAAAACAAAGCCACAAACTCTGCCAAAATCCTCCCATAAGCAAGGGTTGGCCCCTTGCTCAATCTCCAAGCTCAAAAACTCCGAAAGAAACCCAATCCGGAGCTCCCCAGAAATGGACTGTGTCCTCCCTCTTAGGACTGCACAGTCTATGGATGCACTGCTCCTCCGCAAAATCCAAACTCCAATCCTCCTGCAAAATACTGATGGGAAAACCTCACCTGAGCAGGCACTCGAAGTCCCCCGGGGTTGAGGATGAGATCTTCGAACGGAGACACTCGGTGCACTAAACAGTGCTGCAGACTAGTTAAACAACCAGTGTGCTCAAGAAGTTGAAATGATCAAATCAATATCATAAATATCGAATGACCAAAATGAGGAGGCTCTCCCTATATATAGTGTTAGCCTCTCTCAAACCCTAAGGCTCACCTCCTCCAACGTAGCCTCCCTTTTCCACATGGTCCATCTTGGCCTGCACAGTCCCTCCATGTGGTCTACGTGGGCCCCCTCTCTACGTGGTCTCTTGGCCCCCTTGGCTCACTTAGGTTACAACGTGTGTCTACTAGGGAGTGCACTTTTTATTTTTTGAGTGAGTTATGTCCCCCTCTACTCACTTTTATTTCTAATCTAACTACATAAGGAAAATTTAACCAAAATCGAATATTCCAATTAGCCATTGCTAATTGGGAATATTACATTTATACTTCATTGTTCGTTCACCGAGTCCCTTCTTCATTGATGATTGTAATAGAGATCGAGCCCATCACTTTTCTCTATCCGAAATATATTTGAGTTGTTGTTGACTGTGATCTAATCCTTAAGTGCCACTTAATATGCCCTTCTTTGACTGCCACCTTAGCTCTGATACCATGTTGAGAATCTTGTAGGGTTGTAATCTAATAAAATTCTCTTCATGCTAATTTCTTTTGATCTTGCTTATGTATATTCTTCTTTAATATTTCATCAATTCAATTATCAAATTACTCAGTCAAATGTATAGAGACAGAATTATTTTTCACTTGTAACTGAATTTCTTGACAATTAGTTAACTAATCTATCTTCAGTTCACTTTTTATCTATCTTTCAACTAACTTTTATAGCTCTTTGCAGACGCAATTTCAAAGGACCTTGGAACATATTATCAAATGGACAAAAGCAATTGGATGAAATTGAAAAATAGGTATAGTTTTTATATTTGATTATTCCTCGTGATATGTGAAAAATGTATAAGTGGTAACTTTTTCTCAATTAAATTTATATGACTTGTAAATTGGTTATGTGTAGAACACTAAAAGAATATAGAGATGGGGTTGAGGAATTCTTAAAGTTTTCCGAGGAGCAATCAAGGAATAAGATGTCCACAAAATTTCCATGTAATAAATGTGGCATAGTGAAAGTACAAACATTTGATAAAGTACGAGAGCACTTGATTTGTGATGGTATAATCGAACAATATAGCATTTGGTATTTCCATGGAGAGAGAATTCCTATTCATGTATCTTGAAAGTTTTTTGAATTGATCTAGTTTCACTATTATATTTTTTACAATAAATATATCACTTATTTTTATATGTGCAAACTTCAATTTTTTTTCTTTGTCTCCTTTAGATTCCATCTTTTATTGGCAAGGACAGACAACATTCTAAAAATGAGCCACATGAAGTTCTCGAGCATATTTCATCTCAACTGGTAAGCCATTTCATATTAGTCAAGGGTCCTATTTTACTAGGTTGACCAAATGCTATTGATTCTAATTTTCATAAAACCATAAAATTATTAACATAAATTTTGATTTTCTTATTAATAGGGTTATGAACATGTTGTGGAACATGATTATGATAATCAAGGTGATGAGCATGAAACATTGTTTAGGAACGATAGTGAACCTCTAATTGATGATGATGATGATGCAACCATTGTCGGTGATCAAATGCTTGAAATAGTGAATGATGCCAATCGATGTCTTAATCAAAACATCAATGAGAGTTGTGATAATTAGGGGTTGGCATCAAAAAATGTACTAAATGAAGTTAATGAATATAAGAAGCTTATCGAAGATGCCAAGAGGCCATTGTACCCAGGTTGTGTTGACTTCACAAAACTGTCAGCCACTGTAGAATTCTACAATCTGAAAGTGAAGAGTGGATGGTCTTATACAAGTTTTGACCAAATGTTAAAATTGCAAAAAAAGGTGCTTCCTAAAGATAACACATTTCCAGATTCTGCATATGCTGCAAAAAAGCTGATAAAATCATTGGGGTTAAACTATGATATGATACACGCATGTCCAAATGATTTCATTTTATATCAAGGAAGTTATGAAAGTAAAGATCAATGCCCAACATGTGGAAAATCTCAATGGAAGGTGGATGCTCAATCTCAAAAGGTGCAGAAAGGTGTTCTAGCCAAGGTGTTAAGATATTTTCCCATAGCACCAAGGCTAAAAAGAATGTATAGGTATGATATTGAACACTATAATTTTATTCAAGTTTTCCCCTTCTTGTATTATCTTTACCATTTGTCATAGTGTTTTTATATGATAATACTTTATATAAATGATTTTATTTTTTTTCATTATAGCTCTACAGATATGTCACAAAAAATGAGGTGGCATCATGAGAATGCAAGCAATGATGGTCAAATGCGCCACCTTGTTGATAGCCCAGCATGGAAAACTATTGATGACAAATGGCCTAGTTTTTCTAGCGAACCTCGCAATGTACGACTTGCAATGGCAGTATATGGATTTAATCCTTTTGGAGACTTGAGCATCACATACAGTGTTTGGCCTGTAGTGTTAGTTACATACAACCTTCCACCATGGTTGTGCACAAAAAAAGAATTTTTGTATGCTAACATTGTTAATAACTAGTCCCAAGCAACCAGGAAATGACATTGATGTGTATTTGGAACCCTTGGTAGATGAACTAAAGGAATTATGGGACCAAGGGGTATGGACATATGATTCTTATAGTAAGACATCATTTAACATGAAGGAAATTCTTATGTGGGTGATCCATGATTTTCCTGCTTATGGGAATATGGATGGTTGCACAACAAAAGGCTATAATGCATGTCCCATATGTGGGAGGAACACAGAATCAGAGTACCTCAATTGTAGCAGGAAATGTGTGTACATGGGACATAGGAGATTTCTTCCTCAACGTCATAAGTTTCGCTCACAAAAGGCACCATTTAATGGGAAGAAGGAGCATCGTTATGCTTCTCCAATTGTAAAAGTGTCAGATATTTTTAAGGAAACAAAGGGAAAGGAAGCAATATGGGGGAATATTGAATCAAATAAAAGGAAAAGAAGCAGTAAAAAAAGTGAAAAAACTGATGTTGTGGTGTGGAAGAAATAATCAATTCTATTCAATCTACCATATTGGGAGGTATGTAGACCCATGATCAACCATGCCTAATTATTGGACACAACTTGTTTAGTTAACCTCATTGTGATTAGATGTCTTGGTTGAATTGATTGTTTATCTTTTTGTCCATATTAAATATTGTTCTAATATTTTTGATGTTTTGGAATGCAGAAACTCCTAATACGCCACAATTTAGATGTAATGCATGTGGAGAAGAATGTGTGTGAAAGCATTTTTGGAACCCTTCTGGATATAAAAGGGAAGTCCAAAGATGGGAAAAAATCATGTGATGACTTGAAAAAAATGGGCTTGAGGAAATCACTATGGCCAGAAGTTAAAGGAAAGAAAATATTCCTTCCACCTGCACCACATACTCTTTCAAAGAAAGAGAAACAGACCCTATGTCATGTTCTTTTCATGTTAAAGGTGCCAGATGGTTACAGCTCTAATCCAAAAAATCATATATCTATGGAAGAGCTTAAGTTCCATGGTATGAAAGCACATGATTGCAATGTTCTAATGCAACAACTCCTCCCAGTGGCTTTGCGTCATGTGTTACCAATTGTTGTCTGAAAGACGCTTTGCAAGCTTTGTTACTTTTATAGGCAAATCTGTGCAAAATCAGTTTCAGTAGAGAGTCTTGATAAGCTGGAAAATGATATTGTGGAGACATTGTGCTTTCTTGAAAATTAATTCACTCCTTCATTCTTTGATATAATGTTGCATTTGAATGTACATTTGGTACGTGAGCTTCGATATTGTGGCCCAGTTGCATATAGATGGATGTATCCCTTTGAGAGGTACGTGAAACTTTACTTTTTATCAAGCACAACAAATATTTTTTTTGAAATATTTTGACATTACTTAATTTTTTTGTTTGTTAATTTTGTAGGAACATGAAAGTATATAAGAGTTATGTTAAGAAAAAAAATATGCCTGAAGGATGCATTGCTGAAAGCTATACTGTGGAGGAATCAATAAATTTTTGTGGAGGATACTTGAAAGGTATGGAAGCTATTGGATCCACACATGGTCGAAATGAAGTGTGGGATGAGGAAGTTGAAGAAGTTATCCTTGATGGAAAGCCATTATATGCTCCAATTCCTTCAAAATTGGATGGCATTAGTTGGGAACAAGCCCATAGGTGGGTTCTATTTCACACAAATGAAGTTGATCCATGGATAGAGTAAGTTACATATTTTGCCTGTAATATTTTTGTTTTTTTGTTTAAGGTTGTTTAAGGTTTAAGATATTTGACCTTTAATTTTTTTGTATTCATATTTAATCAAAACACATTAACCACCATATCTATTGTCCATAATTGTTGAATTAGGATGCACAAAATGGAGATTGCCAACTCAATTACCCAAATGAAAAAAGATGAAGCTCTATTGCAGAAACTCCACACCCATAAATTTACTAGCTGGTTAAAAAAACAGGTAAGTACATTATTTATATTATAAGTGTACTTAAAAATCATTACATGGGAATATTATCATGCAGGAAATTAAATATTTTTTTAGAGGTTGAATGTATGAATTCTAACTACATTTAAAAATCTAAAACTATACAGGTGGAGGGAGATGGAAATGTGTCTGATACACTTAAATGGCTAGCGCGTGGTCCCAGGAAATTCGTGAATAAGTACAAGGGATACCTAACCAATGGTTATATATTCCATACAAAAAGCATGGAGAATGAGAGAACCACCCAAAATAGTGGCTTGTGTATGGAAGCTCAAAAAATGATGAGGTCAAGTTCCAAAGATGCAAACCCTATACTTCAAACCACAACATTTTATGGAGTGGTAGAAGAAATGATTACATTGGACTATTTTTGTATGAAGTACACATTGTTCAAATGTAATTGGATTGATGTGTACAATAAGAGAGGGGTCAAAACTGATGATTTGGGTTTTACAATGGTGAATATGAAGAAATTTTTAAGCCAAAATCATTGGCAAGATGATCCATTTATTCTAGCATCGCAAGATAAACAAGTATTCTATGTACAAGATCCAGTTGAGACTGTCTGGTATGTAATGTTAACATGTCCTCCAAAAGGATTGAGAAATAATGCATCATATGAACTCGAGTATGCAGATTTTTCACATGTTGTGGACTTTCAAGAAACAAAATGTGTAAGTGAAGAAGATATAGCTGATGTCGATGTCAACGTTGACGTGAACGTGGATTATGTCCGTTCAGATTGTGAATGAATATGGTTGAACCTTAAGAAATAAAACATATTGATTTTTCTATTTTGTTTCGAGAACTCCAAAATTGATATTTGTTTATGAAGAGAGATTCCTTTGTTTCTTATCTATAAAATGCTTTAGGCCCATTTAGTAGATATATTTTTAGTCCCTGCCAATGAAAGTGACTATTGTTTTCGGATTGCACCATTAATCTTGTCCATACAAAAAATTGAACACATAAAAATTTGATATGTGCGAAGTTTCTGCAATTTTTATATTTTTTAAGATTGAAATAAGAATTTTCTATATTATTATTGGATCATAGCCCCTAGAAATCACTCATTTAAAAGAACCCAGAAAATACAAATTTCTTGGGCACATGCCATTTTTTAGCCTTCTTATGCGACTGTTGGTTTCAAAACGAACTATTCAGTTGTGGGTTGCAAAAAAAACTATGGAGATAGAGGAGTCCAATTATTGGGAGGGAAAAAACGGAGCATAAAGAATCTGAGCATATTACTGGACGGTCAATTGGAGGATTCCTTAGCTTAAGCACAGTTAAGCTAATCATTCTGCATTTTCCTCCATGCAGGTCAGCAAAAACCAGGATGAAAATTTACAAAAACGTAAGTGCGATTCTCACATCTCAGTTTCTTTGCCAACAGTGTTGTAGGATAATATCTACCTTTAATCTTAATATTTCTTGTTTTATTTCCTAAAGGTTCTAGCTTTAAGAGGTTGTATAAGCTAATAATTCTGCATTTTCCTCCTAGTCCTTGAGATAATACTAACTGGTATTCCATCTCCATTCTTGGTGTTTACTGGTGCTTTAAAATATTACATTGACATTCTAATATACTGGGGATTTACAATTGTAATTCAGATCTTCTTGTGCTTCTTTATGTATTGTCCATCCGTGCAGTGAGTAAACTTGCCATTCAAGTATAATTGTTTATTTCCTTGGAAACTATGTAGGTCCTTGATAAGGATGGTGATTTTCTTTAAAAAGGTAACCTGGAAAGTGGTGTAAGCTAGTCAGTGGAATTGGGTCGTCAAACTATGGGGTGCCCTATCATAGTGGAGAACATGAGTCAGCCCCAAGAATCGCTTATAGAGGTCAGTTAAATTGTTAGATTAACATGGTTTTTATATGCACTCAATAATTCAATTTTGTTATTTTGAGACATGGTTTAAAGTTGTCATGCTATATTCTGTTGGTTTTCACCAATTTTGTAGATGCTTTGTGAGGAGTGGGGGCTCTTCCTTGAAATGGATGACATCATTTAAGATTTGGGGTTTATGATTTTAAAGGGAGTCATGGAAGCTCACAGTGACAAGATCTGGGATCGCTTTGTTGTTGAGGTAATGCCATGGTTGCAAAGACCTTTCATTCCATGTAAAGCTTCCTCTTTTGTTTGTGTTTGGTTGCTTGAACAGACCATAGACTTCAAGAATTTGCATTGTGATTTATAATGAGAACAGGGTATGAAATTTATTTGAAGGTTGCATGTGTTTCTAGAGACCAAACAAATTGCATGGTTGATGCTTAATAACTATCACTTGGATATTTTTCTTGGGAATTTGATTGTGTAGGGTTGTAGACCATAATATATTCTAGCTATAAACCTCTATATTACACCATATGTGCTCTATGTTCTGGCATTTAAAATTCTGAAGGCACCATAGCCTGATTTGTCATGTTGTGAAATTTGGCAGTTTCACAATATTTTTTCACAGTAGTGGCTTCTTGGATTGGAAGTGAAACTATAACGATGTAAAAATATCAATAATGTTCTAATAACTACACAGAAATTTGAAAATCACAATTTTGATCTTTAGTGAGCCCTGGACATGCATGCTATTAAAGACTACTTGCACTTAGCAAGAGACAGGTAAAGCAGTGAAACTTTTTTGGTAGACTTAGTACTCTCACTTGAATTTGTACATTAGAATTATGGAACTGTAGGAAGATGCACAAGGAGAAGTATTGTAGCACTGTATTTTATGAATTTTCCATAGGTACACCGTACATCTGTAGGAGGCTGTGTGAAATCAGGTCAGACTGTAAGTTGTAACACAGATTTGAACCTGAGAAATGAAAATTTTCCACTTGGCATGCAATTTTGACACCTTGGGGTGCATTCTAAATATGGAATTTGATGTTCCATGGCATATAGGATAGCCCCTTTTCCTTATCATCCATTAGGTTTTCTATTTATGTACATGGCATGCAGTTTTTAATGTAAGTGTACATTTTGGCACTATGAAAATAATATCTGGTTCTTGCACTATCAACTTCATAGGAAAGAATTCAGATTCTTTCAAACTCAATGTAAGCAGCTATTCCGAGATCCTCGAATGTACTATTTCATTGTGTATACATATTACTGTTTTTACCTTATTTTTTGCTTTGATTGTAAATACTTCACTGTACATGTCTCTGACTTCTGTTGATCATTTCTGCGAGACCCTATGTGATACCATCAAACTGAAATGGCATACTTCTCATCAAGCTGTGATGGCACCGAACCAGTGAGACCTTTCTCACTGTGGTAGCACGAAACAGTGATAGATTTTTCACTGTGGTAGTTCCAAATTGTAGTGTCATACTTATCATGTGATTGATTATACCGAGACTGTTGCTGACTTGTGATTACAACACTGAAGATCTTCACTGTAATACGGATTATACTGATATCTTTTTGTCACACCGAGCCTTAACTGTAAATACACCTTTATAACTCATTCTCCTCACTGCTGTGGTATCGAAATAATCTTATAAGAGTAGTACTGAATTGACGCAGAGGTAATTTCAACACTGTGATGTCATTGAGACTGAGATGTTACCGAGATCCTTCTTTTCATATTGACAGAGATTGACCTTTCTTGTGAACTTGCACCTAGCTTAATTATGGGACTGTCTTAATATGATTTGAGCCCTTTTGACATAGGTCTTTTTAGAATTTTTTGAGTCCTTTCAAACTTCCTTTGATCATAACTATAGCTCTGAAACCATGTTGAGAATCTGTAGAGCTTGTGTTTAATACAAAATTATCTTCTTAATAACTACTTGTGAGCTTGCTTATGTGTTCTTCTTTAACTTAGTTACTCCATCATCAAGTTAGTTATCAAAGTACTTAGTAAAAATGTTGAAACAGAATTATTTACACTCGTAACTGAATATCTTATAATGTAGTTAGGAAGGTAAATCTCTAATTTACCTTCCTCACTTACAAATCCTTTATGATCGGCACGTCTTATTACAATACTATCTTGACGTTGGAAAATTCCTTCAATAGATATATCTGCACTGTATACTTTTGCATCTATCCTCATTCCAGCTCCTGTAGCTTCTGCAGATTATATTCATGTACCTTTCAATTTACATCAGACTTCCATTTTAGATCCGCATTTGGTTACCCTTCTTTCCATGTTGTTTGCTTCAGACTTTACCTTGATATATCCGCACTGACTCAGACCCAAAATCCTCAAATCTGTTCTTCTCTTTTAATGTTGTATACTTTAATACTTGCTCCTTTTTCCACGTTGTATTAACCTCAGTGTAATCCACAAAACTTGTTCTTTTTGCATGTTATATAACCTCAGTATCATCCGCAGATATGTTCTCTTAACCACAGCATATGTAGGGTATATATAGTAGTTCTAGCCAAGTAATTAAGTCGACCTTATAGCCATTAATTAAGCCGACTTTAACACTTGTTTGTAGGCCGACTGCATAGGCATATCTTCAACGTTTGTAAGCCATTCTTCTACAACATCCTGGAGGGTATTCTTCACGCCTTTTACATGACTCTTAATTACACTAATGTACCTAATAGATATCAAGAAGAAGTCTATAGACCTATACTAATAATCTTGCTCATGGAACCCATGAAGCAAGTAAACCAAAAATTCATTTTATTATTATTGACTTCATCTTTACATAAGTACATAACTAGCAATTTCTCCTTAAAAGGAGCAAAAGGACACCAAAGGAATTAAACCACTGCTTAATACTTCGGCAAATATCACCAGCAAACGAACTCAGTGTTACACCGGCCTCTGTAAGCATTGGTTGCGAACAAACTCAGCGTTACAACAGCCTCTGTAAGCATTGTTTGCTATGTCTAATTAGGTTTAGGATATTCTAAAAAGTCTAATTAAGGGAAAACTGAAAGGAAAATTTTCATTTCATGATGGCATTCTGGAAATTTGAGAATGAGATCCAATTGATCTTTAAGACAAATTGAAAGTGTTAGGGGGATAAAAGGAAAAAAATGGAGATAATAAAGGAAAATTAATGACGTACATAATTCTCACATCAAGCTCTCCTGCTTTTGACTAGGACAATGAAATGGAATCACTTTTCAAAACAGGAACGCTAAAATGCAGCTAATTGGGTCCTTTCCATGGTCAACCTTTGCCCCACAAAAATGCTTAGTTTAAAATGTTTTACTTAGAAACATTTAAAAAAATTTGTTTTTGGCCAGGAACTATCCATTGTTACCATGGATTAAGACTGTTGGGAAGTTAAATTGGTTGGCACTATTGTATGCTATTACTGTAATTTAAAATTAAGGACAAGAAAAATCCCTTTTCTTTCCCAATAATATCTGTAAGTCTCTGAGGATAGGTGGCTTCTGGTGCAAGCTGCACTAATTTCTCAATATTTTCAGGTTCCTCTACCAATGGATAAGTCTTGTCAATATCTCCATTCTCTGCTGCCATGCCCGTTTTGGCTATCTTCATAATGTGTCTACAATCATCAATTCACTTTCCCACACATTCAATATTAATTCATTAGATTGTTGTTTAAGATGAGGCTTCTAATCTATGTTGATCTGTGAAGTGCCCAATAAAATAAGAATGAGAAATGCTTTCCCTCATTTTACATTTAGACTTGATTATGAAACTAAAGACATTGCAGAACTAAAATTCATTTCCCAACAGAGTTCTACGATACACATTAGCTATTTATTGATAAAATTATGAAGACTTGTAATAGCTCGCCTTTTGGAAAGGGAAAGTTCCTATTGAAGTAGACATATTTTTAGTCTCTAAGTTTTTCACTACATCACATTCACTCAAATTAGCAATGAAAAATTATGAAACTAAAGACATTGTAGAGCTAAAATTCATGTTCCAACAGAGTTCTACTATGCTTGGGTGTTAGATATTTAGTGATCAAATAATTAAGACTTGTAATAGCTCACCTTGTGGAAAGGTAAAGGTTCTATTGAAGTAGAAAATTTTTAGTCTCTGATTTTTTTAGTGCGTCACTTTCACTCAAATTAGCAATGACAGATTTGTCAAACTTCTTAGAATCTATCAATAATGAAACATTCAGATCCTGGACATTTTCAAGAGTAAAAATATCAGTGCCAAGTGATTTCCTAATTTGTGATCCACTATTATGATAGTGAGTGGCTTGTTCACATGCCTTTTCAACTTGTAAGTTGGCAAGAAGAAAAACATGCAGTGTCTGTGTTGCCACTTCCTCATAACCTGTGTAATTAGAAGTACATGTTATTACACAGAATGCACTTCCAACAGACAAATGTTTTTCAAGTGATGTTTTTCATTTGTGTGGAGAAGAATGGCCACCTTCTTTTAATTCACGTGCTTTTATTGCAGATAACGCTTTTTTTTTTTGCACAATTAGCTTTACTTGGCTCAGTAATGTCTTTATTGTATAATACAGTACTCACTGAAGTTGATATCCTCTGGTTCTTGAACTTCAGAGGCAATAAATCGAGTTGTTACACTGCCCATGTAAATTATCTCAGCTTTCTCCATATAAGAAGCTAGTTTATGGTTACATGTATGTGCCATATTTTCACTAGTCCATGGTAACATAGAAGACTCCTCTTCTCTCTGACTCAAGGTTGTTGATGACAACTTTGTAACACTTACCTGGGCATACTTAGGAGTTTTTTTTTTTTTCCAAACACACTCATTATCGTTCACCATTTCCACATCTCTGACTGCAAACTCCTCTTCCATGACATTTTATAAAGAGATCTTGAATCTTTCAACAACTAATTATTTTCATTGTGCCTGTTAACTAGAATTTTAGTCAGAGATTTTCATTTGGTAAGCACATGAGCAGTCTCAATTGAGAGTTTAGAAGCACGTGCACATATTTTGGAGTTGTTGCTTCTGACCATACATTTAAAGGTCTCAAATTTCTTGATTTATATGTATTTGCACCCATTTAAAGGTCTTAAATTGCTTGATTTAAAGGTTTGTAACACTTACCTAGGCATACTTAGGAGTTCTTTTTTTCCAAACACACTCATTATCGTTCACCATTTCCACATCTATGACTGCAAACTCCTCTTCCATGACATATTTATAAACAGATCCTGAATCTTTCAACAACTAATTATTTTCATTTTTCCTATTAACTAGAATTTTGGTCAGAGATTTTCATTTGGTAAGCACATGAGAAGTCTAAATTGAGAGTTTAGAAGCATTTTCATAGATTCTGGAGTTGTTGCTTCTGACCATACATTTAAAGGTCTCAAATTGCTTGATTTATATGTATTTTCACCCATTTAAAGGTCTCAAATTTCTTGATTTAAAGGTCTCCTCCTCATATGATGTACCATTTTTAATATTCTATTCTTTGCATATCAAACATTATAAAGCCTCTTGCACACTATTCTCATCTCTTTTATTTGAACATAATTCTGATAATCATTGAATTCATGAAGAAAGGATATATTCATGTGAAACCCTATCCAACTGCTTCTCTTGGCTAATGCCATCACCTACATCCCATAGAGAATCCGACAATTGAACGTCGACTTGACCAAAGGCATTGCTTACTTCCTGCTGAGATTGAACAAGAGAATCAAAATCTCTCCTTCCAGGGGTCATTACTCTGTGCTTTGAACTTGAAGTTTGCCTCTTTTCCCTTCTCTTCTATCCCAAGACTCCAAAAACTTGTTGCAGCCCATCCTTTCTGTCTCCTCTGCCCACTGAAATTTCAAAAGCACTTCATCCTCGCCCTTATATGCTCCTTCAGTTTGAAATCCAAAATCATCATTTCCATTATTCTTGTTTTCCGTATTTACTTCTGTTGAATCTGTATTTTGTGCTAGGTTATGAGTATATTGTTTTAAATTATTCACTTCAGAACAGAGACCAATCATAAGAATATTATTATTTTGTGCAGGCCTGCAATCCATCACTGAGGAGGAATTGACAGCAAACAATAAACCACATTGCTCAGAGGCATTCAACAAAATTGGCAGATCTTTGGTGTTTTTTCTCAAATTCACCCCTGACTGTTCAGACGCTGGATGATTCTTCTTACCTGTATTTTCAAACCCATCTCCCAAAATATATAGCCATCTAGAAGGTAATGAATCTTTGAGCCCTTTGAAAATACACCACATAGTAATCTCTGCCCAATTTTGTGAGTTGCTTATCAACTCACCAATGTCTGGTCCAAAAAAGTTTCCTTCAAGGATCAAATTAGTTTCCTCTTTTCAAATAGAGTTTAGAATAATTTTCACAGATTCTGGAGTTGTTGCTTCTGACCATACATTTAAAGGTCTCAAATTTCTTGATTTATATGTATTTGCACCCATTTGAACTGAAAGCTATATTGTGCAAAGTTGTTTCAAGCTCAAAAGTATTATCCTACCTATAGAAGCCTGAACCCCAATAATCCTTGCAGTGGCCACTTTCACCAAGTAGAATATGTGCTTCTTCAACATCATCAAACCTCAAACCTCAATTTCCCTTCCAAGTTTTTCTCTATAACAATTTTTGTGAGTCCTGCTTGCCGAACACCAGTTACAAACTTTCTTTCACTTGAAAATTCACAACAATTGAATTTAAATTAGTCTCACATGGGTTGTATTTCATTTTTAGTATATTTCGCCTGATTATTTCTTTATACAATCTCCCCACTTCTCTTATCCATGTTCTGGTGTTCCTTTGCACCTCTTGGTGCAATTGCTAGTTATAAGAATATTTAAGATTCTGGATCTATCGATATGAGATGGATATTGCATTATAAATCTGAAGGATTCATGAGATTACTTCATGTTTGATCAGATTTTTTTAATGATAAATGTTATCTTGCAGGAAAATTTCAAAATTTGAAGTCATATTAATTCAGTACATTGATGCAAATTCATATGCTGATGCAATGTATATGACGGAAATTTTATTTTTTTACAATTACTTTTAGTTTAATTATATCATTTAGCTCGATGCTTTCCATATATTCAACTAAACCTTTGTTGCTTAACAAGACTTTGTCATTTCCATGTTTTAGTGAAACTGTTTATGGTTTGATACTCTCATACAACCTTTATCAAGTTACATGCACCCTCATTAGAAAAAACAAGATAATTTTGCTTGCCATGACTATGTTTCTTTGTCATTGTTGACTTAAGAAAGTCTTTTAGCTAAGAAACTAGTTTCAAGGTTATGGCATAACTTGTCATATAAATTGAACAGAATTTATATCCAAAATGTTAACTTGTAAACTATTTAGCTGGTTTTAGGCTTTCCATTTAAAATCTACTTCAGTTTGAACTTTGAACGAGTTTTTCCATAGACTTGAATATTAAGAGATTTTGGTGTAAGGATTAAAAATTAGCCCGTAAGGCCTCTCAATTATTCATTTATTTTATCTAATATAACATTTACTATTAAATTAGAACCACTCGGCACAAATACGTCATAGATCAAGATCATACTTTGTAGAGTGTCGTAGAATAAAAATATGAACAAGGACACTGAGTTCTTTCGGTTTTCCTGGTTCTTATTCCTTCGGTGTATCTTTGCACCTTTAGGGGCAATTGCTAGTTTAAAGTCTAATTCTTTAAAGGGTGCTAGCTCAATGGAAGAGCACCTGCTTTACAAGCAGGAGGTTGGTGGTTCGATTCCATCGTGCCCTGATATTCATATATAGGGAATGACGAAGATCAATTTTTTGTGACGGATGCTCTTTTGACCATCACCAATGAGGTTATGGTGACATTTTTCGACCCTCACCAAAATATGAAATGGTGACGGTCAAAGAACGCCACCATATATACGCATCAATAGTGACGACCATTAAAGGTTCGTCACCATAAATCGTTGTTGTTTATATGAAATGGTGACGGTCATTGTTTGTCATTATAGTCATTATTCGTGACGGACCTTGATGTCACCAATGTGTTTATGGTGACGGTCAATGAACATCACCATATATATGCACCAATAATGACGGCCATGAAAGGTTCATCACAAAAAATTGTTGTTGTTCATATGAAATGGTGACAGTCACTATCCGTCATTATAATTAATATTCATGGCCAGTTGTGTTGTCACTACAACACATACTTTCGGCGACACCACCTTTGGTGGCGTTTAGTTTTGTTGAGCGGAGGCTATTTTCCGTCTACAAAATGCTCATATGAAATGGTGATCGTCAATATCCATCACTATAAATCATTATTGGTAGCGTTCAATTTTTTGGTGGTGGAGGCTATTGTCAGTCACCATTGCTCATATAAAATGGTAATGACGACTATCATCACTATAGGTATTATTGGTATTGTTTTGAATGATATCACCACAAAACCTATACTTTTGACAATGCCTTTGGTGGCGTTCAATTTTGGTAGCGAGCTCTTGCGACCCTCGCAATGAGCTTATGGTGACCATTTTCACCCCTCACCAATGTCCTTTTTTCTTATAGTGAGATATATTTTAGGAAATCACTTTGTTATTATAAAATTTGAAGTCTTTCTTTGCTAATTTATTTATGATCAAGGAATAGAAAATCTCATGTATAGAAGGATTCTCAATAAAGACTCTGGAGCTTTACGGCTAACTCACTAGTTTGAACTAAGATGAACCCTAGGGAACAAACCCTATCTAATCGTTTACATTGTAAAAATTAGATCTAACTCTTGTTAATAATGACACCATGCTAATGTAATAACTAGGTTGGTGAACGGGTCAAAGATTAGAGGCGGCCACTTCCTTCTTCAAAAGATAAGCATTTTACATCTCCTTGGTTACGAACGTACTATTATCTTTATACTTTGCCTATTTTTTTTTCTTTCATAGTCTTCCTAAGTTCTAACAAAGCACCTTAAGTCAAGACAAGATCTATCTAAGCTTGATTAGCAATTGGAAGAATTGGAAGAACATGGAAAAAGCATGAAGATGGGAAAAAATAAACCGATTAAATGAAAAACAAAAGGAAGGAGAGAGAGATTAGATCTTAATGGATACTATACTACTTGAAGTTTGAAAGAAACACCAAAGAAGCTTGTGATCGGGAATAAAAGTTGACCAATATGAAGACGTATCCTATATGACTTTTGAGAAGTTCTGATATCGTGGTAAATGCGACTAATTGGTTTAAATCCAAGAACACATTGATTGAAAATATTGATGCTAATAGAGATACTACGGCAGTTGGAAGAAAATATTATGCTATCTTGGAAACACATATAACTGCAGGCCCACTGCCAGGAGAAGAGTAATGTGCTCTATCTACAGTTGTCTAAATAATCCTGTTCAAGTCCTACTTAGATGATGAAGGTAAATGGAATAGGACAAATTCCGGGGACTAATAATGGAATAATACAAGGAAACAACTAGTACAGAAGTTTCAAGATTATAAATCACTTAATGGGTTCAATTTGTCGAGAAAGGAATGTGTCTAAGAATGGCACTAAGGTTTAAAATGTGCATCAATTATTTCTACTCTTGTATCAATTCATTGGCAGTGATTTTATCTCTAGTTCTTACAAATAATAATTGTTTTGAAAATTCTCCATTCAATGATTTGGTACCAGATGTTATTTCATATTTTATAAGTCATTGTGGCATGAAACTAGTTGAGGTTCATAGGGTTGAACTCTGTATATAAATATGATGGATAAATTATCATGCATATATTTGTTGTGGAAATAACGAGGGGACATAAACCACTTGTTCCTTAAATGACATTTTTCCAAAACGATGCAGGATGTTATGAGTTTATAACGAGGAAAAGATGAACTGGAAAGAGTGAAAATGCTGAGATTAT
This sequence comes from Pinus albicaulis, assembly GCA_034641835.2. Lineage (NCBI taxonomy): Eukaryota > Viridiplantae > Streptophyta > Pinopsida > Pinales > Pinaceae > Pinus > Pinus albicaulis. The sequence goes on from CM076575.1 coordinate 839,968,056, forward strand.
TTAAGTAGGTAGATGATAGAAATTTTGATGAATACGACTTACTATACGATAGTTCTTTGGTCAATATGGATTTCCATGAACAAACTTATATTCCAAGATATTGTTGTTTCCCCCTCCCGCAATTTTGAGATCAAATATAGTTATGGCAGGCACACGGAATATGTTCCTTCACACTTGTTTTTAGAGCGGATCAACTCCGGAAGTTGATGAGGGCGACAAAAAGGAGGTAAGTCTTCTCTCTTACCCACGAGCTGTTGAGATCTAATAATGTTCTAGCATATATTGCATAGTGGTAACTCCATAAAGTTTATATATCAATATAGTTCTTGAAGTAATGTTCAAGGAAATTTTCTATGATAATAATGAGTAAATACTGACCTATCGATAGAATCTTTTTTTATAGTCTTTCACAGAGAAAGATCATCACAAAAGGATATTTCATTCCAAAGTCAACTATGACTATTACAAAATGTACCATTACCTCTTTCTATTTAAATTCAAAAAAATTCGGAAAGGAAAAAAAAAACTACATACTCAATCCAAAAATATTTGGTCGATGGTTTCCCCATTGGAATTGGCTAAATGGTAAAATAAACTATTGATCATTCACATTGGTATCTTTAGAAATAAATATGCCGCTTTGTAAAGCATCCGGAAAATAGCTGGTTGGTTATTATGAGTTGTCCATTTCTTTTAAGTTTTATAGCTTGACCACTACCATGTACATGCATTATGTATGTAATAATTCTCTTCATTGTCTCATAACATCAATAAATGATTTTCACCAAAGATATGGCTTGGGTAGTCTCATAAAGAAAAATTTTATTACCATGAAATTTTCAAATGTGATCAAAATCCACTGAGGATCCTCAGCGCTCATTTTGAACCCCACCATGTGTTTAAACCACCACATAAATTTTATCTTGGTAATTTTGATTGGAAGTATTCGTTGTGTTCTAAATAGGAAATTTGGTCCTTTTATATGAAGAGAAGATCTGATTTTTTGCAATACATTCTCAGGTAGTTTTCAGATGTTTTATTTCTGTAGCTAAGCATAATCAGGACATTGCAAATTCAACTTACTAGCCTCATTCCTTTTAAGAAAAAATGAATCTCAAGACAAACTGAAGGTTAAAACTATGATAAAATGAGCTTTAAGGTATAGCCTCGAAGGTAATTATACGAGCGGATCTTGAATCTAATTTAAAAATAATTAGCATCATAAATGAACATGAAACAAATATTGCGATGCTGAAATTTTCTTGGGTCATACCATTGTATTGAACATATTACTATGTCAATTTCCCTTGATAAACTGTAAGTTCATGAAGAGGTATAGTCGAGAAAATATTTCTAGACATGATCAACTTCCTGAGCTACTTAATTTACAACCATATTCAAGCAGTGCTAACATATGCTGCATTTTCATTGATCTAGAACATTGAACAACATATTCATGATTTGTGCCTTACCAGGAGTTTCTTCAGGAGCGAGGACGAGAATTAAGGAAGCGAGGGTAGGAAGTGCGAGAAGGGGAGTAGGTGGGGGCGACCTTTTCGCTCAGGGTTGGTAATAAATTCTGTCTCATTGATGTATGCTCATAAACAAAAGTATATTGAATGATGAATTCGTTCTAAAAAGCATAAAAACATGAGAAGAAAACCTTGCATATACACACAGAGCTTTCTAATATTTCATTGTTGATAGACAATAAGGGCTACTTCATACATGACACTAATTCTTTTGACTCTAAATGACCAATCCTAATGCTCTCAAGTGAGAGCCAACTAAAAATAATCGTGCTCATGAAACCCATGAACAGGCTTTATAATAATTTGTGCCATTATTAAAAAAAAAAAATTGTCAAAAAACTAAATTACACCATTACAATCATAAATATATACATGCAAACACTTATGTTGAAAAGCAATATTGCCGGAAGTCCCTACAAGACCTCAGCACACGGTATGGGCAATTTCATTCTAGTGGGAGATTTCAATACAATTCTAAAACAAGACAAAAAGAGAAGAGGAGACGATTAGAGGAAGAAAATTCACAGAGAAAGAAGACTTAAAAGACACCTTTAATGCATTCAAATCTCTTCGATGTGAAGCGAGCAAATTTAAATACCCACATGGAACAATAAGAGGGTAGGACCGGGGCACATCGCGACAAGGTTAGATAGGTTTTAGCTTCGGATATTACTGCTATCAACGTCCTTCTATAACCAGAAGATCAACCATGGTGTGGATCGGATTGGCAATGATCACACTTCTTGTTTCTCCTCGATCGCTATGTGCCAATCCCATTCAAATTCTCCCCATTATGGATTGAATCGGTTGGATTTTCTGAAATGATCCTTTGCATCTGGGCTCGGTGGGTAAATGGAAACCCTATAACCATGTGGGAAAGGAAATTTAAAGTTAGCGACATCCAAGAATGGACCAAAAACATATAAGCCATCTGTCCTAAATGTCAAAACAACGAGAAGACAATCTTGCAAAAAGTAGGCTCAAATAAGAAAACAATGAAGTGGAAAGGGTGGACTTCCAAGAAGAAATAAAAATGTTCCAAACATACCACGTAGGCTTCGAGACAAGAGGAGGATATGTGGCGGCTCAAATCTGCCAATGGTGAAAACTCCGACTGCGGAAGACGAGGAATACAAAATAATTTCACAAGCGAGGAAAAATTTAGAGATCAAAAATGGCATACCCAAATTAACTGTGGATCCTCAGCTCAGTTCTTTTCATGAGATTAAGGCCGATGCAATAGATCACTTCTGCCCTATAACATGAGTGACAAACATTCGACCCCATTATTAAAACCTTGGACTTGATGCCTTCTTTGGTGACTAGTGAAGCCAATGAAATCGCCTTGCTCTACTACTGATCCTCAAGGAATTCAAAGCACGGTCTTTTCCTTTTCTCCAGATAAGGGCCACAAACTTGATGGCTTCTTCAATGAGTTTATCAAGCCTATTGAATCCTAATAAAGATTTATACCGAATGATCGGTAAAATTTCACCAGAAGATCTCATACATCGGTGGTGGAATAATTGACCTTTTATTTTTGATACCAAAAAAGAAAAAAATCCATCCTCTTTCTCAGAATTTTAAGGAAAATTTTCCTCTGTAACTTCTCCTTATGTCAAAATTACTTAAAAATCCTATCCACTTAGACTGAAATTCCTCCTGCCTCTCCTCATCTCTCCTAATCAAGCGCTTCATCTCGGGAAGACAAATCTGTGACACAATACAATCCCAATCCAAAAGCCATTGGCTCAGGGTGGAAAGACGTGTGAGGGCAAGGAATGGTCATTAAACTAGATGTGTGCAAATACATTTGACAAGGTTCAACATAAACCATATAAAGCACCAATGAATATGGGTTTGAGGACACTAACAGGTTGGATAAGAAAGCTGCATTGCTGGGCTTGGATCTCTTCCCCGGTTAATGGTAGGGGGATGGGTTCTTCAACTAAGAGGGTCTCCTTGGTGCCCCCTCTTGCCCTTTTTATGTTGGTGGGAGGGGAAACTCTTATTCATAACCTTGAAGTAGAAAGGATCTCTCATCACATCCAGGAATCAGATTCAAAGGAAAATTAAACATAAATCCAGAAATTTGTTGATAATTTAACTCTTCTAGGTGAGGCCTCTCTAGTCATAACTAGAAGAATTCAAGTCTTCTTGCACAAATTCCAAGCCTTGGAGGGAAAAAAAGTGATGCCAAAATGTAGAATATATGCATGGAATATCTCTCCAAGCTAGAAGACAAATAAATTAAGAAGAAATATTGGGATTTAAAGTAGAAATAGTGAAAGAAATTTAAATACTTGAAATGAAATTTTCTTGAAAAGCCCATGGATCCTAGGCTGGCAAGGCATTATTGACAAAATGAAACAAAAAGTAACCAATTGGGGAGGGATTTGGTTAAATCAGTAATTAGTCTCATTCTTATCAAATGAGTGTTGTCTTCTCTGCTTTATACGGTTGGGTCTCTGAGCTCCGGTATGTCCTGTGATAGCTTGGTAGTTTTATAAGAATTTGTTACCACTGGGAAGGAGGAAACAAACAACAAGAAAATATACTGTAGTGGTGAGTTTATTGTTATAGCACTAGGTAACATGGAGGACTAGGAATTGAGACCAATGTTAACTAGCTTGACAATTGGGAATGAAATTATGGTGGGGGATAGTCATAAAACCCGACGAATGGTGGGCCTTGGTAATAATAAGAGGAAAGTATTTCAAGCAACAAGAACGAGGAGCAGGTATATTCAACTACTTGGGCTCCCCAATTTGGCATGTCTTTCTCTCATCTCTTCAGTACTCAAAACATCAGTGAAATTCTAGAAATGGTCTGACAATTAAAATTTGGAAAGAAAACATAATGAATAATGCTCCCATTGGCAGTTGAGATGGCTGAAACTATACGAGATCACTTCAGGAAGTTAAATCCAATTGCAACTGTGTCACAAATTTTAGTGTGGGATGAAAAAGAGAAATGGGAAGGGTGGCTTCTATCGGATCTCTGACAGAGCTAAATGAGCAAAAAAAAGAACTCTCTGAAAAATTTTCTCGGGGATGTTCTCCAATAGCGAAGATAAACCGAGAAAAATGGTCTTTGGAAGAACACAAGATACTCGGTCAAAGAGAGCTACATCTCTTTTAGGGCAGGTTCTATAAAAAGTGGGATATGAATCGGATGGATGCCAAATTCTATAACCAGAATTAAATTACTTCATCTGGCGGCTAAACCACAAGAAAATTCTACAGACAACATGAGAAGGAGGTATAAAACGAATGTTAACTGGCTTATCTTCTTGCAGACAGAAGTTTTGTTGCTAAATCAAATGGTCTTTCTGACCTAGTTACCCTTGAGATTTTTTTTCCAATGGTCGTCAAGTCAATATTTTAAATATCAAAATATTTCTCTCGGTTTTGATAAATCAAAGAAGGCTTTCCTTGGTGAAATGTTTGATGAAAATCTTAAAGAAATTTTGACTAATATTTACATATAAGCACAAGTGTACTATATCCTTTCTTCAACCCATCCGCCATGAGGATGCGGAAGATTCTTTGCCACCTTACGTGATGAAAAGGAGCAATTGCGAACTCTCCAGGGATGGAAAAAGGGTGGACTTTGATCATAACCCAAATCATGTGGAACATACTTCAATGAGCTCGAATGAGAAAATAAAGTTTTTCTTCACATAGGAATGAGGCACACTTTCCACGAATCACAGTCGGTTTATACGGAGGAAGATTCATTACAAGGACCGTTACTATAAACCTGCATCTAGCTGTGAAACAAATAATTTTGGAACATGCCGACCTGCGGGACAAGGTGCAAGTGTGCAAGCGAACACGTGGGAAGATGGTGGCCCCTTGAGAGGATTTAATTTTTGATGCGGAGTGGGTAAAAACCTTCTGGTGTCTAATGCAGGATACATTCCTAAAGTAAGTAAAATGATGTGGCACTAGTTCCGTGAGCATTTTCTGCATGAGGGAAGATTTTAGGAAGATTATGACTCGAACTTGGGTCAGGAAGAACATCAGCTCTCCATTGTTTTGAGTTCGTCTGGTAGTCTGCAGAAATAGGCGGTTGGGTCAAATTACGGTTTACCCACAGGTTACGGACCTTGAAAACACTTGGACTGTTAATTCCATTCGAACGACCAAAATCCTATATGTATTGGTCTTGCGGACAAGCAGATTGCTTGGTTTGGTTGGTTGTTCAAGGTGTGATTTGCAGTGATGCAGGTTAATTTGGGGACGAATATATGAAAAGACTAGACTATGGGGTGTGACATTCATTTGTCTCATATGTCACCACACTAGTCACTTGCAAAATCTTTCTCATGACCAATGGAGGGGATAGCAAAAAGACATGTCTTTTGGTCGCCAACAGCATGTAAATAAGTTGACTCTTCCTCTTGGGTCCGACTAGGAGTGGTCAATTTCTACGCAAGTATAGGATCTTACTCTTTGAGTTTACCTTTCAATGGTCCTACGTCTTTTGCTTCCCATGTTTACCGAAATAGGACATCACTACAATCAAGGTCTCTCCAAGGTACCACCGGAGTCCGCCTCAGCATCATCACAACCAATAGATGACCCCCAAGGAGCTGACCCCTTAAGAAATCTACTGTATCTCGTATCCACATCCCCTACAGGCAACTAGTGGTTTCTGTCGATGCCCCACACAGAATGAGCTTCTCCATTATCTTCTCATGAACTGCAGTCCCCACCAGCATTGATTCCTCGCAGAACCACTGTAGGTGGTGATTTAGATGCGCTTCTGGGAAACCGAGATGCTAGATATGCATTTTGCCCTTACTTTCTTTGATAAGTGACTTTCCAAAACCTTTCCTCATATGTCTCCCGGAAGGTCAGCAAACATCCTTGTCAGAACTAATAAAAAGGGATCCGAGCATTTTAGAGCGGATAGAAGCAGGAAAAAATCATTATTTCAAGGGGATGCATGGTTGTATGATTTTCCTATTACAATTGGAAGGTGATAGGAGACCTTCTGACAGAACAACTTCAATGAAGTACACAAACAGTGTCCTCATTGTCTGAATGTGGAGAGAAGATTTGGGCGGTTACTCTAAAAATCCTTTACCAGGATGTTCTCGATAAATTCATCAGTGGTATTTCTCAAAACTCTTCATTGGATTTTTGCTATGGAGACCATTTTAAGTATGTATAGAGTTGGCATGCGGTGGGGTAGATACGATGGGTTGGGTAGGTGGAGATATTCTTCTCGACCCTTTAGTGTATAGTCTAGAAGGCTGAATTCTTTGGAGGTATTTTCCTGTAAGGTAATATAAGAGGGTCTCGGAGTTGAGAGGCATCAACGGTAAGGTGCTCGGTTATATGGACACTTCGCCCCGATCGCTCACGACTCTCTGTCCTATGCCTCTTGTTTGAGCCTACAGATTGAATTTTAAAAATACGAAACTACATGGAAATTAAAAAAGTAGGGTTAAATGGTTGCGGGGAAGGCGATCTAAGTAAGTTTCCTGCTATACAGAAATTATGAGACATGAGCAATTTGGAGAATAAAGGTTGCGGATAGCTCTATGGGAAACATAAGCAGCAGGACATCAGGTTTTAATAATTATTTCTTGATTTTTATAAAGTTGACCATGAGTCAGTGTAAATAAACTTGGGTACTACAACATATGTCCTCATATTGGTCTAGATGCAAACAACGTTGTGGAGGGTGGAATGTCTCCCAAAATTAGAGACATTCCAAAATATTTTATTAAAGAAGTCTTATGCGAGATGGATGACCAACTGAAGTTTTATTTACACTTCATGATATGTTTGGTGTTGCTTACTGGTTGTGGAACGGTTTAGAATTCTAGGTTTTGTTCCTGGCGATATGAATTTGACCTTATTGACAATCATTCCTAAGTCATCGGATCCTAAACAGTTCTTAGATTTTAGGCCTATTGCACTATGTAATGTTATGTACAAAATCACCTCTAAAATTATTGCAAATAGGATTCGGGGGATCCTATCAACATACATTTCTAAGTAACAATTCGGGTTTTTAAGTGGCAGGTCTATACACAATGCCATTGCTATAACACAGGAGGCTTTACACTCCATTCATGAAAACAAAAATCAGGCTCTAATTATGAAGATAGACATCAATAAGGCATATGATTATGCAGATTGGTCTTTCATTAGGCTAATTATCGTAAATATTGGGCTATCTATTCAGTCTATTAGATGGATAATGGCGTGCATAACTTCAGTAAGATATGATGTTCTCATTAATGGACTACCGACTGAATTTTTCTTGGCTGAAAGAGGGCTTCGACAGGGTTGTGCTTTATCCCCGCTCATATTCATCCTTATTATGGATTGCTTCAGGAACCTCATGAAGATGGAAAATGAAAAGGGTTACTTTGATGGATTGGCTTTCTCTCCTACGGTATGTGTCACACACTCATTATTTGTTGATGATTTGCTGGTATTTGGTAAACTTATTAGGAACCAATGGTTTTATCTGCACTACATTCTCAACCACTTTGGAGCTGCTTCTGGTTTATGCATTAAAAATGGTAAATCTCTCCTTCTGTATGATTCGAGAGATGTGGAGGAAATTAAGTTTATTTTTGAGTTTATAGGGACTGGCATAAGTCATATAATTTTGGGCATAACATATCTCGGATTTAGACTCAAACCTTGTTCATACAATAGCAATGATTGGACTTGGCTGATCAAGAAATTTAAAAACAAGATACACAAATGAACGATTAGGTTCCTTTCGCTAGATTGTAGATATATCTTCATACAAGTTGTCTTATCTCAATATGTGGTCTATTGGTCTAACTTGTACTTTCTCCTGGCAATCACTATTAACAAAATTAATTCCATTATTGCAAATTTTCTGTGGGGAGGTTCCTCGAATCACACTAAAATCCATATCTGTAAATTGGAGGCAATCTCTATCCCAAAAATATCTAGCAGTTGGGGTATATTAAATCTTAGACTTTTCTCAAATGCGCTGCTTGTAAAATCTTTATGGCGTGCTCTGAAGGGCGACGAAGTATGGTCTAAAATAATTACACACAAATATTTTGAGGGTGATTCTATTCGATCTATATACTTGGGATGTGTAAGGTCTATACAAAAGGCTTCAGCCATCTGGCGCAATTTCCAAAGAGTGATGCACATCTTGGGACAAAGACTGGTTTGGGAGTTTGGCAATGGTAAAAATATTCTAATTGGAGTCGACCGAATGCTCGCATGTGAAAATGAAATTCTCTTTGATTCACACCTACTTCACAGACTTCATCATAGTGGCATTCTCTCTCTCTTTGATCTTATATACTGCTGGAACCTCGGGGCTCCCATGTGGAAATCTGCAGAGATGCTAGGGTTACGGGGCAGTGAAGCACAACTGGGAATGCCATAAAGCTTTTCTACAGGCGATGGGATTATCTTTAAAAGGGGAAGGTGACATTCTGGTTTGGAATGGAAAATTCAAGGGTGCGGGATTACTCGTTAAGGATGAGTATGAAAATCAAATTGCTAAAATGACTCCCGACCCTATGTCGTCTCCTTTTTATATTGCATGGAATCTTAAAATCCCTACAAAGATAATATTATTTGCATGGTTATTGTGGAAAAACATAGTACTAACTTGGGAGGTATTATGAAAACGAGGATTTTATGGTCCTGGAAGATGTCCATTTTGTCTCGAACATGAAGAGACTGCTTCTCATATTTTCTTCACATGTACCTTCTATCTTTCTATTTGGCAGCATTTTGTTGGGCTTATAGGTGACCCTTCTTGGCGTCCTTCTGACTGTATTCAAGTTATCAAATCTTGGGTTGTTGTAAGTTTCTCTTACAAATATTTACTCTTTTATGTGTTTCGGGAAATCTGGAATTCTTGGAATCGTTGGATTTTCAAAGGGGTTCCCCCACAACACTCCAAGCTTACAGGGAATATTGCTTTGTGGATTAATGATCTTCCTTGTATCCCACCCGCTATTAAGGATCTTTCTAAGAGAATCCAGCTTGACCATATTGAGCTCCCGAATTTATATTTTGATGGTGCAAATAAGGATGGCCTATGTGGTTGTGGGGCCTCGATAAAGCTTGAAAACAAGGACCGATATCACATGTTTTGCAATGGAGGTGTTGGCTCAAACAATAAGGCGGAAATTATGGAGTTATGGAGTGGGATACTGATTGCTTATCATCTAAATCTCCCTTAAATTCACATGTATGGAGACTCGAAGTACACCATTGATGGGATCAGTGGCAGATGTGGAATGCGATGCAACAATAGTGTTGGTTGGGCACAGTGGATCAAGTATCTATTAGGAAAGTTTCAAGCCTACACTATTCAGCACATAAATATGGAGAAAAATACGCGTGTTGACCTTCTCTTCAAAAGAGGGCTGGAGTCCACATATGGTGCTATTCAGATCGTGCATTACACGACTTCCACTCTATTGGACTCTCAATATTTTCCTCTGCCATAATCTACATCAAGCGAGCTTGATCTTCTCAAGCGAGCCAGAATAAATTTGCAAGCAAGCAGGATATCCTTTTTTCTTATGCTGCTTTTATAGGCTATATCTTCATTGTACATACCAAATCCTTTTATTTTTTTTGCCTTTCTCCATATTCTCCTTTATGCTATTTTCAATCAGATGATGTTCCCACTGACCCTCGGTATGTATCTGGGCTCAGTGATGTTCTATTCAGTTACGTATTGGCTGGATTTTCTGTGGTTGGTATGCAGAGTTTTTATGTGTCTTTATGGCCTTTGTACTGTTCTTATGATGGATTTGGTTTGCCTCTTCATGGGGTTCATATATTGCCTTCTATTTTGCATATGGTATAATGGTATGTCTAATGTTCTGGAAAATGATATTTGATCAAAAAATATGAACTGTTATATATAACAGCGTTTTTTTTGTCCTGAAAAAAAAAAAAGGCCGAATCAAAATATTTAGCACGCAGGGGTTTCAATCAATGCTGCGGAACTGCGAATTTTTCCTTCTAGGATTATAACCACGATATAATACCTTCAATTCCGCTTAGGGTTTTAGATATATTTATGTCTTTGCTGTGATTTACACTTCGAATTCGCTCAAGTCCTCCACTTCCACGTTAAGCTACAGAGTATTTCTGGTTACATGATATACACAAATATTTCACCAGTGCGGCAAGGCTTCGAATCTTACAGAGAAGAGTAAGAAGCATACTAAGTCTACCATTACCCTAAATTTCGAAAGCTTTGGCACTTACATGGAAAGCTTCAAAAAATTTCATTGAAAAACAATTTTACATGCGATGTTCATATAAAATAAAATGGTTTCACTGAAATGGGTTGAATACAAACTCTCACCTGATTCATGGAGGTAACGAAAAACCAGGTAATTCATCTCGCAGAAAGTGATTGTGATCGTGGCCATCCACGCCTCTTCTGATTAGCCCACTTGAACCCCTCGGTGTAATGGAGCTAATGGAGCTTTCCGTGGTAGTCTCGGGATAGAAATCACCGTGATCGGAGGCACGGGGATTCCAATTTCTTGATTTCAACCAAGTGTATCATATCATAGTTGGACGCGCCCTTCCTCCTTCGTTGGAAAAACCCTGCAACGCGAGGGAAATAGACGAGGGAAACTAAAAGTTTTGATATTTGAAAAACAAAAGTTGATATTCGAAAAATTTTGATATTAGGAAAAATTGTTTCCTACTACTAACTTTTTGATTGTGGTATGGTGGTTGATTATGGTATGGTGGTGTAAAACTTTGCGTTAAGTAATAAAGTAATGGATTACAATGGAGTTTAAAAAGATCAGAGTTTAAAATACTAAATGGCTATGAAGGACATAAAAGTCAAAAAGTAAGTTTAATAATTTTTGAGGAAGTAGAGATAATTAATGAGTGGTGGTTGAACTTGATGTGAGCAAATGAAGAAGGCAATGAAGATTTGCAAAAGTACATTAACGAGGAAGAGAGTAGTGAAGTGAGGATGAGAGAGTTGGATAATTTCAATGAGAAAGGTGAGTTGGTGAATGGATGGTTGTGAAACAAAGAGTTGATGATAAAATATAGCTCAATAAAGAGTGGTAGTCAATGCACCTCAATGAGGTCTAATGAACACACTGGAGTGAGGTTACAAGATATATGTGATTACAAAGTAGCAGGTTAGATGCAATGTAGGATGAGATTGTGAATGAGAAAGAATCAAATGAACTAATGGGAAACCATATCCTAAGGCCAACAGAGGATGAGAACCTAGTAGTGGGCATGGCACTAAACAATAGCAAAGCTGGCCTTATACCAACCCCGCCCCTTATGCTTCTTAAATACAAATAGGTAACACTACACTAGCATGTTAATAATGGTTCAAGTCCACCTCGTAGTCAGCTTACTTATGGAGGAAAAATAACAATTAGAGGAAGTAGTATTAACAATAGTGCAAGTTTGAATATTAAGAGTAGCACACTTGGGAGTTTTAGTTATTTAGAGCAAAAAAACAAGAGTTTCATGAATTTTAGTACCTATGATGCTTTGAATTATAACCTAGGAGCATGTAAGAGAAATAATATTAGAGTGATGAACTACTTAAAAAATTTAGTCATATGTAAATACTTTGGAAAAAAAAACATAATGATCCACGTACCTTGATATAAAAAAAAACCTTTAAAATGTCACTTTTAAAATCTCTTATGTAGTTACCTCATGTCATTCAGGTAGATATCACAATTACTTATGTAAGTAATCGTGTGATCATATTTTTCATTATCTTAAAGGAACTCTTTCTAGACATGCACCCCATCAAGCATAAATCATCCTAACATATACATTTGAAGTAATATAAATCATCCTATGACTATCCTCGAAAGAATTCTCACCCATAGCCTTGGTGATGGTGTAAGGCTCGTATAAAAATGGTATGAGCTTCTTCTAGGAGTTTGTCAATTTCTCTTTATGTAAGTCCAACCATAACTTATCATCAACCTGAAACTTATGTGGATCCGAATGGATTGTGTATTTACTTGTACTTGGAGTTCACAACTTTTTATAAAATATCATGAACTCGTTATCCTCAACTAGTGTGCCATACTTGGTGGGTGTGACCCAACAACTAATTCGTCTATCCTCGAAGGTGTCGTTATAAGCTTCTAGTTGTATTTAAGAATCTTTCTAACTGGTGTACCACAATCTAGCTTTGCAATCTTGGTGTTGCTCAGCTTCTCAAGGCTGAGGTGAGACCAACTCGGACCAACTAGGTAATCTAACACTCTTGAGAAATTTTTTTTTTCCAAAACCCAAGATTCTCCCCCAACTTGTCAAACTTCCCCTTTGTTAGGAGCATTGTCAAAGAATTAACCATATGCAACTTTGTCAGAATGTGGTCCAACACTACCAACTCCCTAATGAACTTGGAATCTTAGGAAATTGTATTGAATATCAATGTGTTTGAAATGGTCACGACACATTGGATTTTCATAGAGCTTGATGTAACTTTGATTCTGACAAGAGACAATATTGGGCTTCAACAACTGATTGGTTGAATCTACAATCAAGTTGCAAATCTAGATAGCTTCATAATAAGTATATGAAACTGCCATATACTTTGCTTCAGTGGAACTGAATGCAATTATTGCTTGCTTCTTGTTGATTTAATAAAAATGATTTATAAAATGATAATAATGATGTTTAAAATGAGCCATATGATGGTCTATTTATACACATTGATTGTTCACGAGGTGTATGGGTATGTTTATAACATCACTGCCCTTGAAAGATTTTTCTTGAAAGCACGGTAATTATAATTTTCTTTAGTTAAGCACATTTTTGTGGTGGAATGAAGTTTATTAGATATCTATTTATACTTTGTAGAGGTTTGACTTTATTTGTCCTTTGAGTGTTGGTGAGATTTCTTTGTATTTTTTGCATCATAGTCTAGTCTTTTGACCTGATTGTTTAGCATGCAAGCTTTATGCTTATTGGCAATATATTTGAAATACCTGCATGATCAAGAAACTGTTATGGTTAATTAAATTACTAATTAGGTACTACAGAAAGAGGATGATGTTGAGAGGGCTTGCATGGGTGACTCTGGGAGCAACCCAGAGGTGGTCAGACAAAGCTCTTCTAAGTTACAAATCTAAAGAGAAAGAACTGGTGATGTATACATGGTTGCTCAACCTGGGCTGTATTGAAAATCTTGGCAGAGAGGGTTTACCTTTCCGTGTCTTCACGAAAGTAGGTTGTCTGGTCACAAAATAAGATCACTACATGTAGGTAATGGTTTTGTAGTAAGTTCTCAACCTTATCTTCAGAATGGCTAACAGAGAGGATCAGGTTTGAATACAGGATATAATTTGATGAATTTGGAGATTTAGAGTTAAAGAAAAAATTGTGGTGATGTTTGGATGGGTGCTAATTTGTAGGGTTTTCCATTTTTATAATTTTCTTTGTTGTGCTTTATACCATGCTACCTAGTTGCTTTCCTATTGCCCTAGCATTTTAAATTTTTCGATGTCTATCTCTATATTATTTCTTGCCCCATTTGAAATTTCATCCTTATTTGGTAGGTTTTTTCCATTACACAGCTTCTGTGGGGTTTGTCTACGCAAATAGCTTGTAAAGCCCATTCACCAGGGTATTTGATGAAATGAAATGATTATCGATGATCACCAACTAATGGTACCTGCAGAGATTTACTCTAACAATTCTACAGTTTTCCTATGCCAACAATTATACAACATTTTAACCTCATGAAGTAGTCTCCTCTGTTCTCTTAGATGATTCTATAAGCACTTATTGTTGTTGTCAAATATTTTACTCTCTAGTCCCATTGAGCTATTTCAGTTATTTGTGGACATTGATCTATTTTCATTTCATTTCTTCAGTTTTTCTAGCTGTTATGTGTTACCTTTGGCCAATGCCTTCTTTCTTACCTATGCTTTTTCTGCTTAAGCATTCCAACCAGCCAGAGCAACAGGGGTAGCAGGAGCCACGCAGTCCATCCAGAGCCCAACAGGCGCAGCGCAGAGGCAGCAGGAGCCACGTAGGGCTGACGTAGGCCCAGTCAGGGTAGCGCAAGGGCAGTGTAAGCCCTTCAGGTGTGACGTAGGCCCTTACTGAGAAGTGCAGAGGCCGACGCAGGCTAGTTAGGCTGATGTAGATGGATTCAGAGCAGCGTATTACTGCCGTTTTTATTTCTCTGTTGGGTGAACTAGTTTTGGTGCCCAGGATTGTTGTACCTAGATTCTGCATAATAATGAAAACCGTCCAGAGCTAGCTACACCGGTTTTACCACATTGGGTTTTTTCCGGGGATATTTTTCCAGAAAATCTGTGTGTCACTTTGTCTATGAGCATGTTATTCAATATTTGATCTGTATGTGTAGGTTGCTAGTTGTATTTACTATTTACTTCGCTAATTTATTGAATATTTCAGAAATTAACTTGTAACTTAATTCAAGTAGGAGAAGTGAATCAAGATACTCCAATAGGGTTTCTTAGATTAAGAAATTTTCACATTCCCTAGGTCTAGCCCCATTAGGTCACTGAGGGCAACAATTTCCCAGGAATCTAGCTAGAAGAAAACTTCTATCTCCTAGAGGAAACTGTGTTGATGGGTTCCCTCACTCTCCTCAAAACTTGGGCCAATTCTGATGGTGGAATCTCCGGATACCTCAGGCCCTAGCTCTAGGATCAAGTTTTTCTTAGGTGTTCCAAAGGATAGAACCTACTAGTATCAATTTGACCTATCGAAGTAAAAACACTTGTCTGATCCTTTCCCATATTCACCTTGTCTACGATACGAACATCGTTGGTTGCTAAATTCCATCCCCGAACCTAGGCTAGGTCCACTTGGCCCCGTGTGGTCCCATTTGGTGTCAAAGGCCTTTCATTAAGGACCATTTGGGAATCCAAGTTCCCAAAGGATTTTAGGGATTGAGAACTTCCTTCATAAGTCTTATTCTTCTCCCTCAACCCTTCAATCCCCCTCCTCTCTCCCTAGAAGATAATTCCCTTTCTTAAAAGGAAAGCAAGTCCCACTCTTTATTTTATCTTAGGGAAAGCATTTCAAGGGTCACTTCCCACCTATTCATTGACCTATACTCTAAAAGTTACTTCCTAAACTACCGGGACTCCACCCATCGGCGAAATTCCGTGAAGAGCAAGGATCCTTAGCTATGGTGACAATGGGCTAAGCCCCCATCGTTTACCTTATCCTAGCAGTTGCCCTCTTAGGAACCTCTTTTAGATCCACTACTAGTTTGAGTGGTAACAAGTTGTTCACAATTCCATTTGTGAACAACTCTTTGGTATGCCCACTTTTTCCATACTACAGGTCCAAGATGAGAAGTCCAGGGCTATGGAGGCTGCCCTTCTTCTCACTGAATCAATCCTCTACAATATAGTGAACTAGGGCTAGTTGGTTTTCCCACTTGACTGTTACTTTAGTCCTTCAAAGTTTGCACATCCTTAGGGCCTGTACACCTGCTCTTCTACCAATTTTGTTGTCCTTCACCAGGACAAGAGTCAGGGCTCTTCTTTGACAGTAACCTAACAACCCTACAACTGTACTTGGCCTACCACCAATCTTCCCAACCACAGTCAATTCTTTTTACTGATCTAGGGTCCACAATATTTTCTTCATCTAGGAATCTTCAAATCTGCCACCTAACAATGGTTTAAGTTCTCTCAAGATCCTTGTTCTTGTGTATCGACAATTTGATCTTTGTTGTCCAATCTATGAACAAATATGAACTACTCCTCTTGTCATACTTCTAACAATATGTAGATGACTGAACTAGGGTAAAAAATCAGCCACTAACAGTCCATTTACTAATTTTTTATAGGTTTCTTTAGATATTTGACTAAAACTCTATGGAAAGTCCAGCAAAATCAACTCCTATGCATGCCAATCCATTCTTCATATGGCACATTTCTTCTGCATGCTCAATCTTCTGCTCAGGTTCCACCCTCCTTTGGATATGTTGTCTCCACACATACTGAATCTGCAAACCATCTTCCAGATCTGCGGTCTTTATTGCAGAAATAAACCTTGCTCTAAGGGTCAGAACCCATCTTCTTCTACACAAATTTGTCACAGTCTTAAGGTCATACCTTATGAACTAAACATGCTAGGAAATTGTCCTAACTAGGGCATTATACTTATGTACTTCTAATTGTTGTAGAACAAACCCTATCCACACATAGAAAAAACACGACTCTTGCCTCCATAAGGGACTCGACCTAGCTCATATGGATCCATAGATTCTGGGCATTTCTTTGACTGAATCTTGAAATGAACTTCAGATCTAAATGTCGAACCTTAAACTAGGGTTAACTCAGTCAATATTACGCCTGCGTTGACTTCTGTTATGGCTCTAAATTATAGTGCAAGCCCTCATCCATTTATGTTGGTATTTATCATAGACCTTGCGGCCTACTAACCACCACAAGGCAAGATGGTATCAACCCTCTCTTCTATTTCATGTAGAAAATATAACCAACGAGATTCAATCTAATCTTTTAATCATGTAGTAAAACAAGATACCGAATCCTTCCTACAATTTGCGGAAACAAAACACATTCGCACAATCACATATAAGTAAGAGAAACAAGCTATCAATCGCACAACACAAGATGTATCTGGGGAAGAAATTACTCAAAACCCTCTATCTCTATTTTGTATTAAGTTAAGGAATCATGAAACAATACAATGCTTAATCTCTCTTGAGATTCTCTAGCACTCTGCCAATTGTCTCCTGCTGATCTAGGAAAAATCGGTCTAGTACTTAGCCAATTCTCAGCCTTCCTTCAGCATGCCTTTCTCATGAAATTCCAATGGAATTATCTCCATATTAATTAGGAAAATCAACCTTCCTTGATTGCGCAATCCATCATGGCATCCCAATGACTTTATAATTTCACATGGGAATTTTTCTATAAATACAATTGATAGTTATGTTCCTCTGAACTGTGTTACAATAAGGATAAAGGGTTTTTCTATTATTTGAAATAAGATAAAACCCTAAACAAACAAAACCCTAACCTGAGGAGATGTAACACCAAGAGTTTATGGGCCCCGTTGGGGTTAGTTGGGCAACCAACTTCCTGGGGTTGTAACTTGGTCATATGATCTTCGTTTGATGCACATGATACCTCGTTAGAAAGATCTCTTTGAGGAATACAATTGCTAATATGATTTCTATGAAATCGCCAAACCTGTCATGCCCAAAAAACATCATTTGGGGCCTCAAAATGGCTCTGAAAGTTCAGAACCCGAGAAAATAACAAAAATAGTAAATTGTGCTATAATTAAGGAAACTGAAAAGCTAAAAGAGACAATGGCGAGGGCCCAAGTGGAATAGGCGGGTGGCCACCAATATCCACATTGATCACTTTAAATGTCTTGAGCTAACTCAATCATCATGACTTATTTAATTGACACAATTTGTTATGAGACGAAATTACAATTTATTGTCCAATTTATTTAAGGGAAAAATAGATTAGATGCCTCACATTCCTCACTCCTGGTACATCAAAATTCCTCACGAGTGTGGGTGCATTTTTTTTGTCCTTTCTATTCGCCAATTTCACTGTTTCTTGTTGCAAATTTCAACACTCCCTCTCAACTAGAAAGGAATTCAATATATCCCCATCCGGTACCTTTGGAATTTTTTGCATGCTACACTTCTCTAGTGTTGTTTGCACCTACAAATCCTGAAATTGAATAGACTCTGAACAAATGAATGAGTATAATGCATCTGTCATCAGAGTCTTCTGACTGGTGCTAGCTACTGCACCTGTCTAGTACTGGATTCTCTGCACTGCTGCTGACATCTACATCTGTGCCCTTTGAACTGTTGCTAACTCTATTTGTGCTCTAGTATTTGACATCTGTCACTCTGATTTTTGTCTTGCTGACATCTGACTACATCAATCTAACTGATCCTTCCTACTATTGTTGTACTGTGGGCTCCTTGTAGCCAGGTTCGATCCATGAGACATGCCATCTCAATGGACCTTGCCCAAATTTCTTATCTCGGGATTATGTCTACACATAACCCCACCTTACACCTCGAGGTATGGCTGCTTCTTCTTCCCATCTGGTTCGAAATTTCCCCCTCATAGAGGTCTCTGCTTGAGTGGACGCTTCCACTCGGTCTCCTCTCTGCTTCTCCAATTGTGGCAGCTACTCCACAACCTTCTGAGACTGCTTCTCATGAGGATGCATGTTGAGACGTAATTTATGCTCCCTCTAAACCACCAAGTCTCTAACTTCTGCCTTTCTCCTCAAAGATTTACATGCATCTGGTACCTCAAGTGCATATAGGTTCTTGACTCACGCACGATGTAATTGTCCCGAAGTTACAAAAAGTTTCTAAAAAAGAGTTGATTTTAAATCGATGATATCTCCCTCATCCGAGCTTCGATTTGACCGATTTTTTTTTCCATTTGGGTATATTTTCGCAAGGAATCCAAATATTCTATTTGTTTTCAAAAATTTTACACCAAAATCTTCAAATATTCTCTAAAAAATCACCACCCAACAAAATCTTACTCTGATACCATATAGAAAATCTAACCAACGAGATTCAATCTGATCTTGTAGTCTACTAAAACAAGATACTGAATCCTTCCTACAATTTACGAAAACAAAACACGATCGCACAAACACATATAAGTAAGAGAAATAAATTATCAATCGCACAACAACATGATGTGTTTGGAGAAAGCAACTAATCAAAACCCCTCTATCTCTATTGTGTATTAAGTCAAGGAATCATGAAACAATACAATGCTTAATCTCTCATGAGATTCTCCAACACTCTGTCAAATATTGTATCCCATTGAACTAGGCAAACTCAGTCTAGTACTTAGCCAATTCTCATCCTTACTTCAGCCTGCCTTGCTCATGCAATTCCTAGGGAATTAACTCATTAATTAGGAAAATAGGTCTTCCTTGATTGCACAATCCATCATGGCATCCCAATGACTTTATAATTGCACATGGGAAATTTTCTTTGAATACAAATGATAGTTATGTTCCCTTTAACGTCTGTCTCAACTGGGTATTCCTCGAAACTGACATGCATGCAAATATTAATAGCGAATTATCAGTTATCTGATTGATCACTCATTGTGAACTAAATCTAATTTAATTCACCGGACCTCTCACTAGCTCATCACTCAGTTAGAACTAGTTAAACTGATTTTAACTCATTTAATTGAGTTAATTACACTTGCACCCCACTAATGCATCAACTTCAACTGGACGCCAAAAATATTAGAATCCCTATAGATGCCTCATATTAGACCCTCCACTTGAATTTCTTGAGCTAACTCAGTCAACATGACTTAATTGACTGACACAAGTTGTTATGAGATGAAATTACAATTTATTGTCCAATTTATTTAAAGGAAAAATAAATTAGATGCCCCACATTCCTCACTCCTAGTGCATCAAAATTCCTCACCAGTGTGGGTGCATTTTTTTGTCCTTTCTGGCTTCCAATCTCACACATTTCAGAATTTGATATGGCCTTCACACAAAGACACCATTGAAATCACATGCCCAGATTCTCATGAGAAACCTCTCTTAAGCTTGATCTTCCAGAAGAGAACCAACAATATGCCATCCTCCTTCCTAGCGCAAACCAACCATTAAGGTATGCAACATTATTTTGAACCCTCACATGATGATCTTGCTCTTGGAGGATGATCATGACCTCCATTTAGAAACCCTTACTCGGCCCTTGTACTCGACCTACTTTAGGGCTAAATCTCTATTCACCCCCTTGATGTGCCAAATAGTGGGAATACATGTCAAACATGCTAAGATGTGCCAAGTGATAAGGCACGCCAAGATGTGAAAGGGTGTGTCAATGCGTGTCAGGGACTGTCAAGACAACAAAAAGGAGAAAAAATTTAAACTACAAGGAAATGAACACATAAGAGGGTTAATAAGTCATCAATTTACCTTTTCCAAGAGGGGCATGCTAGGCACACCAACAATAGGCGGCAATAGGTGCCAAGTGCAAAGTCTTAGTGCATTCTAAGTGCCAAGTATTCCTTTTTTGCTTCTCATCTAATTTCCAACAATTGATCTTCACAAATAAATTTAATATTAAACCATGCTAAATCATACCAAGACATCTCAATGTATTCCATACATGCTAAGACTTTCCAAGTGCCAACACGTTCCAAGTGCCAATATGTGTCAGGGAATATTGTTATGCATGTGATGAAGTGGAAGGGAATGTTGAAGAGTGCTAAGGTGTGCTAGAGAGTGATAATGCATGTTGATGAGTGTTAAGGAGTACTAGCAAAAAAAATTGAGGGAGCACTAGGTAAAAATTCATGGAAGTTAATGAATATGAGGAACGTGTACTTCCAGAGACTAGTGTTAGTTGTCATGCCAAGGAGGGAGTGACAAGGTATGTTAAGCATTGGTAAGGAGTGATAGGGAATATCAAGGCATGTTAATAATTCCCAAAGTGTGATCGGGAGTTCCAGGGTGTGCTAACTATGTCATGTGCCAATTAATAGTGCCAAGATATTCCAATACATGCTGGGTGCTAAGGATGTGCCGCAGGGTGCCAGGGTATGTCAATATGTGTCAAGGCAACAAAAGGAAGAACCAGTAAGAGGGTTAATAAGTTAGGACTTTATCTTTTTGAAAAGGGGCATGCTAGGCACACTAATAATAGGTCCCAATACATTCCAAGTGGCATTGTGTGCCAAGTGCTAATGTATGTCAAGGCATTCAACCAAGGTGTTCCAGGGCATGCTAGGGACTATATGTAGCATGCCAACACATGCTAGGAGAGTTCCATGTTGTGCTAGCGCATGCCACCATGTGCTTGGGCATTAGTGTCATCACAAGATTTTCTAGGTACAAAGATGTTCCAAGACATGTGGGGTGCTAAGAAATGTTAGTGTGTGCCAAAGCATTAATTTAAGGTGTGCCCAAATTGTTGAGGATTTTTAGGTCTTTCTCATTAATAGAATTGTCAGAGCTTGATTATGTATTAAATAATATATTTCCTACACACAATAGTGGAACTTTATCTAAATGGAATTTTCTAGATAATTAACTTAATAGATATGAATCATTTGTTGACGGGTCATTAAAAGTTCGTCACTAGAAGTGTCATGAAAGAGAGAATTAGTGATGGGCCTTTAACGACTCTCACCAAAAGTGAAATGTCTTTGGTGACAGACCATAAAGGACCATCACTATATACACTTACAGTGACAGTTTTAGTGATCAATGATGACAGACATTTTTTGACCATCACCAAAAGTAACAAAAAGACCATTGGTGAGGGTCATTAAAAGTTCGTCACTAGAAGTGTCACCAAAGAGAGAATTAGTGATGGGCCTTTAACGACCCTCACCAAAAGTGTCATTGAAAATGTCTTTGGTGACAGACCATAAAGGACCATCACTATATACACTTACAGTGACGGTTGTTTAATGACCGTCACCATATGTGACATTGGTGACGGACCTTAAAGGTCCGTCACAAGCATGACCCTCACCAATGTGCTTTTTTCTTATAGTGCAACCTCCTTTGGCTACTGTCATGGTGTATTATTCGAAGGCTCATTCTATTGACTTAGATTTTTATATGAAGGAAAGAAAGCATTGTACTCTAGAGCTGATGCTTCTTTATGCGCAGGAAATTGAAGATAATTTGTGGGCTTGTAGAATTTTTTCTTATCATGGTGAAAGAACAAGTTTTGTTGAAGACAAGAAGGATTTTCAAGAAAATAATGGAATTTCTTTACAAGAGAATGTTAGTTTAAAGATAAACAATGATCTTCAAAGAATGTCAGAGGCACCCTTGTTCCTAAGACACGAGAATTTAATCATTCTAAGGATTTTAATTAGCAACTTTTTATGACAGCTGAACTACACTTTGAAAACTTGGAAGATCCTAATAATTTTCATAATTTTGGTGACTTTGTGAACAGGGGAGAAACTAGTGGATCTCCTCAAGTTATGTTGCAAGGGGACGAATATTTTGGACAAGAATTAGCATTGTACTAAAAACATCAACATTATGGGGAACAAGCCTTGGATTTATCTTTTCAGCCTAAATGGTTGTCAATAGAAAACAACAATCAATTTCCTCACGCACAACCCCAAATTGAGGATTCAAACAATGAAGGCAGTTGCCCTGTTCAAAAGGATATACATCAGTAAAATGTTAAAAAAAAGGAGGTAGCTGAAATATTGTCTCGTCAGTTCTATGATCTAGTGGCTGAGTATATGACAAATTTCTCTGATCAGTAACAAGCATTTATGTAGAGGTATGTGCAAATATTTGTATTTGGAAAATTTTCATGGTACATCCCCGTTTTGATTTTTGAACTTCGAAAGTATGGAGGCATTAAGTCTAACATTTAAATGTTGGGTTGGTTCCTTTGGAAGGTTGAATTCACTTGATTAAGTTCAACCATGTATATATATAGGATCTGCACATAAATATGTTCAGAAATTGAGCATTTTCAGTTTCAGTATTTCTCTTTTGGTATTTTTAGTTTAAGAATAAAGGAAGAAGTCCAAAATGCAGTAGGTGGAGAGATTGCATTCTAGGATCAATTTACATTTTGGTTTGACTCCATACCCAATAAAGGCTACTGGTCTACAATTTCTTAGCACTTTTCTACCAAAACGCTATCCCCAATTGGAGCCAGATGTTGTAGCATAATTTGACTCAGCTAAAAGTCAAGAGAGGTTCTAGGAAATTCAAGGTTTTTGAGGATGTTCATGTAGTGAGAGCTGAGCTTGAGAAACTAAAAAATGATTTTAACCCAAAACTTGCAGAAGAAAGGAATCAATTCTTTGAGGAGAATGCCAAAATTTTGGTGGAACTATATGAGTGCAAAGAATATCAAATTTCAAGGAAGAGGTTGTTTGAAATTTCCCATATTGAGACAACTTTTAAATCTAAAACTAAAAATCATAAGAAACAACCAATTTTATAGAAGGGAATAATTGATTCTTTGAATAAAGATAAAGAGGAGTTAAAAAAAGAGAAACTGAGATCAGGTTCTGACAAAATATTATAAAAGTTTGTGAATGTTTCTAAGAACGTGTCCAAGGAAAAATAGATACTATGATGAATATGGAATAATTAAATCTTTGCATGGACATAGAGTAGAGAAAAGTGGTTCAACCTCTGGTGAGATTACAACTTTAGATGAAAAGGCTATGAGTTATTTTCTCCATTAGATCTTTTCACCAGTCACCACAACCACTATAAATGTTGCTCAACAGATACATCGACAATAATTAAATTAAAAAATTCCACATCTCAACATTTTACCCATGCGAAATTCGCAGATTGCCCATGCCTTTTTGGTTATATAAAGTATATACTTCCTGCAGTTCATCTTGGCTATTAAAAAACATCATTAATCTTCTACAACAGCTATTTTCAAGTAATGTGCAAGAATATTTTGTCTAGAGGACGAATGCAATGTGTTCCTTAGACTTATGTGAGATCCAAAAGATCATCGGAAGAAAACGTAATCACTCCCAGGCCATGAATTTCTATTTCTTATTGCAGGAAAATGAGGAATATTTCATAAATATGCGATATGGGTTTTGTATAGAATGACCCCAATTGACTTCCTCGCAAGAAATTTATAGAAATTTGAAGCAATTTCAAGGATTTTATGGGTTCCTTCAAATACCAGTTTTCTTAAAAAACATTGTGCAAATTTGGGATGAATCTATTCTGCTGGAATTCAATTTGTTTGACTAAAATTTCCATCTTAGAAGAAGACTTGAATGATGCAGATTATTATTTTTATCGGTTATTTGATGTAGGTAGTTATACAATGTCATAAGACTTTAGCAAGTTTACTCTTGACATTGTTTTAGATGCTCCAAAACTGAGAGTATTGTTTCAAAGGGCACAATGTTTCGGGTATAAGGAAGAAGAGATCAATGCATAAAATATCTTGTGCCCAGATCCAACGGTAACCCAGAAGCAAAAATTGCACTGAATTTATGCCTAAGCGTGCTCCCGTAAGAATATTTGGCCAAACCACTTATTTGGAAATCTACGGTCATCATTGATTGCGGAAGCACCTCTCCCCATTTCAAAAAAACTAGCTATGTGCCCCTGCAAGTGGTTTTTTGTTTTAATAAAGGACATCGCGTGATGATATTTGAAGCCCATGTTCTTTATTTTCAAATCCCAATTTTAATTTTTATGAATTTCAAATGATATCTTATCATAAATCTTGCAAATAAATTTTATTTAAAAATAACATCATGTATTATATATACATATGATATTATCATATTTTTGTAACATATACCACAGTGAAGCAATTATTTCTGAAAACTGATTCAATGGTCAAAGAGCAGAGATAAAAGCCCAAAAGGCAGATGGAAGAGGGTTCGAAGTTTTGGACCTTTGGAAGACTATAATTGTGTACTTACTTTTCTAAGGAATGAATGAAAGAAGCGTCAAGTTTCTTGCAACTGTTGATGGTGATTCGTTTTTTTTGTGTCATTTTGTGTTCTTTCTTCTTTGAATGAAGTGAAGTAAAGTAGTTTTCAGTCTCTTAGTTTCATCTGTGAGTAAGAGTTAAATAACCTTAATGTGGGCTCCTTCACTCCAACTCTTCTTTCTACATAAATTCATTTTGAGATTTAAAGTGATAGATTCTATGTTACAACATATCATTTTGAGTTTCTTCTATAGTTCTTATTTCCATTCAGATATCAACAGTTAATGGCATTGTAGAGTATTTTATTAGTTCATATTATTAAGGGTTTTAAAGAATTAATTTCTAGAGGAATAGGACAAAGACCAAATGATAAAAATTGTTTCCTTAAAATGTTTTAAAAAAGTGTCTTAAGCACTGATTCCTTTCACAACCAAGGGATTGTTTCTTAAGAACCAACAACACTGCATAAAGTCACTGGTATACCCCAAATCACTTCTGTGTGAGGCATGCCATCCCTGCAACATAGCTAATTTTATGCAGAAGCATCTAGACCTAGCCAGCAATGTGATTGTGTGTTCACATGTTGTGGTTAATGAGGGTTTGGAGGAAATTGATTACTTAGTTTCTTATTAATTGCAATTTATGTAAGTAGTTATTTCTTGTCAAATTTTGGGTAGAAATAGGGATATGTGGAAAGTTGATCCTCACTGCAAGGAGATCAGGCCAAGCAGTTAGATCATTAAGGATTTTTCACTAAAATAGTAACTCCTTCACTTGTGGAAGGAAGCTATTAATTAGTTGGATATTCTAGGTTGTAATTTAAAAAAAAATGAGGAGATAGGAGAGTATGGAAAAGAGACAGAGAGGAAGAGAGTGAAACAGAAAGCTCTATGTGAGAGAGACTCTGTGTATGTGTTTTTTGAATAAGAAATGGATGTATGCATATTGAGCCATTAAGGGCTGGAAAAGAAGAAAAAATGAAGAAACCTCTGTTTTTGGGTGTTTTCTGTCATCGATTTTGTATTGAATTGGTTTTGTTTTAAGCTGGTGAAATACCTGGCATACTGGAATGATAAATTTCATTTAATAGCCTCTCTTTGTTTCATTCTTTGCATGTTTTACAAAACCATAGCTTTTAACCAGGAGACGCTACGCATTCGTTGGAGGTGCTGCGCATACCTTTGAGAAGCTACGCATTCGTTGGAGGTGCTACGCATATACTTGTGGTGCTATGTTTACATTTACAACGCTATGTTTTTATCAACAATGGTTTTCTAGTGCTGCGTTCCTCTTTAGCACGCTACGTTTTAACCTGCATGTTAAACCTCACCTCAGCAACTATTAGCTTAATCGATCCAAGCTCCAGTAGAGTAGAAAAGGTGGATAGAGGTAAGGTGTATTTTACTAAAGGTTTATGTATGAATTGGATCCACTTCAGATTTGTGTAAGAAATTGCAGGGAGGCTCACTCTATAGAGAGATTATTTTTTTTGTGAAATGAGAGGTGCAGACATCAGTAGTGATCAACAAACTAATCATGCCCATTCTTCTCAAATACATATAGGCACATGATGTTTCTCTCACAATCTAGAATGAGATGCATTACATGTGTTTAGGAGGTCGTCCATTTACAAGTGTGTAGGATTGTGCTTGTATCTTGCAAGAAAACAATATGTAGTGGGAATTTTGTCTATTGGGTGGTTGAGGATCATTGAGAGTAGTTGAAGAGAAAATTGAATGGTGGCATAATCCAGTTAGATGGAGTTTTCAGAACTCAATTGTGGGCATAATATGTGCAGTCTTTATTGTTGCAGGTTTGAAGCACTGAGGAGGATACTGAATCCCAAGGATTCATTTTTTTTATAGAGCTAAAGTTTTGAAAATTATTTTTACCAGTGCATCATTTGGTATTAGAGCTCGTTAGCTCTTAGAGAAATAGATCATAACAGATCTAGTACATAATTTTTTTTTGGGAAAACCTTGGTGAAGCAAACAGATTTTTCTTGAGGAGAAACAACCAAAGGAATTTTATGTTGTCTATTGTAAAATTGTAGTGCAAATATTGTTATGTTCAGATTTTTGTGAAGTATTTTTGAAGAGTAGAGACTAGACCTTGACTGATCTCAAAGTTGGATTGAATCTTGGTTGTATTTCAAGAAGTTTCTATTACGAATGTTGAAATAAAATTTCAATTGCTGATGGTGTGAAAATTTATTTTGAATGAGACATGAAAGTATTTTTGACGAGCCCTGGATCAGTTTTGAAGACATATTGGAACAAATTTTGGCAGGGTTTGAAAAGGTACGATGATACATCCTTGAGACAGAGCAACAACACATAAAAAAAGTAGAATAGAAGAAGTGGTTGCATGAGAGAAGTAATGAATGAAGAATTGACTGTCTAAGTGACCAGATTGAGTAAAGGGTGGAAGTCTAGGACTGTTGTGTTCTAGATAGAAAATGAATTAAGATAGTAGGGAACAGTGTGACAAAGGAGTCCATAGTAAGCTAGCAGTGAAGGTAAGTTACAAAATTAGTGTATGATGAAGTGTAAGTGGCCAAAAGGTGATGATTTGTATTTTTCAGTTACTTGTGAAGAGACTAACTGATTGCAGGTCGTAGAAATAGGAAATGAGGAGTTGGCCATGAATCTATCTAGTTGAAGTCTAGAACAAATGATGAGTAAAGTTGACCGTTGAAAGCATAAAGAAATCTTTAGAGGATAAAGCAGAGTAAAGAGGTTTGTGACTGAAACAGATAGCAAAATAAATTGCTAAAGAAGGGAGGATGATTGTAGTTCTCCAAAAGAAGTGAGAAATTGGAAAAGTAGCAGCCTGACAGCTTTGAAAGCTAAGGAGCAGGAATGATCAAGAGGAGTTTCTGTGTGAAGAATCTAGAAGAAGAAGAGTCACCAAGAAGATGAATTGGTACTGGAGAAAAGTATTAGAGTTGTTACATAAATAGAAGAGGCTGTTGCAGCTCACAAGGTGGATCAAAATGATTTCATAGAATACAGAAGAAGAGATGACCATTGATGGTTAACTTAAGGGTTTAGAGAGAAGTCACAGTTAGAAGAAAGAAATCAATAGAGATGCCAGTAGAAGACTAAGCATGTGATCTAAGTGGATATTGGTGGCCACCCACCTATTCCATTTGGACCCCCACAATTGGTTCTTTTAGTTTTTTCACTTTCAACACAACTTACTATTTTTAGCAGGTTTTCGGGTCCTGAACTCCCGGAGCCATTTTGAGGCCCTAATGATCCAGGTGGACATTGGTGGCTACCCACCTATTCCACTTAAACTCCCACCATCAGTTCTTTCAGTTTTTCAATTTTAGCACAACTTACTATTTTTAACATTTTTTTGGGTCCTGAACTTCCGGAGCCATTTTGAGGCCCTAAACGACGTTTTTTGGGAAAACCAAGAGAAAAATGGTCTATAGACCAATTTTTATCACTAAAAAGTTTTTTTCCTCATATAGATATTTCTAACAAGGTATTGAGCATGTCAAACGAAGATCGTATGCCAAAGTTATGTCCCTGGGAAATTGATGTACAAATTTACCCAAACGGGGCCCACAGTTTTGGTGCTTCATCTCCGAGGGTTACGTTTTTTTTTTTAGGGGTTTTCATTATTTCTCAACAATAAATAGGCCTTTGAGCTTCATTGTAACATAGTTAGCTGCCACATCTATTCTTAGAGATACGCTACCAACGCCCTAGCTAGTTTATTTCCATTATGTCTGTAAGCATATTTATGCTATTTCATATTAATGAAATGAAATATTATTTCTGTTGCATCTCTGTGTTTATTTTTATTGATGTGTATTATTTCATTCCTACATAAATCCAGATTATTGGTATTAGAGTGGTCTTCTATTTCTTTGTTTTTCTTTTCATGTCCCCAACAAGGTCAGGGTATAAGGAGTTAGGGCTCAATCTGGTTGAACCCTTGCAAGATCAGCCTCAAAAACCCCAATGACATCCCATGGCGGAAGAAAAGAGAGATGAGGGAGCAGGATATCCTATCAAAATATTGCTCAAGGAGGCCCTCAAGAAACAGAGGAACGCGATGATGGATAACTTTGCCCAAATCCTTCAACGACTGCCCACCAACGGCACATCTACATCTAACAGCCACATTGGAGGCGCCTCTCCTTTCAAAGTACAATTCAAATTTTACATTCCTGTAATTGAAGGTGAGATAGATGTAGATGATCTAGATAGATGGTTGAATTTTATGGAAGGGTATTTCTCGATCCATGATTTCTCTGACCGAGAAAATATTATTTTTGCACTCTTCAAAGATTGGTGGGAAACCTACTACGAGAAAAAGGATGAGACATAACCATCTCTGTTCTCGGCCCACCCACCTGGAATTCATTCTGAGACGACATCAAGGAACAATATTACCCTATGGGGAGCTATGAGGACAAGTACATTCAATGGACCACACCGCGGCAACAAAGGAATCAAGACGTGTGTTATCACTCTCCTCAACTTCCTAGGATGAAAATAGGATTGAAGAGAGGTAATCACAAACCAAATTTTAGCTAGGTAGCTAGCCCTACCTAATCAGAGAGGGCTCTCTCTATGTCAATGTTTAAAATATTCAATTTAAGGCTGATTACCAAATTTTAGACTAGATATAAGTTAATATGTTTGAAATTTGTTTAATAATTTTGTTTGCTGGATGAAAATAATGCTCAGTGAAAATAAAGCTAATTTCAAAGACTAAATTGCAGAGAATAAAATAAGGCAAGGTAGGTATAATTATTGAGCACAATTAAGTTATAGTTGTGTATAAGATGATAGAAAAGGTAGGAGTCTGAATGAGCATATACCATGAATTCGTTCTTCATAATAAATGCACATTTGTGAAAATCTTAATAAGCAGAGCATATTACTAATTTTTGTTTATAAACTGATAAGATTTTCATACATAAGCTAAAATGGAAGTGAAATAACAGAGATGAAAGCACAATGCTCAAAATAAATACCACATGAATCTCACAATATCTGTTGTAAATTCTTTGATTTCATTAAAAAGTGCACAAAATCTCCACAGTAATACACATAGTTCTCAAAACTCAAATTATCCAACCCATAATACTTCATACAGTGAAGTATTTATAGAAACATTCTTTTACAATAGATTACATAAATTCTATCGTAACATAGAAGGTTTTATTTTCCAAATTAGACTATAATTGTAACATGGAAATAAAGTTGATTTGATGTGTTGGCATTGCTCTAACAGAAAATGGATGCTGAAAGGAGAGAATTGTGGACTGCGCTAGCTGTCAGCTGATTGATGACCTAGTAGAAGTTGACTTTTCTCTTCTA
The DNA here is from genome assembly GCA_034641835.2 of Pinus albicaulis. Taxonomy (NCBI): domain Eukaryota; kingdom Viridiplantae; phylum Streptophyta; class Pinopsida; order Pinales; family Pinaceae; genus Pinus; species Pinus albicaulis. Next base: position 839,998,396 of record CM076575.1, read on the forward strand.
CCATTTACCCCAGAAATTCACATAATTTTTCCCAATGATTTTCATTTGGGATGGTAAATTTTATTACCTTACGCTAAAATTCATCTATTTTGGTGTACTTGGAAAAAGTGGGCTTCACTACAAAAACATGTTTTATCTCATAATAAATAAAAATGTCATTGCTCAGTATTCCCAACAATGCTCTTCCTGTCATTGTGCCTTTGATGTTTGAAAATTTTGCAGTATCTTTGGAAATTCTTTAATTCTTCTCTAATAATCTTCTTTGGTCATCAATTTCTCATTAATTACAAACAGAGAAGGCAATCGATTCTGTGTGAGAGGCTCTATTCTGCTGAAAAATCTATGCACTGTGATTCCAGACTGTGACACTTCTCCTCAAGCTGAAGAATTAAATTATTCTTTGTGAGAACCTTCTTTACTTCCAGGATTGTTTATGTTCTATCATCTATGCCCAAATCATCAAGCCCATACCTATTCTTTGAGTTCATAAATTTGTTAATATTGTTTGTTGTAGCAGGCTTGTCTCCAAGCTGTGCTTTAATTGTTACAATGGCCTCATTTTCTTTCTATAACAACTCCTTTTGTTCAAATATAATCTATATACTTGGCCAGATTTCATTAATAGATTCCATGATATTTTCCCAGATTATTTCTTTTACTTGGACCAAAGTGTTTACAATGGCTGATTCCTTTTGTTCTTTTTGAAACCTCTCAATTAGATTTTTAGCTCTCTGTGCTTCAGCTGCATGTGAACTTTCATCTTTGGATTCATGATATTGTAACAATTGTACTTGGTCTTGTAGTTTCTTTATCTCTTCTTCTTGAATTGACATATTCTGCACTGCTTTAGTGAGCTACTCAGCTCCATCTGCAGTACTTTCTATATAAGGTTTGGCTATAGGAATAACTGCAAGAGGCACTACTTCTAAAGGAACTTTAGATGTTTTTTCTATTTTTTCCTTCTCCTTTATTATTTTCTCCATTTATGATTCCATATGTTTTATTTGGTCATTCTGTTCCATAATAAGATTCATCATTTATGCTTTGTGGGATTCATTATCTTCAATTTCTTTTGCCAGAGGATCTTCTGTAGGTAGAATCTTCAATTGTTTCCTTAATGTTGTTATGTCAGCATTTTTCTTTTTGATGATTTCTTCTGCTGCATTGACATTTGAAGGATCATATCCGACTTTGATCACCAGGTCTTCCAGAGTTTTGATTCTTATGTCTTTAGAAAATGAAGAAAATTTTGTTGAAGTTTGCAACAAGAAACAGTGAAATTGGCATTTGGAAACAACATTCAGCACCCACGCCTAGTGCATTAAGCACCTACACTAGGGTGGGGTCCACATGGTTATTTTTGGTGCATGTCTATTTTACTTATCCCTTAATTAATATGGACATTAAATTGTAATATATTCTCAATGTGGACTTGAATGAGTTAACTCAAAGTGATAAATTTAGTTAGCTAGTAAATTTCGAGTTACAGGTAGTTGGTGAGGCATGCAGAATAATTCTAGTTGTAACAGAGTTCGAAGTGCAGTGGTGCATTAGTTAGTGCAGGTTGTAATCAGTTTAATTTAGTTAAGTGAGTTAAAGTCAATTGTGCTAGTTGTAACTATTAGATACACTAGTGAGAGATCAAGTGAATTAAATATTACTTAATTCACAATCAGTGATCTCACATGCAACTGAGGATTTACTATTATTAGCTGCACGCATGTCAGTTCTAATGGAGACCCAGTTGAGATGTAGGTGAAAGGGAAGTGTGACTATCAGTTGTGATATTAGCAAGCTACCTAGGTGTAGTTTAAAAACCACAGGATTCCCATGATACTTATCGCAGTTGAGGAAGGTTTAAATTCCTAGATATTAGGGATTGCATTCATCAGGGACTATGTGAGAAAGGTAGGTTGAAGACTGGCTGAGAATTGGATGAGTATTAGCCCGATTTTGTCTAGATCTGTGTGAGATAATTAGTTGAATATAGGAGGGCTCTTGTGAGAAGATTTGTATGTATGTGTTATGTTGGCTTGCGACCGCACATAACTTGGAGGAGTGGTCCCTATAAGGAAAACACATGGAAAAGGTAGAGAAGTAGTTACTATTAGCGAAGACAAAGGCAATAGAGAATCAATTAAGACATAAAAACAGCAAGGGCAGAATGCTGAATGAGATTGGGTCAATTTGTGCACGCATCCGGGTCGATTCATGAACACGGGGCAAGTATTACACAAACAAATAAGAAATGACCAGGCACACCCAAAGAGACAAGGTCGGCAAACCATAACAAGTGAGCGGTGAGGACCGTTGGATCTAAGCAACGATCAATGATGAAGATTCAAATCGCAATCGCAAATCATAAGTTCTTTAGGATGGGCACAAGGGTAAATGTTAAAATGAGTGAAATTCGATTTGTGATGAGGTGGGACCTGTTAACTTGTGGCACGTGTATAAGCCTTACCTGTTGCCCGCACTTTGCAGCCTACAGGTTTCTAACCTTACCTCTTAAGACTTACGCCAAACCTTGTTTTTCACCGATGCAATGAAGCGGGACCCATCCAACCTTTATATCTCACCCAAATCCACATGCAAACGCTTTCATTCTGCATTTTTCTTACCTTTTTCCTCTTCGCACTTTGTAGCGTTTAATGTGTCACATATTGCATTTCGCACAATTTATAACTCGTCGCTTAAGCACCCACAAAGTATTTTGTGTAAGTTGCGATGCGGTTGGCCCCACCATAGCAGCTCTGCCCCCCACTTCTAGCTGCTTGCAATACATGTCGTATAATATGAAACCTCATACACTTATCACATAACCATTTTCCACATTATAACTCTGCCAATGCAGTCCACTCCACCCTCAACGTCACCTCCTTTCTCCCCGTGCTTCACACTTCACAGATTTAAGAGTTTACCTCTGTTCTTATAAACTAAAAATTAAAGATTGTGATATGTGGGCTGCGGTCGGGTCCCACTTCACTTCCCACCTTCCCGCGCTTCACACTTTGCAGATTGAAGAGTTTACCTCTGTGCTTATAAACTAAAACTTAAACATTGTGATTTGCGGGCTGTGGTCGGGTCCCACTTTCCTTCCACGTCACTTTCCGCCTTCCCGCACATCACACTTCACATCGTTTAGAGTTTATCTCTACTGCTTCATGTTAAAGTATTTTATTTGTGATGCGGGTGGGTCCCACCTTCCCTCCATGTCACTTACCTCTCCCCCACCCCCGCGCTTCACACTTCGCACTGTTTAGAGATTATCTCTACTGCTTCATGTTAAATTTTGTGATTTGTAATGCGGGCGGGTCCCACCATGCCTTCTTCCATTTCCATCTGGTCTTCACACATCCCATCACCGCTAAGCCCTCCGCATCTCTCTATCACCTCTGCTTCACCCTAATGAATCTGATGGTCCTTAACACATTTCGTATCCCCGCGGCCTTGGAACTTTAACCATGGGGGGGGGGGGGGGGGTGGAGGGGGGGTCTGAAATAGGCGGTATCCATTACCACTTAATCCTCCACGTGCCTTCCTCTCATCATTTCGCACCCCCCTTCTCTGATACCGCTTACCATTTAAGACCCCCTCCGAAATCCGGTTTCTGGTTTTCAAATACAGCAAGATTTTTTGGTAGAGCACATGGTTACGGTTTATTCAATCCCTCAAAGAGATCCCCGCTAAAGAGTTTAGCATGCACAACACAACCGACCATTCCACAACGGGAAGTTGAAATCATGAGAGTTAGGGAGTGGAGGATGCCGATCTGTCGATGGAATTACATGATGAAGTCTGGATCACTCACCTTTTCTTACCCACTTCTCGCCACTCCTCTGAAGATTCTGTAATTTGGCCTCCCTAGCTAACTATTTTTTTTCTTTTTACTGTTAAGATAGTGATGTTTTGCTGGTAAAATCCTGATTTTACCCAATTCTGTTATGATTTTTTTGTTGCAAGAGTGATTTCTTGATGCACGCTCTGATAGTTTGTTAGGATATTTTGGTTTCGCCTATGTGAGTCGATCATGACAGAATATTCAATCGTAAACCCTCAGGGAGAACTCTATATGTAGTGATTTCCAAGGTGAAAGAAAGGTTCTGGAATTTTGAAGTAATCTGTTGTAGTTTTGTATGATTGTGTTCCCTGTTCTCCGAGACACATATTTGGGAGAGTTGTTTAAACTTAATATCATATAGAGTTGTTATTTGGATTCTAGATGGAGTAATGTGTAGTATGTATATGTTTCTTTCTGTTATCAGTAATCTCCTTTTTATGTGTAATCATCTATCATGCTATGGTGATTTGATGGTTCATGTAATGTAGCTGCCGGTAGTCCGCAATATTATTCATGAATTCGTGTCTGTATAACGCTCAGGTGTTAACACTCATGTATTAACCTTGTTGCACTCCCTTAATCTGTGCTCCACAAACCTCTGTTGTTGTTCATATCTCATTCATATCCATTTCTCTAAGTTCACAAGGGACAGATTCTTAAATCTCTTAAGTCTGTTTCTCGTGGGTTCTTTCTACGTTCTCTCTCAACACCTCTGCATATTTTAAAGATTTTTTCTCATTGTTTTATACTCGGCCCATTCAAAATCCATCTAGCCTCACAGCCTCCCGAGCCCTCTCACAGTTTGGGGAATTCACATGAATCAGGCTCAAATGGTCTTCTCCTTTCTTGAACCACCAAAACCATTATTCTTTTGACCCATATTTTGTCATAGGCATTTATACAATTGTCCACATTTAACCTCTGATTTTAAGATGTTCTAGGCACTGTTCTTCTGTAACTCAAGGCTATCTCTAGGAGCTACAACATATTTTTGGTGCCATTGCTGGGGAAACAAATGAATAAATATTTTCCCTGGGATACGAAATTATCATCACTCTTCAATTAGGTGAGCATGAAGGGTTGAGAGTTGCACATTCCTCACCTTGGTGACTCCACTGTAAAATCATCCTAATTAGAAGTAATCCTGGCTTTCATTAGGCCTTACACCAAATTCATATCCACCATCTACCTCCACCTCTAAATCAGATGGTTGTGCCGAGTTTCCTTTTGAACAAGTATGCCCCCTTGGCCCTCCCTCAACCTCTAAATGATATCCCACAAGACTATCTAGAGCAGTTTCCTCGGTTCACTAGGGAAGATAGTAATTCTGCACAGAAACAGATTGAATAATTATGTGCTTTTCCTAAGAATGTGAATGTGGAGCACCTGGATGTGATGTTGAGGCTTTTTGTCCAATACTTGGATGGAGAGGCTTGAAAGTTGATCTAGATGGATTAAGCAGGTACAAGTACAAATGGCTTGAGTACAAGGCTCAAAAATCAAAGTGTTCGAAAGCCTCTCGAACCAGGTTCAGATTGTAGATCTCATCATTCTGATTCCAACGGCGTAGACGAGACTTAATTTTGAGTCTGTATGAAGGAGTTAAGAGAAATAAAAGTTTGAAGGTTGACTTGGTGATGTGACAGCTTAAGGAGGCCACAATTTGGCTAGAACCCGACCATCGGATACTAGCTAACTTGGCCAGATTCTAGGAAAATTTGTGGGACCGTTAATTGCACTCCTTTGGTAAAAAATCCGAAGGTTTGAAAACAACTATTCTTTTTTATTAACAATAAAAAGCAAAAAATATATATATATATATATGGGTGGCGCGCCACCAACCCCGCCACCCCATGCAAATCCAAAAAAGTTATATGTTGAGGGGCGGGTGGTCAACCCTGCCACCCCTGTGGTCCCCACTTAAACACACCGCAACGGACAAGTGTATTTTGGGCAGGGGTGTAACCACACCACCCAACCCCTCCACTTATGACATGGAGCCGACGACGGGAGTTTCGGGGGTGGGCCGCCCAAGCAGACCTAACCCCCACATGTCTCAAATTTAAACAACACATGTTTTAAAGAATTAAATGCAGGTTGTTAAAAATTTTAAACACATATTTTGAAAACAGATTTTCGGCCTTTAAGTGGAGTAGTCAGGATTTGACCACCCAACCCCCTCCCAAACATCCGGATCCTTAACCAATTTTCCTAACTGCATTCTTGGAGAATCTGTCAACTCTTCATTACTTAAACCATCATTTTTCAGTGCGCTCAAGGAAAAATAGGAGCAGGCATGAAAAACGAGGCAGTGTAACCTTGAGCAGTGTGCAGGATGGGGCAGAACCATGATCTGAGCCATTTTTCTAGAGGGGCCATATTTTCACTTTGTCAGTTTGGGGCAAGTTTTATATGTATTCTGCACTACTCAATGCCACAAATCCAATGGTGCTTCCCATTTCGTCATCAGAGGTATGCAATTTTTGGCCAATTTCAGATTGGGCAAGTACAAGGGTGTAATTCCTCATTTTGTACTTGTACTTTCATTTTTCCCATTTAATGAAAGCAGGGCCTCCCCACTATTTGAGTAGGGCCCAAAGACGTAGTCCCTCCTAGATGAACTCCGATATCAACTCTTGTGCCTTCATGCATGATGTTAATTTCTTCTCTCTTTTTACGCTTATGCCTATAAAGTTTCTTGTTTTAAGCTGTAATTTTCACACGTAATTCTTTTATACACCTCAAGAAAAATATTTTGGATCAAAAGTGGTTCAAATCTCTTGCTGATAATGCAGTCACACTTGGGAAGAAATGGAGAATTTCTTCACACTAAAATGGGGAGAGAAGAGGGACCATGGATATGTCCTCATAGAGTTCAATGCTCTTAAAAGGAGACACAACAAGGATGTAATCAAATTCATAAAGAGGTTCAATAAGATCTAAAAAAACCTCCTAGCTAAAACAAAGCCTCCCCAAGTAGTTGCTAAGGTGGTTTTCGCAGGAGATTCCGAGCCTGATTTTGGGTTCACCTTAAGAGAAAGAAAATCCACATCTCTGGATCAGATCTAGACCAATGCATTAGAGGTAGAAGCAAACTTTTCTTCTACTAGTAAATTCAAAGGGAAGACAGAACATGAAGCTAGAAGAAAAAAGGGGGAGGAGGCTTCTACCTCAAATCAGGAGAGGGAATCGCAGGAGTATATACTTGAAGAAATGAATAAGCTAATTTAAAACATCTCAAATAAGCTGGTTAAGCTTGAATCAGAGGCCCAAATTCCCCCTCCTCATTCCAACCAAATGATTCCTAACCATAGATTTAATCTTCAATATCGTAGGCCCCCTCTACAGCTGCTACAACAGGCTGAGGAAGTCACATATAACCAAGAATATCAATTCCTCGCCTACTTTGATGATGAGGAGGGTGAACCCATATTGAAATGGGAACAAGAAGAAGAAGAAGTCCCTCCATAGGATCAAGAGATTGACAGTTACTGTAGATAGTTTGGGGATTTCATGCAGGCTCAAATCCACAAGAAGTATGACCTCAGGTCCTCCAAAGAGAGAACCCGAGGGCAAGAGAAAAATGAAGAGTCTATATGAAGAGAAAAATCCCCTCCTAGTCTCGCTAGTAAAGGGGAGAATTTGTTAGAATATTCAGCCCCTCATGAGGCCACTGCATCCACTTCCACAAAGCAAGGAGCTAATCCTCCCAAGGATAAGAAGCCCACATCTATACCCTTGAAACCACCCGACCCTCCTAAAGAGCAGTTTGTAGAAGCCATTACATAAAAAGGGCACACACCCTTCAATCTCCAAGAAGAAAAACCCATGGTGGTTTTTGGACCGAATGTAGAAAACCAATTTCTAGCATGTGCTGAAGAAGAGGGAGGTGAGCTTACCCTCCCTGAAAAAGGGGAAGAGCTAAAGTATTTCCCAGAAGACAACACTAAAAATCAACAACATTCTAGTGATCTGGAAATAGAGGCAGTAGAGCATAATTTTCTAGATCCACAAGAGCACCTTTAGCCAGTAGTGTTGTATTAAGAGATTGAACACCAATCAAGTGTGCCCAGTGAAAGCCAAGAAAGCTTGCAAAAAGAAGACCAATCAGGTTTTCTTATTGAAGGTCACTCAAATATTCTTTCTAAGTGTGCAGACCTTCATAAAATTTATTCATCATTAATTTCTTCATGGGATGTTGAGGAAACACAATATGTTGTTATTAATCGAGATCCTTTACCTGAGATGACTGAGATTTTGCAGCTCCCTTACAAGCCTCCGTATGACAAAGGAAATGATGAAGAGCACACAAAGCATTTGATTATAATGGAAAAGGAGAGGAAACAAGAGTCATTCTTGTTGCCTAAAGAAAATCAGTGGCAACGCACAAGCAAAGCAACAGTTTGGAATGAGGTTTGTTTTCTTGTTACAAATAATTCAAAAAAACTCATGTTGCATGTTTACCATGATCCTTTGGGTAGTATATTGTAGCCATTAGGGAAGGGAGAATTTTCTAGGTTCATCAATGGAGCTATGAAATTTAGTGGAAGAGATAAGTTGCCAAGTTTTAAACCCATTTCTCTACCTACAGGAATGGGATGCCAATTTAAGTTAAGAACTCATTTGCTTGACTGGTTACATTGGAAGTCTGATTATTATTTGATGGGATAATTTTTTATCATACTAGGTGTAGGTGGGAGTGCCAATAAGCTCAGTATTATGAGCATATTTCCAGTTTAATCATAGTTCATATTTCAACATCCAATATTTTCAAGGCGTGGCAGTGATTTCCGTTTTGATAGGTGGTAGTGCAAAGCTCAGTTGTAGTTTCAATTCAAGATTATAGTATTCATTTGTGACTCCATGAGCCCAATAAATCACAGCCATTCGGGTTTTCAGGTTCTCAACGCACTTAGAACAACACATTGTCCCCAAATGGAGCCAATGTTGGCCTGTGACCACACATCACCTGGAGAAGTGGTCCCTATAAGGAAAACATAGGGCAGAGGTAGAGAAGAAGTTACTATTAGCGAAGACAAAGGCAACAGAGAAACAGTTAAGACATAAAAAAAAAGGGCAAAGTCCTGAACAATATTGGGTCAATTCGTGCATGCATTCGGTTTGAGTCGTGAACGCGGGGCAAGTATTCCAGGAACAAATAAGAAATGGCTGGGTGCACCCAAAGATACAAGGTCAAAAAACCACACCAAGCGAGTGGTGAGGACCATTGGATCAAAGCAACAATCAATGACGAAGATTCAAATCGCAATCACAGATCACAAGTTCTTTAGGATGGGCGCAAGGGTAAATGTTAAAATGAGTGAAATGTGATTTACGATGAGGTGGGACCTGCTCACCTATGGCACGCATATAAGCCTTACCTGTTGCCCACACTTCGCAGCCCACGGATTTCTAACCTTGCCTCTTAAGAATTACACCAAACCTTGTTTTTCACCGATGCGATGAAGCAAGACCCATCCAAACTTTATACATCACCCAAATCTACATGCAAACATTTGTATTCCACATTTTCCTTAACTTTTACCTCTTCGCACTTTGTAGCATTTAGCACGTTGCATATCACATTTTGCATAATTTATAACTCACCTCTTAAGCGACCGCAAAGTATTTTGTGTAAGTTGCGATGCGGTTGGCCCCACCATAGCAGCTCCGCCCCCCACTTCTGGCCGCTTGCAATACGTGTTGTATAATATGAAACCTCATACACTTACCATGTAACCATTTGCCACATTATAACTCTACCAATGCAGTGGGCTCCACCCTCAACGTCACCTCCTTTCTCCCTGTGCTTCACACTTCACAGATTTAAGAGTTTACCTCTACGCTTATAAACTAAAACTTAAAGATTGTGATATGCGGGTTCTGGTCAGGTCCCACTTCACTTCCCGACTTCCCGTGCTTCACACTTCACACCGTTTATATTTTATCTCTACTGTTTCATGTTAAAGTTTGCGATTTGCGATGCGGGAGGGTCCCACCTTCCCTCCATGTCACTTACACCCCCCCCCCCTCGGCGCTTCCCGCTTCACACCATTTAGAGTTTATCTCTACTGCTTCATGTTAAAATTTGTGATTTGCAATGTGGGCGGGTCCTACCATGCCTTTCGACATTTCAATTTGGTCTTCGCACATCCCATCACTGCTAATCCCTCTGCATATCTCTGTCACCTCTGCTTAACCCTAATGCATCTGACGATCCTTAACACATTATGGAACCCCCCGGCCTTCAAACTTTAACCATGGTGGGGGGGGGTCTGAAATAGGCAGTATCCCTTACCACTCACTCCTCCACGTGCCCTCCTCTCATCATTTCACACCCCCCTTCTCCAATACCGCTTACCACTTAAGACCCCCTCCGAAATCCAATTTCCAGTTTTCGAATACAGCAAGAGTTTTTGGTAGAGCACGCAATTACGGTTTATTCAATCCCTCCAAGATCTCCCCACTAAAGATTTCAGCATGCACAACACAACCAACCGTTCCACAATGGGAAGTTGAAATCATAGGTGTTAGGGAGTGGAGTATGTCGATCCTCCAATGGAATTACATTATCAATTCTGGATCGCTCACCTGTTCTTACCAACTTCTCACCACTCCTCTAAATATTTTGGAATTTGGCCTAGTTAACTATTTTGTTTCTTTTTACTGTTAAGATAGTCATGTTTTTGCTTGTAAAATCCCTATTTTACCCAATTCTGTTATGATTTTTCTATTGCAGGAGTGATTGCTTGATGCACGCTCTGATAATTTTTTAGGATATTTTGGTTTCTCCTATGTGGGTCGATCATGACAAAATATTTGATCATAAACCCTTAGGAATAACTCTATATGTAGTGAGTTCCAAGATGAAAGAAAGGTTCTGGAATTTTGAAGAAATCTGCTGTAGTTTTGTATGATTGTGCTCCCTATGCTCTGAGACACATATTTGGGAGAGTTGTTTAAACTTAATATGATAGATAGATGTTATTTGGATTCCAGATGGAGCAATGAGTAGTATGTATATGTTTCCTTCTGTTATCAGTAATCTCCATTTTATGTGTAATCATCTTTCATGCTATGGTGCTTTGAGGGTTCATGTAATGTAGCTGCCGGTAGTTCACAATCCTATTCATGAACTGATGTAATTATAATGCTCAGGTGTTAATGCTCATGTATTAACATTGTTGCACTCCCTTAAATTCGTGCTCCACGAAGCTCTGTTGTTGTCCAAATCTCATTCACATTTGTTTCCTCTGAGATCACAGGGGACAGATCCTTAAATCTCTTAAGCATGTCTCTCGTGGGTTCTTTCTCCATTCTCTCTCGACGCCTATACATATTTTTAATATTTTTACTCATTTTTTTATACTCAGCCCATTTAAAATCTATCTTTCCCCAGAGCCTCCCGATCCCTCTCACATTTTAGGGAATTCACATGAATCAGGCTCAAATGGTCTTCTCCTTTCTTGAACCACCAAAATCATTATGCTTTTGACCCATATTCTGTTAGAATAATTTAGACAATTGTCCACATTTAACATCTGATTTTAAGATGTCCTAGGCACTGGTCTTCTGCAACTCAAGGTTGTCTCTAGGAGCTACAACATGTTTCATGATTCCTTGTGGAATATAAAATATATGATAGAGGCATTTTGAGTAGCATGCTTTCCCCGGGAAATTATTTGTGTTGTGTGTGATTGATCTTTCTTCATGTTCATGTGATTGGAAATTGTGTTTTTAATTCCATAAAATATTTGTAGAAGTGATCCAGTATTTAACTTTAGTACATTGTTAGATCGGGTGAATCCAATATATACATGCATGTTGTATAATTTCTACATGGTATCAGTGCTATGTTATCAATTTCGTACATGGTATGAGAGCAAGAATTATTTGGGTGTGTGATTTGCAGAGAATATCTGAAAATTTTGATGCAGAATTTTAAAAAAAAAAAAATAGCATATTTGGATTCCTTACAAAAAAAATACCCAAATTGAAGAAAATAATTGGTCAAATAGGATCTCAGATAAGGGAGATATCATCGATTTAAAATCAACTCTTTTGTTAGAAAATTTTGCAATGGTGGGACAATCACAATGTGCGCGAGTCAAAAAAGCCAAGAAGATTGGGATTTGAGTTAAGAATCTCTATAGAATTGATGTAGATGTGATTTCTACAGAGCTTACAACCATTGGGAAGTATGAGAAATCCATGCAATTGACCCTTGAGAGGGAGCTGGATTTGCATGCAGGTGAGGAGCTCTTGGTTCCAAAGAATGAACCTCAAGATGTGGAGTAGCCACATGCGGAGGAACATGGAGTGGGAGCAACCAATCATGCAAATAAATTTCAAGCCAGATGGGCAGAGGGAGTGCGTGCATCTATATCTCCAGGTGTGAGGTGGGGAAACATGCATGAATAATCCCAAGAAGAAATTTGGGCAGGATCCTAGAGATGGTGGGTCTCATGGATCAAACCTGGCTACAAGGAGCCCAAAGAGAAGCAGTAGCAAGATTAGTTAGATTGATGCAGTCAATTGTTAGGAGGACATGTAGTCAAAGTGACAGTGTTGGATAATAGAGTGCATATCAGAGTTGGGAGCAAGTGTAGAGTGCATGGATGCAGAGGTTAGCAGCATAGAGGATCCAGTAGACATGTGCAGTAGCTAGCAGCAGTCAAAAGACTTTGATGACAGATGCCTTATATTGATTCAATTTTTTGGAGGCTATTCAGTTTCGGAAGTGTTTCATGCAAAGGTTTCATGTGCGAGAAATGTTAGAGAAGTGTTGCATGCAAGGGTTGCATGTCACATGCATGGAGTTGCATGTCGCATGCAAGGACATTACTTTCTTGTTGAGAAGGAGTGTTGAAGTTTGCAACACGAAATAATGAAATTGGCATTTGGAAACAACATTCAGCACCCACGCCTAGTGCATTAAGCACCTACACTAGGGTGGGGCCCACAAGGTTATTTTTAGTGCATGCCTATTTCAGTTATCCCTTAATTAAGATGGACATTAAACTGTAATATATTCTCAATGTGGACTTGAATTAGTTAATTGAAAGTGATAAATTCATTTAGCTAGTGGATTTCGAGTTAGAGGTAGTTGGTGAGGCATGCAGAGTAATTCTAGTTGTAACAGAGTTCGAAGTGCAATGGTTCATTAGTTAATGCAGGTTGTAATCAATTTAACTCAGTTAAGTGAGTTAAAGTTTGCTGTGTTGGTTGTAACTATTAGATACACTAGTGAGATATCAAGTGAATTAAATATTATTTAATTCACAATCAGTGATCTCACATGCAACTGGGGATTTACTACTATTAGTTGCATGCATGTCAGTTCCAGTGGAGACCCAATTGAGATGTAGGTGAAAGGGAAGTGTGAATATCAATTGTGATATTAGCAGGCTACCCAGGTGTAGTTAAAACACCACATGATGCCCATGATACTTAGCAAAGTTGAGGAAGGCTAAAATTCCAAGTGATGCTTCTTTTATTCTCGGGGAATTTTGTATGAGAAGAAGCGATGAAAACGAGGAGTTGATAGTCATTGAAATTAATGGCCCGATTTTTTAAGCCTTGATCAGTGTGAGACAATTAGCTGAATACAGGAGGGCTCTTGTGAGAATATTTGTATGTAATTGTTTCATGATTCCTTGTGGAATATAAAATATATGTTAGAGGGGTTTTGAGCAGCAAGCTTTCCCCGAGAAATTATCTGTGTTGTGTGTGATTTGTCTTTCTTCATGTTCATGTGATTGGCGATTGTTTTTTTAATTCCATAAAATATTTGTAGAATAGATTCAGTATTTAACTTTAGTACATTGTTGGATCGGGTGAATCCAAGATATACATGCATGTTGTATAATTTCTACAACTTTCTCTATTTTCAGTTGTGATTGGACATTAGCCAAAGAAACCTGCAATTTTGACAAACTCATAGTAGTATTAGTGAGAGTGGATGAAATCATATCACCAGTTTGTTTATGTAACCCCATTTGATCTATTGGATGTATGTCCTTAGTATCAAATACAAATGCAGTCTTTTTGTAATTTGATGCTGACTTTGGCTGTGGAATTTGTGCTTGAAGGAAAGAAAACTACATTTTTTCTTTCTCTGAATCAAAATCTGAGAGAAACCTACTCCGAGAGCTGGGATTTTGCTTCGAAAACTGATTGTATGTGCTGGTCTTCAACATTTCATTCTTCAATTTTATCTCCTTGAAAGTATCAAATATACTCTTCTCCTTTTTCCCTATAACAACTGTACTAGGTTGAATGACTTAATGTTGATCTTGAGAAACTGTTGGAGTAGTAGAAGTAGAAGTAATTTGACCACCTACCTGTGGGGAAGGAGGTGTCTCTTTGGTAATAACGATAACCTCTTGCTATGAGTCCTTGCTAGGATTGGATTTTGGATTGAGCTTTGTCTTCTTTCTGTAATGGATTTTTAATTCTTTGTTGGATGGGTAAGTAATTGGAGATGAATGATCTTCTTTGATTATTTTTCTTGCTCTCTCCTATGCTATAGAAGTCTGTAATGCTGATGTAGACATTGTTTTTTATTCAGCTTCTTGTAAAGTTCCCTTAATCCATTCAAGTTGATTCATATATCTTTCAATTTCTGGTATGTGTGTCTGAAAATAAGGTGTAGATTTTTTCTCTACCCTTAGTTTAGAAATAACACCAACTGGATCATATGACCATGTGAAAATTAGGTTGAATTGCATCTCTTTCAACAATTTGTTTTCTTCTCCCCCTGCTGTCCTTCTATTATAGATAAAAGGACCTATCTATGTTTTGATTTTGAATTGGGACTTCTTCTTAGCAGACACAAAATGTACTTCATCAGCATTAAGAATTTTTTTGATGTATTCTAATGCAAAAATCCTCATTGGGAGGAATTTTGACAATTTGTAAGGGGGAAGCTCACAGCCATAGAATCTGATTTCTGTGTAACTCTTATAGAGATACCGATATCACGTTCTGGCTTGATCTAATAGTTGCAACACTTTTCTGACTTCTTCACTGATCCTGGGCTCTGTAGTGTTGTTTAGTAAACTGAGTGTTGGATGTAGAAACAATTCTACAAACTACTTATATGAATATTCCTTTTGTTCCTTCATCACTAATGTAGTCCAAAAAATAACTAATTCTTTATTTACCTCCTCATCTAGTTTTTCTAATGATAACTTGAATTTGTCTCCCTGAGAATACAAAAATAGATAAACTAACACAAAGGCATATTTGAATACCTCTTCAGTTGGGAATTTAACAAACTTCTCATGAATGGAATCTGCAATGAATTGAATGAAATTGAATATGATGGAGAGTTTGGAATCTATGGAGAAAATGGACATGAATCCTATGATGGCTTCATCTACCCATTGGTCTGAATAATAAATAATAAGGTAAGATATAGTTGTGATGATTTTATTGTCTCTTTCAAGGAAAATGTATGATGGAAATGGAGGATTCTTCTTGTGTAATGGAGCATTTTCAATCATAAACAACTCAAGATTTTGAGCCCTTTTTGAAAAATCCAATTTTTGATATATTTCAATCAGTGCTTCTTGAGAAAATGGAGTGGAATTCTTTGTGATGGGGGATTGCATAATTTTTTCTATGGTTTGGGCAGTTATGGTTACTAAATCTCTCCTGTAGGAGCGATAATAGCTCTTTGGTTGGGTACAAACCAGGTTTGGAATTTTATAACATATTCTAAGTCACTGTGGGTGTGAGGAAAGATATAATGAGGCAATTTTGAATCCCACGACCCTATATCATCAAATTTATCAAGAAATTTATCCTCTAACCAGCAATACATTTCAAACAATTCAAGCTCACAGAGGGTTTCATGAACCTTATGGTCTCTGTCTGCTAATGGTATATGATGGAAGTCAATTTGAGGATGAAGTAGCAGAGGTACTTGCTCTTCCGGTCATTTTTTCTTTGGAGGCATGATTGGCTCTATTTCAATGGCAGAGGAGGATTTACTCATGGAGAAATAGAGTCTGAGACTGAGAGAAGGCTCTGCAAATTGTAAGAATGTCGACAGCTACAAAGGATAAATTAAAGAGTGGTCAAATTTATTTTTGGATTTTTGTGATCCTTGTCAATTTGTAAATATCCTGTACAGAGCAGAGTGAATCAAAATGAAGGTAGACAGGTTGTTTAGTGATGAATTTATAAACATTTTGGTTTAATTCCCATTGAAAGAGGCGCATGTACGTTAGCTTTAACGATTAAAATTGAATTTAATTGGCTAACAGCTATATGAGAGCGAGAATTCAATTGATTGGACAATGGCACAGTCCATGTCGCATGACACGAATGGCGGGTGGAGCAAGTGGTTTCATCTGACGGATAAGCAGAATTTCATTGGGGTCCATAGGTGGTAAATGGTTTTATGGGAGGGGGGTGTGAAATCACGCAGGGTTGCCACGTAGCGGTGGGGTCACAATATGAAACCACCCTTTTCAGACCCCCCCCCCCCCAAGTTAAGTTTCAAATGATGAGCGGGGGGTGAAGTTATGTGGGGTCATTGAATTAGATCATGGTGCAATAGATGAATAGTGATATGAGAGATAATTAACATACAACAGTCGTTAATGAATAGTGGGGTAGGATGAATAATAAATGTGAAGTGACTTGGATAAGTGACGGGATAATGTATGTAACATTTCAAATGGGTAATGGAGGATGACATGTAGGATGAATCATGTGGTCATGTGAATATTCCTTGATGAATACTGCAACAGATTATGAGATTGCAAAATTTTATTTGGATTGTAAAAACAAGCTTTCTCCTTTAACCAGACTTTATGAATAGAACAGAAGAAAATTTTCTTTATTTGATAATGGAAATGTAAATATTTTCCATAGGCAGTTAAAAACCTAGAATTGACCTATATGAGATGAAAAACCTGACTTTATACCTCTACATTGTGATGAAATGATGTGAAGGAGCATCATATAAAGATAAGACTTATTTAGTGACCAAAATTATTGTTGAAACTAACTGAAAAAGAAAAAAAAAATTGACAAATGACCTGATGAAAAACTCTCAAAAGAGCTATTTTTGATCACTGATAAACTGACTCTAACAACGTGCATGAACTGACGAATTTGTTCCATACCCTATGCTCAAAGTTGGGTATTAAAGGTTCTGAGAGAAATTTGGTGCTCAAGTACCACATATGTTTGCACAAATGCATTCAAGAGGAAATGGAGTTCCTCGACATTACATCGCTTGGCACAACATATCGCTATGCCGCCAAGATCAAGCAGAAATTTAAGCAAAAGAAGCGAGTCTTTGGATCCGCAAATCTGAAGACAGGGAAAGGCGCCCCTGAACCACAGAACAAGGGGAAAGGCCAAAGTGGGGAAACTTAGAAAAACACCACAAATCCAGAGAAGGACATGGGGAAGTGGTGTGAATTTCATAATAGCCCTACTCACAACACAAATAATTGTCGGGTCAAATAGTCATTGGTAAGGAGCTCAAATCAGATGCATGTTCTGATCCTAAGTCAGAACCAGAGAAGCGAAATGACAAAGGGAAGCAGATAATTGATGCAGATCCTAGTGCCATTGTTTCCACCACCAATTTTCAGGGGGAGAATCCCAAGGATCCACAGGAGGGGGGCACCTCTTCCATTCATAGATGTGGGTGAAGGGTTCTCCACTGCTATTCCTTGTCGATAGAAGAATCCAGAAGAACCTCATTTAAGAATAGTTCATGAAGCGGCTCAACCTACCGACCATAGCACACCCGCAACCATATACCATTGGGTGGCTTCATGAAGGAAGAGATCTCTGTGTCCTCCAGAAATGTCGTGTTATGTACAGAATCAAGCCATTCACGAATGGTATTGTGTGATGTTGCTCCTCTTGATGTGTTTGATGTATTTTTTGGCCAACCATACTTGTGGAGGTGAAATTTTGTGTATGAGTCTAGGCCTCGTGCTATTATTATTACTTTGGGAAATAACTTGTACATGATACCAGAGGTAGTATCGCCTCCTACCATATTTTTTACTACGGAAAAACAACATAGTAAGATTGTTTCCCAAACCTATAAATTTATTTTCATTACCATTCGCCCATAAGGAAAGAAGAAGATTGTGGCCAGAGCCTTGAAACAAGGCTCCCCTACATGGCAGCAGCAGATGGAAAAAGGCATGGAGGAATACGATGACATTTTCTCCTCACCCACAGAGGTTCCTCTATACTATCAGGTCAAGCGCTCCATTGATCTGACCCTAGGCGTACCGACACCTCATATTTCCATACCTCACGCAACCACATAGACAGAATCCACACATGTACTTTCTAAGGTTTTTAAAGAACCAAATTTACTGAACAGATCCAGCATGTCCGCCTGTGGGTCCATGACATCTTCGACAAATCCAATACATGGTTCAACATAATTTTTCTCATCTCATGGAGGATGTCAACACAATGGGGACCATTGCTTCCTAAGGGGGGAGGAATGATCCAGGTGGATATTGGTGGCCACCCACCTATTCCATTTGGATCCCCACCATCAGTTCTTTCATTTTTTCACTTTCAACACAACTTACTATTTATCAGGTTTTCGGATCCTGGACTTTCGGAGCCGTTTTGAGGCCCTAATGATCCAGGTGGATATTGGTGGCCACCCACCTATTCCATTTGAACCCCCACCATCAGTTTTTTTAGTTTTTCAGTTTCATAATAACTTACTAATTTCAGCAGTTTTTCAGGTCCTGGACTTCTGGAGCCGTTTTGAGGCCCTAAACAATGTTTTTTGTGAAAACTGGGAGCAACATGGGTCTATAGACTGATACTTATCACTCAAAATTTGTATTCCTTGGACATATATTTCTAATGATGTATTAAGCGCGTCAAACAAATATTGTATGCCAAATTTATGTCCTCGGGAAGATTGATGTACCAATTTACCCAAACATGGCCCATAGTTTTGGTGCTTCATCTCCTAGGGTTAGGTTTTTTGATGTTTAGGGTTTTTCATTGTTTATAAAAAATAAATAGGCCTTTGAGCCTCATCGTAATATAGTTCAGAGGCCTGTAGCCACCACATATCTTCTCAAAGATATGCCACCAACACCCTAGCTAGTTTATTTCCATAATTTTTGTAAGCATATTTCTGCTATTTGATATTAATGAAATGAAATATTATTTCCATTGCATCTCTATGTTTGTGTTTATTTCTATGTATTATTGCATTCCTGTATAAATCTGGATCAACATGGAAAAGCTTGGTGTGGTATCTACAAACAGGTTGATGGAGTCAGCTTGTAGAGATGGATTGTTTGTAGTCCATGGAAAAACAAAGAGGAGTTCATGAAGGAATGAATACTATGGCTACTGATATTCATAGTAAAGGATCTAAGGGAGATTATGAAATATTAAGTAAAAATAAATTTGATAAAGAATTGGATGAGATGAAAGTGCAGCTAGAAGTGATGAGAGAATAAATACAGGGGAATATGGAAAACCAAATGTATGTTTGGGTTCTTCAGAAGAAAATAATCAAGTGGAGTCAGTTGCAGAGTAGGCTAAGACATGAAACACGTGTACAGCTAGAAGAAGAACTCAGAAGAGCTGAATTGCAACATTAGATGTATGTTTAGGAAGAAGTTTACCTATGTGAACCTGAACAAGGATCTATTCTGGATGAGAGTGGTGATGAGGTTGATGACAGGGAACTAACTAATGGTTTCATGGATCCTTGGAAGGATGAAATCTAGTTGAAAGAGTTGAATTTTGAGACAACAAGAGAGGATACAAGGCCTTATGGTTTTTAAACTAATGGTTTTTGTGTGCATACAATTCATGTAAACTTGGAGGAAAACATGCAATTATTGGAAATGGGCATATTAGCAAGAGAAAAGATAACTAGTTGTGGTCACGCAGATAGTTTAGATAAGAGAGATGGAAGAAAGCCCTATGACACTATCATGCAATCAGGAGGTAAAATGACTATCCATAGTCATGTGAAGAATAGAGAGAAAGAATACAGTGAAGTGAATAAATATGTCCAGTTGGATAACATCCAGAGGACAAGTCAAAAGGAGGCTAACAATGAAATTATTGATATCAAAGAAATGCTCAGTAATATAGAAAGGGTGATTCAAGAGAATAATGAACATGAGTGATATGGATGGATGATGAGAAATGAGAAGGTGCATTGGGTTGCATTGTAGCAGAAGGAGAGACAACAATAGTTGGCTTGGAAGTAAGATAAAGGGTGTAAGAAAGTTGAGCTTGAGAAAAATTTGATCAAAAAGGAAGGGATCCATTCATATGAATATGGATCCGAAGGAGTTTTCTCAATAAAATTGGTGAATGTAATATAAAACTAATGGAGAATTTTATGGTGTATGTTGTTCAATCTTTAACAGTAATCACGGGTGTATTAAAAGGTCGACAAAGCCACGAATTAAACTTTATATCAAAGGGAGGAATATGTCAAAAGTGGCTCAAAAAGGGGGAAAAGGTAATGGAAGCCAAATGTATTAAAACCAATGGGGAAATAACACAAAGGATGGAGTGTAAAGTCATAAAGCAAACAGCAGATATGAAAGGAAAGGGAGCGCAGCACTAAAAGCAAGACCGACGAAATAGAAGAAGTTGCTGCCATGTGAGAACTCACGTGGGGAGATTCCGAGGGGGTCGAGCAGCAGGGGAAGGACGAGAGCCATACCCCCGCGGAATGGTGACACGTAGCACGGCGGACTCAACGTTAGAAGGAGGCGACACGAGGTTGCCGCGTGGCAGTGACACGGCGGAAAAAAAGGTGGACCCTCACGGTGGGTAAGTCATATATTTATTTGGCGCAAGAACTCATATATTGCAGGAGTTGGACAGCGTATGCAGCTAAAAGGTAAGGTAAAGTCCATTAGGTCAGCCGATACTGAGACCCGTACCAGCATTGAACCCGACACGAGGCGCCCACCTACACCCTGCCACCCCTAATCCCCGTGCGCCACGTGTCTCATTGTCAGTGTCCTTACGACACTCGCCTTCAGTCATCCTACTCACCCACCTTTTTAGCCCGAACAGTCTGCTTCAATAAATAACAACTCTCGTATTTCACTCCGGTAAAAGACACAGGTTACTATCTACGGCAAATATCAAGTAGGAAAGAGCGCCTGGTCTACCCCAATCATTGTCAGGGTTCCCCGTGTCGCTTTCCCAAGCAGTGTCACCCTCTGTTCAGGTATTCCATTATCTATTTTCCCTCTGTTTACTTTCTCTTTTTCGAATTCTTAAAATGTCAGCCATGGGGAGGGGAACGCCCAAGAAGAACGAACCAGAAACTCCCCAGGCCCGTGAGTCTAGGAACCCCCCTAGTTTCGAACCCCTCTATGACTTGCAGTCTGGTATCTGCGACCCAAAATACCCTTTTGACATACGCAGTATCAAACACCTGCTTTTTGGCCGCCATTGCAAGAACTCAGACCGTTTCCGGGTTGTCGTGTCGGGCTTATACCACCAAATCACCCCTCAGGTCCATTCTTGTATTGATTTCATCACCTGGCTCAGAGATATCTTTGATGTACATCGGGGCGCTTTCATTTCCCCTCAAGGGAATAGAGTCTTTTCCCTTTCTCCCGATGTTATCAGACATGCCCTCCATTTCCCTGCCAGCGACACATATATCAGCTTCAAAGATGAAACCTTGGTAACCCAGTTCAATAAACAGCCGAGGGAAGCCCGTCGTGCCTTTATATCTTCCATAACCGTCGACCATGCAACTTCCCTGCCTACATTAGAGCCGTTTTCACTAAGTTTGTTCGTCGAAGAGGTTCGACCTGTTCTCTCTCTCATCGCTGGCCTTTTGGGGATAGGGAGCCCGTAAGACATTCTATGGTATGCGTTCGCTTCTTATGGCTCATGTCACAAAATGGGGTAGTCTTAGACATTCCTGGTTTCCTCTCCTCGACCATCCTAACCCAATTTCAGGAGCTCTCACAAGCCCGCCAGTTTCGCTTTTTCTCAATGGTGTTTTACCTCTTCTTGTTCCAGCATGCAGATAAGTTCGACCATTTGGGGTTAGACAAGGTCTATTCTGAGAATTCCCAACCCAGACCAGTCTTCGACTGGAATTTCTCCGTCCGTCAACTACCTAAGGGAGAGGGCTATGCGAACTTTGTGAAGACTTTCATGTCCATCGCCTATACCATCATTCACGACTCGCCTTCCCCTAGGGTTTTCCCAGAAATGAAACGCTGGCTGCAAGCCGGGAAATACCAGTGTACCGGAGATTGGTTTTTTTCTGAAGACTGCACTGAAATTTGGGTCTATGGAGCCGAAGTCGCCCCATACAGGTTGCCAGTTTTCCCCGTCCGATGAGTTTACGCCCTTGAATACATCCGGCAAGCCCTCAAAGCCGACCAGCTCCATTTTGTCCCCGCTAAGAAAGGCTACATCCTAAAGCTTCCTATCCAGATCGGCCCCTTCGTGGTAAATTCAAGACATGCCCTCCCAATCGCCGAAAAAATGCTGCAAAATATGGACCTGAGGCTGGGGAAAAGCTGGGCTTATGACCCGCGAGAAATCATTTCAAACAAAAGGAAAAGGAACAGGTCTACACCCTACATACATGAGCCGAGGCCATTTATGGAATGGAGGGCTAACCTCGAAATTTGGCCCTTGTTTTCGCAGATGGAGACGGATTCATCTGCTACAGGGGAAGAGGAGGAAGTGAACAGGGGTGCCGGTGAACAAGAGGCAGGTACCTCCGGAGCAACACCACCGCCCAAGAGGCAAAGGACGGCCACCAGTGAAGCGGAAGTCATAGGAGAAGGACTCCAAATAGGGGATTGAATCCTCTATATAGGAAACCACCACGAAGCTACTGAGGGGGCAGAGAAGAACAACGAGATCGGAGTAGTGCCTCATCCTTTATACTTGGAGGGACAAGTGGAGGCTTCTCCTGAAGATTCTGCCTATGAGCAAGATGAGGCATGCCCCGTCTTCTCAGACAGTGATGACATAGAATGCCCTGTACAAGAAAGTGAGGAAGGGGAGCTACAAGCTCACTCTGAAATAAGGAACAACGAGGATACCGAAGAGCCTTAGATCGACGACTACTGCAAACAGTTCGTTGACTTCATGCAAGCCCAGTTTAATAGAAAATATGACCTCAGGTCGTCCAGAAAAAGAACCCGCACTCAAGATGAAGAGGAGGACACACCCCAAAAGTCAGCATCTGCACAGAAAGAGGCCAATACTCAAGAACCCCCATAAAAAGGTAAGAGACCCCTTAACCAACCTCTGCAATCTGATATTCAAATGCCTTCGTCTTCACAAGTAGCTGTATCCCCTGATAATAAACCTCCAGTAAAAGAAGTTAAGCCTCCTCTGCAAAGTAAAGAGTCAAAAGAAAAATAAGTGTCAATAGATAAGCCTTCATATGTATTCTGTTTACAAAAAGAGCTTGAAAAAGTAAAAATACCAGTCCCTCTGTCTGAGTTATTGAAATAGCCTGCCTACCAGTCACAGGTCTCTTCCTTCATCTCCCCTCCTGATGTACCACACATTCCAGACAGTCTTAACCTGCAAGAAGAAAGACCTATGGTAGTGTTCGGTCCACACGTTGAAGAGTTAGATCCCTCCACCCCTCCCTTTTATGTATCTTTAGTGATCCATGATCTATTGTTGCATAATTGTATGTTAGACTCAGGAGCGTCTCACAACCTCCTGCCCCTATCTGTCATGGAGCAATTGGGACTCCAAATCACTCGCCCATATAAAGACCTCTATTCTTTTGATTTCAAAAGAGTGAAATGTTTGGGCATGATTAAAGATCTAGCAGTTACTCTGGCTCAAATCCTTGCCAAAAGTGTGGTGATGGATATCGTAGTGGCTGACATCCCAGCCCGCTTCGGTATGCTACTGTCAAGGTCTTGGGGGACCAGAATCGGAGGATCAATTAAGCTAGACCTGTCCTATGCCACTATCCCTGTCTTTGGTGGCCAAGAGAGGAGATTGTACCGAGAGACCAGATTTGTTAAAACAGTCACCAAGGTAGGTGATTCGGTTAATTCTCAAGTCTACAGCCGAGATGGGGATTTCTCCTATCTGATGTTAGAAGAAGATTAGGAATATGCCCATGAGCCCTCATTCTTTCAGATAAAGACTGAATCATCAGTGCAGGACTGTGGATCTGAAATCTGGACACTCCACTTTGATGGGGAAAATTCCAGGGAAGGAAATGGGGCTGGAGTGTTGCTAATTTCACCTATGGGTCAATGGGTCCCCTTGTCTTTAAAATTGGAATATGAGGCCACAAACAATGTGGCTGAATATGAAGCACTCATATTGGGGCTACAAACAGCAAGGAGTATGAAAATACAGAATCTAAAAGTGCTGGGAGACTCTGAATTGGTGGTTAGACAAGTGAAAAATCAGTGTCAAGCCAAACATCCTAGGCTAAAGGCCTATAGAAATGAAGTTTGGGATCTTGTAGAGAACTCTTTCTTGGCATTTAACATTCAATTCATGCCCCAAGAACAGAACAGAATGGCAGACTCCTTGATCGTGGCTGCTAGTACCTTCCACCCACCTCAGAACCCTCTTCTGAGATATGAAATCGAAGTAAGGTACCGGCCTTCAATCCCTGATAATGTCAAGCACTGGTAGGTCTTTGAAGATGAGGAGCAGGTGAAGAGGTTCCTAGAGACTGTTGGGGAGTTTTCCAATCTAGAGATTGACAGTTGTGAGGAGGAGATTGGGGACATTCCAGAAGATAAGCTGGAAGAGAGGATAGCCGGTCACAAATTTCTACAGTTGAAAGGGAATGTCATTCCCCGAGGGCTGGTACCTTTGGAGAGGCTGTTCAACAAAAATGATGTTCCTTTACAGCCAAATAAAGTGGTGGCGGAGGACCAGGTCGAAGACCTCAATCTGGGCACTAAAGAGGATCCAAAAATTGTGAAGCTGTCTAAGAAGGTCCCGGATGAATATAAACAACTGTACCAAAAGTTATTCCAGGCCTACAGAGATGTGTTTGCCTGGTCATACCAAGACCTGAAAACCTTTGATGTCAGTGTTATGCAGCATAAGATTCCACTGAAGGGAGATGCAAAACCCCATAAGCAAAAACTCAGACAGATTAACCCCCTGTTGCTGCCCTCAATTGAGCAAGAAATAAAGAAACTGCTGAAGGCTAAAATTATAGTGCCACTAAGATATTCTGAGTGGGTGGCCAATTTAGTCCCGGTGCGAAAGAAGAATGGCGAAATCAGGTTATGTGTGGATTTCAGAAACCTGAACAGGGCGTCTCTAAAGGATAATTACCCATTACCGAAGATGGACCACATTCTGCAGAAAGTGGTGGGGGCCTCTAGGATGTCTATGATGGATGGTTTTTCGGGTTATAATCAGGTGGTTGTACTCCCGGAGGACCAGAAAAAGACTGCTTTCACCACGCCTTGGGGAACATTTATGTACGCTAGGATGCCTTTTGGGCTAATTAACGCAGGAGCCACATTTCAGAGGGCTATGGACATAACCTTTGTTGGAGAACATGACAAGTTTCTGGTGGTGTACCTGGATGATATAACAGTCTTTTCGAAAGATGATGCCGAGCACATTCAGCATTTTCCGAGGACTTTTGAGAAATGCAGAAGGTATGGACTTTCCCTAAATCCTCAAAAATATTTCTTTGCATTAGAAGAGGGTAAGCTCCTAGGACACATAGTAACTAAAGATGGGGTCAAAATCGATCCTAAAAGGGTGGAAGCTATAAATGGTATCTCCCTCCCCAGGAATAAGAAAGAGGTCCAGGTGTTCTTAGGACGTATCAATTTTCTCAGAAGATTTATTCCTAACTATGCTGAAATAGTTAGACACATAACAGATATGTTAAAGAAAGATAATGAAGTGAAATGGGCACCAGAATCAAGGCAGGCCTTTGCCAGGATAAAGAATGCATTTGCTGAGGCTCCCGTGCTGGCAAAGCCAGATTTCATTAAACCTTTTATGATTTTCTCTTTTGCATCACCTCACACGGTAGCCGGAGTTCTCTTACAGAAAAACGAGGATGGGTATGAGCAACCCATTGCTTTCTTTAGTCAAGTGCTTCATGACGCAGAGCTGAAGTACAACATACTGGAGAAGCAGGCTTACGCCTTGGTAAAGTCCCTCAAGGCATTTCGCATGTACATTCTGCAGTCCCAAGTTACTGCTTTTGTACCCACCGCAGCGATCAAGGATATCCTCGTTCAGGGCGACAGTGAAGGGAAAAGGGGCAGGTGGATTGCAAAGATACAGGAATATGATCTGGACATCAGACCCACCAAATTAATTAAAGGACAGGGGCTAGCAAAGATTTTGTCAGAATCAAATCATCAGGCCTTGGGCATCCACTTATCCATGGTTGCAAATGAAGATTCTGAGGAGCTAACAAGGGGGCAAGAGGTGGAAATGGCCACTCAGAAAATACAGATGAAGTATCTTACTAGTCCTTGGTACAAAGAAATAGTTGAGTACCTCCTGACACTCAGCTGCCCACCCAGCTGTGATAAATCCAAATACAGAGCATTGAGGCTGAAATCGCAGAAGTATGTAGTTGCCAATGGTCAGTTATATTGGAGAGATCTTTCAGGCATACTGCTGTTATGCCTCATAGAGGGTGAAGTGAAGAACATAATAACCGAATTCCATGAGGGAATTTGTGGAGGACATTATAGCTGGAGGAGCACAACTCAGAAAATTCTGAAGGCTGGTTTTTACTGGCCTAAATTGTTTGGAGACGTCTTTGCTTGGGTCAGAGCATGTGACAAATGCCAGAAGTTTGCTGAAAAGCAGAAGTTAGCAGCTTTACCCCTGATTCCTGTGCATGTTGATGAACCTTTCAAACAATGGGGAATTGACTTCATAGGTGAGATTCACCCACCCTCAAGTGGGCAGCACAAATGGATCTTGACTGCCACATATTACTTCACAAAGTGGGTGGAGGCCATACCCGCTCGAAACGCTACAGACACGGTGATCATCAAATTCATGGAAGAGAACATTATCTCCAGGTTCGGATGTCCTGCTAGAATAATAACTGACAATGCCCAAGCTTTCAAATCTACTAAATTTGTGAATTTTTGTCAGCAATATAACATCACTCTGGGCCACTCTACAACTTACTACCCATAGGGAAATGGTTTGGCGGAATCATCAAACAAAACGCTGGTCAGAGCTCTAAAGAAGACAATAAATGAAAACCAGAGGAACTGGGATTCCCAACTGAAGTTTGCTCTGTGGGCAAACAGGATAACCAGTAAAAGGGCAACTGGGAAATCTCCCTACGATTTAGTGTATGGGCGAGCAGCTGTGTTCCCCATACAATTAGCTTTACCTGTTGCTCGTTTCATGCAAGAGGCTCAGGAAGAACCTGATGGTATGACCAGAAGAATCAACCAGCTGGTGGAACTCGAAGAAATGCGTGGTCAGGTAAACTAGCGGCTTGTGGAATACCAGGAGAAGATGAAAGAGTTGTTTGATCAACATACTAAGGATAGAAAGCTATAGGTGGGAGACCTAGTTCTCAGGTGGGATGTACGAAGGGCCGATAAAGGTAAGCATGGTAAATTTGATCCCCTTTGGTTCGGCCCCTTCAAGATTACAGAATAGGGAGGAAATAATACCTTTAAGCTGGAGAATTTGCAGGGAGATCTGTCGGACGCCCCTGTAAATGGGCAGTTCCTCAAACCATATTTTCAGTTATGAAGCAGGCTGAAAAAGCCTGATTGTATCATATTGTACATTAGCTAATGTTTTCATTTTTTATCAAATAATGCATGAGTCATGATGATCTGTCCAGGGAGAAGTCACAAGGGCTGGAAAGGTGGTGTTCAAAGAAGATAGACAGGCGGTCTGCATGGTTCTCGACACGTTTGGGGACAAACGTGCCGTCCCCAGGTGGAGCCAATGTTGTTCAATCTTTAACAGTAATCACGGGTGTATTAAAAGGTTGACAAGCCACGAATTAAACTTTATATCAAAGGGAGGAATATGTCAAAAGTGGCTCAAAAAGGGGAAAAAGGTAATGGAAGCCAAATGTACTAAAGCCAATGGGGAAATAACGCAAAGGGTGGAGTGTAAAGTCATAAAACAAACAGCAGATATGAAAGGAAAGGGAGCGCAGCACTAAACGCAAGACCGACGTAATAAAAGAAGTTGCTGCCACGTAAGAACTCACGTGGGGAGATTCCGAGGGGGTCGAGCAGCGGGGGAAGGACGAGAGCCATACCCCCGTGGAATGGTGACACGTAGCATGGCGGACTCAACGTTAGAAGGAGGTGACACGAGGTTGCCGCGTGGCGGTGACACGGCAGATAAAAAGGTGGACCCTCACGGTGGGTAAGTCATATATTTATTTGGCGCAAGAACTCATATATTGCAGGAGTTGGACAACGTATGCAGCTAAAAGGTAAGGTAAAGTCCATTAGGTCAGCCGGTACTGAGACCCGTACCAGCATTGAACCTGACACGAGGCGCCCACCTACACCCTGCCACCCCTAATCCCCGTGCGCCACGTGTCTCATTGTCAGTGTCCTTACGACACTTGCCTTCAGTCATCCTACTCACCCGCCTTTTTAGCCCGAACAGTCTGCTTCAGTAAATAACAACTCTCGTATTTCACTCCGGTAAAAGACACAGGTTACTATCTACGGCAAATATCAAGTAGGAAAGAGCGCCTGGTCTACCCCAATCATTGTCAGGGTTCCCCGCGTCGCTTTCCCAAGCAGTGTCACCCTCTGTTCAGGTATTCCATTATCTATTTTCCCTCTGTTTACTTTCTCTTTTTCGAATTCTTAAAATGTCAGCCATGGGGAGGGGAACGCCCAAGAAGAACGAACCAGAAACTCCCCAGGCCCGTGAGTCTAGGAACCCCACTGGTTTCGAACCCCTCTATGACTTGCAGTTTGGTATCTGCGACCCAAAATACCCTTTTGACATACGCAGTATCAAACCCCTGCTTTTTGGCCGCCATTGCAAGAACTCAGACCGTTTCCAGGTTGTCGTGTCGGGCTTATACCACCAAATCACCCCTCAGGTCCATTCTTGTATTGATTTCATCACCTGGCTCAGAGATATCTTTGATGTACATCGGGGCGCTTTCATTTCCCCTCAAGGGAATAGAGTCTTTTCCCTTTCTCCCGATGTTATCAGACAGGCCCTCCGTTTCCCTACCATCGACACATATATCAGCTTCAAAGATGAAACCTTGGTAACCCAGTTCAACAAACAGCCGAGGGAAGCCCGTCGTGCCTTTATATCTTCCATAACCGTCGACCATGCAACTTCCCTACCTACATTAGAGCCGTTTTCACTAAGTTTGTTCATCGAAGAGGTTCGACCTGTTCTCTCTCTCATCGCTGGCCTTTTGGGGATAGAGAGCCCGGAAGACATTTCTATGGTATGCGTTCGCTTCTTATGGCTCATATCATAGAATGGGGTAGTCTTAGACATTCCTGGTTTCCTCTCCTCGACCATCCTAACCCAATTCCAGGAGCTCTCACAAGCCCACCAGTTCCGCTTCTGCTCAATCGTGTTTTACCTCTTCTTGTTCTAGCATGCAGATAGGTTCGACCATTTGGGGTTAGACAAGGTCTATTCTGAGAATTCCCAACCCAGACCAGTCTTCGACTGGAATTTCTCCGTCCGTCAACTACCTAAGGGAGAGGGCTATGTGAACTTTGTGAACACTTTCATGTCCATCTCCTATACCATCATTCACGACTCGCCTTCCCCTAGGGTTTTCCCAGAAATGAAACGTTGGCTGCAAGCCGGGAAATACCAGTGTACCAGAGATTGGTTTCTTTCTGAAGACTGCACTAAAATTCGGTTCTATGGAGCGGAAGTCACCCCATACAGGTTGCCAGTTTTCCTCGTCCGACGAGTTTACGCCCCCGAATACATCCGGCAAGCCCTCAAAGCCGACCAGCTCCATTTTGTCCCCACTAAGAAAGGCCACATCCTAAAGCTTCCTATCCAGATCGGCCCCTTCGTGGTAAATTCAAGACATGCCCTCCCAATCGCCGAAAAAATGCTGCAAAATATGGACCTGAAGCTGGGGAAAAGCTGGGCTTATGACCCGTGAGAAATCATTTCAAACAAAAGGAAAGGGAACAGGTCTACATCCTACATACATGAGCCGAGGCCATTTATGGAATGGAGGGCTAACCTCGAAATTTGGCCCTTGTTTTCACAGATGGAGACAGATGCATCTGCTACAGGGGAAGAGGAAGAAGTAAACATGGGCGCCGGTGAAGAAGAATCAGGTACCTCCGGAGCAGCGCCACCGCCCAAGAGGCAAAGGACAGCCACCAGTGAAGCAGAAGTCATAGGAGAAGGGAAATTACTAGAACCCTTCACGAAGTTTGGTGAATTTGATAAAGGCAAGGTAGGGATAACAGTGTTGAGACACAGAGGTTATGCAAGCCATCATTGAGCACACTTCGTCCAATG
Organism: Pinus albicaulis; assembly: GCA_034641835.2. NCBI lineage: Eukaryota > Viridiplantae > Streptophyta > Pinopsida > Pinales > Pinaceae > Pinus > Pinus albicaulis. The sequence goes on from CM076575.1 coordinate 840,028,718, forward strand.
CAAGCGAAAGGGAGCAGACAAATAAATCAATCCGAGACAGGTACAAGGCTGAATTAGGGGGGTATGTGGAAAAATAACATACCAGGCTCTCCGCCTCTATCAATGTAGACACTGAAAGCCTCGTATTGTCTATGGAAAAGGCCATCCTGGACCCTAATTCTGATGTTCCTAGCTATAAAGTGCTCGAATTGGCCATTGACATGCAGAAGGTACTAGCAAATGACATGTGCGACCTATTCCAAACGGTTTGCGACATGATGAAGGATAAACTAATGCAGCTCACCCTCGCACTAAAAAAGTTAGAACAGAAACAGGACCAGCTGAGGGCATCCTTAGTAGCTGAACAAGTTTCCGGCCATGCCAAAGCACAGCAGGTGCGTGTTCTCGAGGACCAGATCTAGAACCTAGATGATGGAGGAAAAGGTGCACAAGCGACACTCATAAAGCAGTTGCAGAAGGAAGTTGCATCCGCAAAAATACAGGCTCGTATACCGGCCTCGCATCATGTTCAAACAACTGAATTGGTACTGGCGGAGGAGGAGAAAGAAGAGCTGTCTGCCAGGTTATCCAAGGAGAGGGAAGAGAATGAAAAGATGGCCGATAAGATCAGCGAGTTACAGAACAAAGCAACAGAGCTACAGGCCAGGTGGGATTCACATAGCTGCTAGCCAGCTGAAGCGTCAAGTGGAGTCAGCTCATTTCCAGCACAACTGTCCGCCGCCAGAGCTGACATTGAAGTACTGGAAAAGCAAGCATCCACGGCCAGACAAAAGATCGCACAATTGGAGAACTCTCTAGCCGAAAATTCCAGAACAGTCGAGGGGTTACAGAAGGAAGTTGAGCAAGAAAAGAAGGTCACAGCAGAGCAGCAGAAAATCATTGCTGACATGAGAAGTCGAGCAAAGGGGAATCTCACCCTTCTCGAGGCCAGAAGCATAATCTGGTCGGATATAATCACGGCGGTAACCGAGCAATGGGAGTTTTTGACAACGATAGGGGAACACAAGTCTACCATTCCCTATCTCAGTAGGAGGTTATAGGAGGCAGGGGTTGATCTGCCTGACAGAGCTCAACATGCTAGGGAGTACATTTCATTTCTTTACAAGCTGAGGTCAAATGACTTGGAGAAACACGGTATCTCCAGCCGATTCACAGAAGTCATCGAATGTCGTAAGATCATCAATAAAGAGAATGCCCGAGTAGCAGCCTCAAGAGCCCTTCAACAAGTGGTCGACAGCGTCAAACAGTTCGACAAGGTATGGAATGAAATCATCATAGCTGGACTCCCTTCTTGCTAGGACCCGGCCGCCCCTGCAGTGCTCTGGCCACTGGACCAATATACAGCACGCTTGCAAACGGAAAAATATCGGACTGACCTCCAGATGGGAAAAGCGACTCAACTCAAAGCTGGCACAATTGTTACGGTCCTCCAAAAGGAGTTTAATCTCCTTTACATGATCAGGCACCAGCTTCCTACCGAGGCAGGTTTTCACACTCTCGGTGAAGCCTTCATCGAGGTGGAGGGGCTCTCAGCGATGCCCGAGCCAATGGTGGAGAGTTAGCAGAGACTGACACAATTTATGAGTCAGCATACCAGTTCGTCCGCTAACATGCCTCCGCCTGAATCAACAACTGCTTCCACTCAGCCTCGCCTATGATTTTTCTGTCAACTCATGATATGGTCTTAACGGCCTATTTCACTTTTACTTAGTTTATTTCTTTTAGAGTTCCGAGTGGGTTGTTTTCCCCCACTCTTGCATTTTACTTTTTACATCAAACAGTTGTTTAAATTTTTGTTTTTGAAAATGGCCGAGGGCCTGTTTACACATGATGGGAGGCTTGATTCCCCATCATGAAATTTTGTTGTTATGAAAGTGACATCTAACAAATTTTTCTCATGCGAAGAAGATATTTTCCCAAAATATCTTCTCGCTGAAATGGAAGGAAGCCTATATAAGGTAAATCAAAGGAGAAAGAAAGGTTCCAAAATTTTGAGAAGAAGTAACGGTGTAAGACCTTCTTGTTTGGTTATTTTGTGAACATCCCAATATGAATGCAAAGAGCCCGTAGGGCCTCAATGAAAAGGAGTTTTGTTTCGGATAAGGATTCTAGCTTTGATTATTCGCAGTGTGTTATTCTCTCTAGTGTGTTGTTGTGTTGTTATTCATTTTGCTTATATCCATATATCTGGTATTACATTCTGGAATGCGAGTTGCTGGCTGCTTTCTGTTATGAATTTATCCCTGTGGATACTTATTTCATTAGCTTCTCGGCACTTTAAATATGGCTCAGGTGTAATATGTTGTTCCATTCTCACCCCATTCACATTTCTGCTATATTGAATGTTATGAAGTATTATTTACGAATGTGGTTATCATGTTTGGATTCTTACTGTTTAAGCCCACCACATGTTAACGTATGTTTCTGAATACTGTCTTTATAGAAATTAATATCTCCTTTCTTCTACATTCTCAGTAAATACCTTTATATCATCCTTCTCTGTGAACTATTCGAGAATCCAACCCTTGCTACAGCTAACGGTCTTGGAATTGTCTTGTGCATTTATGTTGGGGCCTAACATCTTGCTTATTCAGAATTGTCTCTTCAGCTTTTAAGCTTCTGAAATATTGGATACCACTGAAATTCTAGTTTTCTCATTTGAAAAGAAATAGTCCAAGAGCTCGGTCTTGCTGAGATCCTTCCCATTACGTAATTGTGTCTCTCTGCTATATAAGATGTCCTAGGCACTGGTCTATGGCAACTCTAGGCTATCTCTAGGAGTTACAATAAAGGTATCAAATTATCTAAGGAGACCTTAGTGTCTCATAGTTTTGAAACTAATATTTTGTGTGTGAATGCAGGAAACACTAAAGAAGGGAAACTGTTTAATGTTTTCATAGGGTAAAAGAACAGAAAAGATCTGGCTTTTCAGAAAATGGAAGAAGGGCATTCACATAATCTTGTGATGCAGGAGGAAGGGCAGCTATTAAACACAGTTGTAATGAATTATGCAGGTATTGGACAACTATTGAAGATTGAAGCCAAAGAAGAGAAACTACTGAAGGTTGTTATAGAAGACTTTGTGGATGGTAAAAAATTATTGAAGGTTGTTAACCTTGAAGACAGCTGGAGTAAGGAAGGATTGTTGATAGTTGTTGTAGACAATGAAGATAGTCAAGATTGTGCAGAACTTTTGGGAGAAATTCCAAGTGAGATGCCAGATTTCTGGCATGAGTTAAGTCTTTTGGAGAAGAGGCTAGAAAACCAGAGAATAAGTACCCAAACTGTAAAATCAAAGCTGAATGAGAATGAATAAGTTGTCATGGATGAAAAATGTGAAAAACAAGTTGTCATGAATGTTGGCATATAGAGAAAACATGGTGAAGCATTTGTGCCTAATGAATTTCTTGATTCCGCTGAATATTTATATGTTGGAATAAGGCAATGTAAAGTGAATTTGAAATAAGGAATTGAATCTGAATATTAGATTGAATTAAAGAGGAATGAGATTATTATGTCTCATAAAGATGGAATGATGTTGAATTCTATTGAAAATTCAACAAGAAATGTGTGTCTAATTTAATTTTCCCTTAATTAAATTAGACAATAAAATGTCATCTTATCTCATAACCACTTGTAATAGTTAACTGAGTGTGATAAAATCAGTTATCTCATGAATTTCAAGTTGAGGGTGGTTGGTGAGGCATGCAGAGTGATTCTATTAATTATGGAGTTCGGGTTGCAGTTAGTGCATTAGTTTAATGCATGAGAAATTAGTTAACTCAATTTATTGAGTTAAACTCAGTTGAACTAGTTGTAATTGTTTGTTGCAATAGTGAGAGATCAAGTGAATTAAATCATATTTAATTCACATGCAGTGATCTGCCATGCAATTGATGATTTACTATTAATAGTTGCATGCATGTCAATTCCAGTGGAGACCCGGTTGAGACAAAGGTTAAATGGATGTTAACTATCAGTTGTATCATTAGTAGGTTTCCCGCATGTAGGAAGACATCCATTGGATTTCCCATGATGATTGTGCGGTTTTGGAAGGTTGAAATTCCTAAAAAATAGGGATTGCATTCCACGTGAATTGTGCAAGAAAGGCAAGTTGATTAGAGGCAGAAAATTGGCTAAGTGTTGGTCGATTGTGTTTGGGTTAGTGTGAGACAGTTGTGAGAGTGCATTGTAACTGGTTCATGATCATGATTCCATGGTGAATATACAATAGAAGATAGATGGGCTTTGAGCAAAAATATTTCCCCAGGAAAACATCTGTGTTGTGGTTTGATTTGCTTCTTTCTTTACTTGTTGTGATTGGCGATTGTGTTTATTTTCCGCAATTGATTTGTAGAAGGATTCAGTATCTAGATTTAGTACATTGCTTGATCAGATTGAATCCATTGATATACATATGTTTGTATGATTTCTACATGGTATCAGAGCACAGGAAATCACTATAGTGGATAATAAATTTAGTTTGTGACTGAATAGAATTCGAATTTGCAAAATTATTCTTGGTGCAATAGGCAGATTAGGATTGAAATGGATTTCAATGGATTGAGATTGGAGTATGAAATTGAGGTAATCCCTAACTATATTGTGTGGAAAGATAGGATGGAGGCAGTATTGGAGGACAATGGGTTGAAATAATTCATTAATAATGGCATTCCCAAACCCATTGCAGCAGATGCTGCAAATCTTGATGCTTGGGAAAAGAAGGTTGCAAAGGTGAGGAGGATATTACTGGAGGGAGTACAAGACCAATTGTCTCAAGTCTCCATGGAAAATTGACTCCATATGCAATGTGAAAGGATTTTACAGATCTTTTTTAGAGCAACAATGATCATAGAAAATTGGCACTGAAGGACAAGCTCAAGAAAATCAAAATGGAGAAAGGCGACACTATTCTGAAATATTTAACAAAGTTTTTCCAATGTCGAGATGAGCTTTGGAGCATCAGAATTATTTTCGTGGATGATTACTTGGTGAGCCTAACTCTTCTAGGCCTTCCCAAGAGTTGGCATAGTTATCACGACTCTGTCAATGTGAGGGAGAACTTCCAGATTGGGAACGACTTTGGTCGGATTTGGTGTAAGAAGAATTTAGGCGGAATAACATGGATGGATCTTCATCTAAGACAGATGATGAAGAAAATTTCATCTTGGCTGGTAAGGTGAAGAAGGGGAAAGGAAAGAAATCCTATTCCAAATCTGAGTCTGACAAAGAAGGCAAGAAGCGCGACATGTCTAGAGTGAAGTGTTTTCACTGTCACGAGCATGGAAATTATGCCACTAATTTTCCATAAAATAATAAGAACAATAAGGCTTCAAGATATGCAACTGGTAAGGATTTGGCCTTGCAATTTGATCTTGAATTCTCACTCATTTCATGCATGGTATGTATTGCAATGGGTGGTACTTGCGTAGTGGTGCATCTTTCCACATGAAGGGAGACAAAGAACTTTTCAGTAGCTTGGAGGAGAAGGAACTCCAGATGCATATCTAAATGGGCGATGACGGGTGGTACAGTGCTACTGGAATTGGTACAGTTACCTTCCAGATATAGTAAGGTAACCCCTTCTTATTAAAAGATGTAATGCATGTACCCGACTTGAAGGAAAATTTAGTTCCAGTCGCAATGTTGGAGGATAGAGGCTATGATGTGGTTCTCAGTGAAGGGAAATATTTCCTTCGACATAAAGCCACAGGAAAATCCAAGAGTATTGGGATTCGTGTGAAGAATGTATATAAACTTGATGTAGATGGCTACGCAAAATTGATGGGTAAGGCAGAAAAAGTGGTGAGCCGAGATGAGGGTGATTTATGGCACAAGAGATTGGGCCATCTACACCACGAAGCCTTGAATTTCATGCAACAGATTTATACAGGTCTTCCCAAGGGTACCCTTGCGTAATTAGACACATGCAAGGGATGTACTATGGGGAAGTATGCAAAGGCCACTTTTCACAAGAAGGAGAACCGAGCTTCAGAAATCCTTGAGAGAGTTCACTCAGACGTGTGTGGACCATTCTCTACTGCGTCGACAACAAATTACTTGTAGTATGTGATATTTGTTGATTATTTTTCTACAAATTACTGGATCTAGTTCATGCAGAAGAAAGAACAGGTGTTCTCAAAATTTCTTGAGTTCAAAGAACTAGTGGAGAAAGATACAAGGAAGCATGTGAAGGCACTTAGGAGCGACAATGGTGGTGATTACATCTCCAATGAATTCAAGAACTTCTGCAGCAAAGAAGGAATTCAAAGAGAGTTGATTTCACCTCATAATCCACAACAAAATTGGGTCATAGAAAAGAAAGAACAGAATAATTGTGGGTGCAACACGAGTGATGTTGCATGATCAGGGCCTACCATTTCATCTGTGGGAAGAGGCATGCAACGCAACAGTATTTATGAAAATTTGCAGTCCTCATCGGATACTCGACACAAGTACACCAGAGGAGGCTTTTTCTAGTAAGAAACCTGATGTTTCATATTTTAAAATTTTTGGCTCATCTGTATATGTGCATGTGACCAAAGACTCCAGGAAGAAGCTCGAACCAACATTTGAGATTGGGATATTTTTTGGGTACAATGATACTCCCCACAACTATCAAGTGTATTTTCCAAACATCAGGGTGACTATTGTGAGACGCAATATAAAATTTGATGAGGAGAAAGCCATGTGATTGTCCCTTGAGAGGGAGCTAGATTTGCATGCAGATGAGGAACTCTTGGTTCTAAATAATGAACCTCAAGATGTGAATTAGCCACATGAAGAGGATCATGGAGTGGAAGAAAACACTCATGCAGATTCATCCACCAGAAATGGTAGAAGGTGCACCACGAAAGCTGAAATATTGAGACTTGATGCGAAAAATCATGTAGGACCACCTACTTCACTATGTAGACAGAGACAGTCTCAAGACAGGTTTTCTGGATACATGGCTTTTATGAGAAAGTGTATTGTGATAGAACCATCTTCCTTTGAAGAAGCAGTGCAACAACCAATTTGGGTTGACGCTATGGTAGAGGAGTATGACTCCATCATCAAGAACAGTGCATGGGAAGTTGTCCCCAGATTGGTCAGAAAATTAGTGGTTGGATCTAGATGGATTTATTAGGTGAGACAGGAAACATATGGGAGCATGGATAAGTACAAGGATAAACTTGTAGCCTAGGGATTCTCACAAGTTAAAGGGATTGACTATGAGGAGACTTTCACACCAGTTGTGAGATACTCATCGATTTGATCTATCTGTGCACTCTCAGTGTAGATGGGGTGGAAGATATATCAGATGGATGTAAAAACTATGTTTCTCAATGGATTTATTGAGGAGTAAGTGTACATAGAGCATCCAGAAGGTTTAGATATCTTTCACAGTGAGCCGCATGTGTGTCGACTCAAGAGATCATTGTATGGTCTGAAGAAAGCACCTTGTGCTTGGTACACTCAGATTGCCAACTATTTCATCGGGTTGGGCTTCACCAAAAGTGAAGCGGATTCGAACCTATACAATATTGTGGTTGATGGTAAGATCTTGATTATTGTACTTTATGTTGATGATCTAATTTTTACAGGTGATGAGCAGATGATAACTTCTTTCAAGGAGGATCTTGCAAGGGAGTTCGAAGTGAAGGACATGGGACTCCTTCACTATTTCCTTGGTTGGGAAATATGGCAGCGGAATGGTGAGCTATTCGTTTCTCAAGGAAAGTATGCCAAACATATTATGAGTAAGTTTCACATGGAGAGATGTAAACCCATGGAGACTCCTCTTCTAGGAAATTGGAGGAAAGAGGATGCTACTTCAGGAGAAGTAGTGGACGCTATTGTCTACAGGTAGCTAGTGGGTGGGTTCACTGATGTACTTGGTTAACACCAGACCAAACATTTTTGACGCAGTTAACCAACTGAGTCAAGCTATGGTTAAGCCAACCAAGCTCTTTTGGAAGGAAGGGAAGCATGTCTTGAGATATCTCAAGGGCACTATAGAGTATGGATTATGGTACTGACGGATAGAGGGAGTGAATCTTCAAGGCTTCATGGATGCAGATTGGGTAGGAAGTCCATCAGACAGTAAGATCATATTAGGAGCGATCTTCAACATAGGATTGACAACAGTTTCTTGGTACAATAGGAAGCAATGATTTGTGGCACTTACTTCATCCAAGGCGGAGTACATGGTAGCAAGTTAGGCTGCATGTGAGGCCATATGGATGAAAAATATCCTGGTTGGTTTGTTTGGTTCTTAGATGGATCCGACGGTGATACATTGTGATAATCAAAGTTGCATTAAACTCTTAGTTAATCCGGTATTCCATGATAGATCCAAGCACATAGACATCCAGTACCACCATATCATAGATTGTGTTAAGAGGCGCATTCTGTTACTTTAGTACATTCCTACAGAAGATCAGGATGCAAATATTCTGACGAAGGCACTCACTAGGAGAAAATTTGAATACCATAGAGGCAGGATCGGGGTGGCAGATAATCCCTTTCCTGTTGAGAGGGAGTGTTGTAAAGTCAACAAGGAATGTGTGTGTAATTTATTTTTCCCTTATTTAAATTGGACAATAAAATGTAATCTTATCTCATAATCACTTGTAATATTTAACTGAGTGTGATAAACTCATTTAGCTCATGAATTTCAAGTTGAGGGTGGTTGGTGAGGAATGCATAGTGATTCTATTAGTTATGGAGTTTGAATTGCAGTTGGTGCATTAGTTTAATGCATGAGAAATCAATTAACTCAATTTATTGAGTTAAAGTGAGTTGGACTAGTTGTAACTATTTGTTGCACTAGTGAGAGATCAATTGAATTAAATCAGATTTAATTCACATGCAGTGATATTCCATGCAACTGATGATTTACTATTAATAGCTGCATGCATGTCAGTTCCAGTGGAGACCTAGTTGAGAAAAAGGTTAAAATAATTTTAACTATCAGTTGTATCATTAGTAGGTTTCTCGCATGCAGCCAGACATCCATTATATTCCCCATGATGCTTGCGTAGTTTTGGAAGGCTGAAATTCTTAAAGAATAGGGATTTCATTCCACATGAATTTCGCAAGGTAGTTAGGCTGATTAGAGGCAAGAAATTGGCTAAGTGTTGGTCGATTTTGTCTGGGTCAGTGTGAGACAGTTGTGAGAGTGCAGGAGACTCTTGTGAGAAGAGTGCATTGTAATATTTTCATGATTCCATGGTGAATATACAATAGAAGATAGAGGGGTTTTGTGAATCAAGCTTTCCCCAAGAAAATATTTGTGTTGTGGTTTGATTTGCTTCTTTCTTTACTTGTTGTGATTGAAAATCGTGTTTATTTTCCACAATCGATTGGTAGAAGGATTCGGTATCTAGCTTTAGTACATTGCTTGATTGGATTGAATCCATTGATATACATATGTTTGTATAATTTCTACAAATTCACAGTATGGAATTGTTGAACTAGATATGGTTTCAAGGGATGATGGTAACAGGAATAATTTTATAAAGTAGAGAGTTGTTGATGAAGAAAAGGCTGAAAGTAGCATTTCAGAAAAATATTATTCCAATGGTATGTCCATCGGTATAGAAAAATAAGTAGATGAATATGATGCCATATTCATCAAGGATGCAGAAATTAAGTTACTAGAAGAAGAGGTATCCCAAGTACCTAAACAAGCAGGAAGAGTTCTTAGTCTTCAAGAATTTTGTGGGATTGCAAGTATACTGGAAAATGAAGTAATAAGTGATGAAGCCATGAATGAGAATCCAGAAGAAGGAATTGGAAATTTTGCAAGGAATCAATGGAGAAGGAATTTGTATGTATTAGAGATGTATATGGAAAAATATTGGAACATGGATTATGATTTTCTTATGCAAGAACACATCCAATTGTAAAAGCATAGTATTTGTCATTTTACAAGTGAATTGGACAAATAAATTGATGAATTGTGGAGACTCATACAACAACATTTGAAGAGAATATATAAAGGACAAAATAAGAAAAGAAGATTGTCTGAAAAGAATGATATAGGTGAATGTAATGACAAATTGCAAAATAATATATGGAAGCCTGGTAAGATGAAACTAGCAATGAATTGTGATGATAAGAAAAGATCAGTAAGCTACATGAACAAGACAAGAATCTATTTGAGATATTTGATCAAGTGGGTGAAGCATCCTGTAGGGGAAGCATCAAGTATTTACATGGATGAATATTGTAGAGTTGGAAGTTAAATATTTTACAATGGTAGAATTGATGAACTGGGGTGCAAGAATTTTCACCCCTGGGAGTCTAATGCGGGAGCATCTAGGCCTAGCTAGAAATGTGATTGTGTGTTCACATGTTGTGGTTAACGAGGGTTTGGAGAAATTTGATTACTTAGTTTCTTATTAATTTCAATTTATGTAAGCAGTTATTTGTTTTCAAATTTTGAGTAAAAATAGGGATAAGTGGCAAGTTGATCCTCCCTGCAAGGAGATCAAGCCAAGTAGTTAGATCATTAAGGATTTTTTACTAAAATAGTAACTCCTTCACTTGTGGAAGGAAGTTGTTAATTAGTTGGATATTCTGGGTTGTAATTTAAAGAAAAGAGGATATAGGAGAGTACGACAGAGAGACAAAGAGGAAGAGAGTGAAACAGAGAGATCTGTGTGAGAGAGAATCTTTGTATGTTTTTTTGAATAAGAAATGGATGTATGCATATAGAGCCATTAAGGGCCAGAAAAGAAGAAAAAAACCAAGAAACCTTTGTTTTTGGGTTTTTTTGTCATCGATTTTGTATTGAATTGGTTTTGTTTTAAGTTGGTGAAATACCTGGCACACTGGAATGGTAAATTGTGTTTAATAGCCCATCTTTGTTTCACGTTGTGCGTGTTTGACATAACCATAGCTTTTAACCAAGAGATTATATGTATTCGCTGGAGGTTCTGCGCATACCTTTGAGACACTATGCATTCACTGGAGGTGCTAGGCATACCTTTGAGATGCGGCGAATTCGTTGGAGGTGCTACGCATACACTTGTGGCGTTACGTTTACCTTTATAACGTTGTGTTTTTATCAACAATGGTTTTCTAGCGTTGCGTTCCTCTTTAGCACGCTACGTTTTCACCTGCATGTTAAACCTCACCTAAACAACTATTAGCTTGATCGATCCAAGCTCTAGTAGAGTAGAAAATGTGGATAGATGTAAGATGTAATTTACTGAAGGTTGATGTATGAATTGGATCCACTTTATATTTGTGTAAGAAATTGCAGGGAGGCTCATTGTATAGAGAGATTCTTTTTTTTGTGAAATGAGAGGTGCAGACATCAATAGTGATCAACAAACTAATTGTGCCCATTCTTCTAAAATACATATAAGCACAGGATTTTTCTGTCACAACCTAGAATGAGATTCATTACATGTGTTTAGGAGGTATTCCATTTACATGTGTGTAGGATTGTTCTTGTATCTGGCAAGCAAACAATCCATAGTGGAAATTTGTCTGTTGGGTGGTTGAGGATCATTGAGAGTAGTTGAAGAGGAAATTAAATGGTGGAATCATCTAGTCAGACGGATTTTTCAGAACTCAATTGTGGGCATAATTTGTGCAATCTTTATTGTTGTAATTTTGAAGCAGTTAGGAGGATATTGACTCCCAAGGATTCATTTTTTTTTATAGAGCTAAAGTTTTCACAAGTATTTTTACAAGTGCATCATAATTCTTTGCAACGAAAGAGCCTTTGAATCCTTGGGATTATAGGCATGTGCCTCAATATCTTAAAAGGAAGACCACGTGATTTACCCTTATTTTTTTATTTATCATACTTGTCATGGCCACATTTCGTACATATCTCTTTGTCTGTATATTCTCCTCTATATAGAATACAATCATTTGGACATGCATAATATGATATGTACTCAACACCCAACATTTTCAACAATTTATTTTCCTCTTCGCAGCTACCCAACAAGACATTATCACTCAGAAGAACCTTATCTTTGAATAACCTGAATTTGGTGGAAAATATTAAATGTACAATGCCAAAAATTATTAACGTTCATAAAATTGACCAGTTGTAATGTTGATTGTGTGAAGATGTAATGTTGATATTAGCATTGCACCGATGCTAATGTATTATTAACCACACCGGTGCAGTTTTATTACCAAACACATCGGTTTTGTTAGTTAACAAACGCATCGGTTCTGTTAGTTAACAAAAACATCAAATATCAGAGAAAAAAACTGCAACTTTATTTTTTTTAAGTGAAAAAAAAAGCGGTAAACTGAAAAATGATCGGCATATGATTTTCAGAAATCTAATTTCATAAAAAGTTCTTTAAGTAGTAAAAGTTATTAATTATTTCAGTATTTTTACAAAATTTTCAGGGAGGGATTTGCACGAGAGACATACCTAGATCAAGAGAACAATAGGGAAAATTTTTGGGGCTAATATTCACAGGTGGGCTAATATTCCATGCTTTTTCCAAAAAAAAGATTCATCAATTTCAATTTTCTAAAAATTAATTCGCCCAAATTTTATAGTATACAATTATTTTACCTTAAAAATCGCCAATATTATATATTTTCTAATATAAAATACTTAGAAACCTAAACGTTTTTTCAAAATTATCATCAAACATTTTAAAATTTGGATATTAGGGAATAGTAAGATTCGCCAAGGTGCTAAACTTTAAGATAAACTTCCATCCTTAAAATTTTCCCTAATGTTACACTGTGGAGCAGCAAAATACTTTCGAACAACAACACTATTCAGAGAATCAAAATTTGAAACTTCTAGTGATTCACACAAAAGCCCTGTAGTATAGTAAAAATGTTGAATTTTACTGTAATAATTGTTTTTTTTTACAGTTTCCATTAGATTAAATACATGGATAGTAAAATTTTTAAATTTTACTGTGCATTTTACTAATGAAATCATTTACAATCTCTATTGTTATTTACATTTAATTAAAATTCAGAAAAAAAAAAAAAAATATATATATATATATATATATATATATATATATATATATATATATACCTTAAACCCTTGCTTCTTCTTGTTTATGTGACTTCACAATTAGGGATTTTCATTTTAGATTTATCGGGTTTGTATTACTATATATATGTGTGTGTGTGTGTGTGTGTGTGTGTGTGTGTGACATCTAACTTGCGAGACCACCTATAGAGTCAGATCCCAATCCCTTTCAGCCCTTGCACGATTTTTAAAAAAATAACTTTTATTAATCAATGCACATCGTTTAAAATAGCGCACCGGTGCACGATTTTAGTATAACGCACTAGGCACGTATTGTCCAAAAACATTGTTTGGTAATAATTTTTTATTATTAATTTATGTTTACGTTAATCGGTGCTCCAGTATTAATACAACGCACTGAGTCTCCTATTGGAAAAGAGCACCGTATAGTGTTTCTATTGTATTAGCGGTGCATTTATAAGAACCTACTGCACCATTTTCGATGCTTAAGTGCGAAAGTCGCACCGAGAATTTAATTTAGATAGACGCACTGCTTTCTTGATTTTTATTTTTTATGTGAAAATTATGTGATTTATTTATAAAATATATTAATGAATGGTACAGGTTTTATATTGATAAAGAAATTGCTAACAAGAGTTCAAGTAACAAAAATACTAATAGCACATCCAAAAAAGAAAAAAAAATCAAGTTCTTTGTAGATTATTTACAAAAATTATTATTTTGAACTATATGTAAGTTTAACTAATATGTATTTTTTAGTTTGTATCATGCAGAGCCACAAAATGACGAAGCTCGATAAGATTCTTTTTCTGATCTAAGACCAGAAGAGCATAAAATATTGATGGAAAAATTGCAGAAGGATGAATCAGGTGAATGAAAAAATACTATCGATACAATATGAGTTTCTTTTTTTAATTTTCAATAATAAGATACTTTAAAACATTAGATAACATGTTTCAAACAATTTATTAATTCAGATATGTTTAATGTTCTACAGGGACCAACAACGAAGAAAAGGAATGTTGTTCTAAGAAAAGAAAAAAAAATAAAACATGCAAATGAAAATGAATTGCTCCTTAGCTCATCTGGGGTGGTGCTGGAGGTTAATGAAAGGGGGAAAAACTTTTACAAAACTTTGAGGGATCTAGTGGAACAAATGTATAGACGTTCTTTCCACTTACAATACAAAAATTAATCCAATGATTTCAAGAACCAAATTTTATTTAAACTACAGGAAGAGTTTCCAGAGAATTGGTCAATGAGACATGTCAAACATACAACAATAAAAAAGAAGGATTGAAAAAGTAATATTCCTTTAAATTGTTTTCTAGAATTATATGTATATATTACTACAAAGCAATCATTTTTAAATATCACTTTTTTTATATTTAGTTTTCATATATCAATATAAAAATTAAATAGTTTATTGTCATGTTACTTTTTCAAGAATATTATGAAAATCTCAAAGGATGAACGAGCTAATATCAGAAATATGCCAGTAGGAATGTCCAAAAATGTGTACAAGGAGATAGTCAAAGAAATGGACATAATTGCATCGCATGAGAAGCCATCTCAACAACAAAGCGCTTCAAATGTAATATGTAATCATTGAATTTTTCGATTAGGTGCAATAAATAAATATTTTAGCATTAAATATTAATTTTCAAGTATTTTCTTGCAGAAAAGAAAAGAAAATGGAACCCATTCAACACATAAAATAGGATGAAAAGGAAGAAAAGGGTTGATATCTAAGTTCGTGAGTAATTTTTACTTCCTTATAACAACTTAACTAGATTTCATTTTTGTATATTTTAAGTTGTTTTACAGCAATTATCATTGAATGTCTTCAAATAGGTGCTAACCGACAAAGAAGAACCATCAGAAGAATTGATTGACGTTGGGTTAAATATGGGTTATCAGTATATGTTGGCATATCAAAAATTAATTGTGGAATTTATAAGTATCTTTCATGTTTTACTTAGCTCCATCTGTAATTAATAGAAAAAAAAATTATTTTATATTAAATCTATGATTTGTTATGGGGTATAAAACTTGCAGGAAACAAAGTATGGAATTGCGCCAACAAATGAATTGTTGAAAGAAGGCATGAAATTTGGTTTTGAAACAATGTGTATAGTTCATGAGTCAATTATTGCTATGGTGCATTTCTTTTCAATTGACATTGATGTATATTATTTAATATTGCAATTTTCATTATTCTCACCAATTTAGATACACTCATTACACTTTATTTTATGTTTGTATATGGAACTTAAAGAAGAAGAAAACGATCAACACAATGAAAAAAGCATTCCTCCAAATAACCCAAGTCATGGAATTAGCTCGAGTAGTGACAACAGTTCCAACGAAAAATGATGATCAATATTTTTGGATATCAAAGCAAAGCGTTGTATCTATTGAAATATTTGTTTGTTAAATCAGATATTTTATTTAATGTAATGGAAATAGTGTCCCAATTGAAAGACAAAGGGATACCAATAACTACCCAATTTTATATGACAAAGAGTGTCTTATATATATATATATATATATATATATATATATATATATATATATATATATATATATATATATATATATATATATATATATATATATATATATAATACATTTTAATTTATTCTATTTCATTCTCCATTGTCACTGTGAAATGTTATACCATTGATTAAATATTATAATGAAGAGATGCGAAATCTAATGATATGATATAACAAATTCATCCAAACATCACATTCAAATTCACTAATAAAAATTTAATTGATATGACTACTGTTATAAGATATGTGTCGACTTTTGATGAAAAATGAATTTTAAAAAATCACAATAATTGCACTATCACAGGTCGATGTTTCTAAAAAATAAAAAATGAACATCAGTGCGTTTGTATGATACTATGCACCAGTGTGTTTCTATGACCTATGTGCATCACACCAAATACCAATACCAATTAGAACGCCCGATGTGCTTTATCAACGACTAAGACTTGGGCGGATAGGCGTTGCATGCTCCAGTATGGTTTTCCTTTAATGCGCCAGTGCATTTTTACAACTTAATGGCCTGGTGCCTTTTTATACCTTAACAGCTCGGTGCATTTTTACACCTTGACAAGTGTCAATGCATGCACCTTCTATCGACTTGGCGCGTACTTGTTTGAGACATGTACCGGGACATTGCTAAATGCCCCGAGGCTTCCAAAAAAAAAATTCCATCCTGGTGCTTGGTATGTTTATAGTGTTGGTGCGTACAAGTTAAAATGCACCAGTGCGTTCACACATGAAGCACGCACCAATAAGAAATACATCTGTAAAAACCTTCGGCCGCCCAATTGTTTTTAGTTATGTTGATGTTCCGTTAGAAACTTTGTCAAAACCTCCGTTACCAAAAACAGATGTTGTAGCAAATGTTGTTTTGAAAATTTTGGCCAATTTTATAACACTAAAAACCTCCTTGTATTTAAATGAGGGGATGCCACGTGGCCCAACCAAAGGCTGCCACGTGGCACCTCGTGATTGGTCAAAATTATGTTCAGGGTTAGAGAGCCTTGGGCAGGATCAAATCCCCAACCTCTCGTCCAATATTCCATCACCTTACCACTGCATCATGAAAGTGTTTCTTACCCCATAAGATCTCCGACACTATTTAAGTTTTTAATGGTGCATGTTTGGGAGGAGTGGTTCGGTGGTCAGCCTCGACCCTTGGTCACCAGCCTTCCCACAGGAACATAGCGCAAAGGGAGTTTGGGGTTAGGGACCAGCCCCGACCCCTTGTTAGGTCCCTATATCACTAGTATAGTCCCTTATTGTTGTTATTGTAACCCACTTATTGTTATTATTGTACCCCTGTAACCCCCATATTTTTATTTTTGTGCCCTTAAATTATTATTGTTAGGTCGACTAGGATTACGTTGGGCCCCACTAGGATTACATTGTGGCCCCATGGACTCCTATATATAGAAAGGAGGTTTTGTAATTTGTATCATCCAATAATTGTTCATTCATGTAATGTATTGGAGGTTTCCCCCTAGAAGTGGCTTATTTCTAAGGCGTTGATATCTCTTTTCTTCTCTTTTTGGAGCTGGTTTCACAACATTTGGTATCAGAGCTTTGGATTCTAGGGTTTCACTACTCAAAATAAGTCATCGTGGAATTTGCGCTATAAGGTTTTTTCTATGAAGGTTAAAAAGCTAAAATTTTTAGAGTGCAAAGCCTAAATCTAGAGGAACATCGTCACAAAATTTTAGAGCTTGGTTCGAAATATTATTAGAGATATGATCTGTGAAGTGTAGGGTTTTTTGCAGGCTCCTGAATTTCACTTAAAAAGGTAATCATGACACGTTCGCTATAACTTTTTTTATATGAAGGTTCAGAAGCTAAAATTTCTGAGAGCGGTTGCAATCCTGAGGAACATCACCGCAAAATTTCAGCTTGGTTCGCAATATTTTGAGATAAGGACTCGTGGGGTTAGGTATTTTTCTTGTGTGCTCCCGAATTTCATCTCAAAGAGGTGATTGTGAGGTGCTTCTATAACTCTCTCTCTCTGAGCATCGGATTGGAATTTTGTAAAGTGACGGGAAGTACACTGGACCGTAGTTTTCTATAACTTTCCTGTGAGCTATGAGCAGTATGACACGGCAAGTCGACAAGTCTTCTACCGAACTAGTCCATAATTAGGTCATTGTGGGAGATTGGACATAACTTTGCCTTGAAGAATCCAAATCAAGTCAGACCTGTGGCATTTGAAAGAAGCTTCAGAGTACTACTATAGGGCCAAATTTCAAATATTGAGGATGTGAAAGTATATAGATAAGTCAATTTCAATATCAAGCTCCTTAAAAGCAAGTAAAAGGTGTGTATTTTTTTTTTCCAAATTGCATAGGTCTTGTTTGAAGAATCAAGTTGAATTGATTCCAAGGGCATATTATAGAATAGATATCAATATTGGATTCTCAAATGGTCCCTAAAAAGAATTCGACACCCATTAAGCCTTTAGAAGGCTCTACTATGACTCATGAAGACGAAGAATGGCAACATGACATATCAAAATTACAATAGCAAGTGCAACGAATTTCTATCTCGCAAAGAGCAACAAAAAATGACATGGAAGTTTTGAAGAAAGGCGTGCAAACTAAGATGGATGGTTTTAATAAAGGCATGGAAACTAAGATGGATGGTTTGAAGAAAGGCGTGGAATCTAAGATGGATGGTTTAAAGAATGGCATTGAAGCTAAGATGGATGGCATGGAAGTTGGCATGGAATCTAAGATGGATGACATGGAAGCTAAGATGGAAAACATGAAGAATGATCTAAAAGTAGACATGGAAGGTTTGACAAAGTTGATACAAGAAATGTTTCCTAATGGTGAAAAAATAGTAGAGGAAACTCATGATGAGAACAAAATAAATGTTAATCGTGATTTCATAAACTCTACTGTTGGAGGGAAGAACCACCATATTCCAAAAATGGATATGAGGAAGTTTTATGGAAGGGATCCTGTAACATGGATACTACAGATGGAGCAATATTTTGATCTCCATAATGTGCAAAACACACAAAAGGTACGCATTGCAACTTTACATTTAGAACAAAATACATTTATATGGTATCGATGGCTTTGCTCCCGTAAAAAAATTGTCACTTGGTCAATTTTTACGGAGGAAATGATAGCACATTATGAGGATACAAAGAGCAACACCTTCTTTAGCCAAATGATAAATCTCAAACAAAAGGGTTTAATGGGGGAGCACATTGAGGACTTCCAAAAATTGAATATAAGGGTAACTGATATTCCAGAGGAACACATGATTGATCTCTTCATAGTTACTTTAAAGGATAACATCCAACATGAAGTTCGCGTTTTGGAACCTGATTCATTGGAGAAGGTAACAAAAGGTGGAAAAATGAATTAAATGAGGAAATATGAATCTTATCAACTACTTCATAAAGATGGAAGTGCTATACCCCCTACATTTCACAACCCACAAGGTTGACACCACAAAAATTAAAGAAAAAAAGAGCAAAAGGGCTTTGCTACAACATATATAATACACTAAATGTCATAAGTGTGCTGAGAAGAAATTATTTTACATAGATTGTGAAGAGGAAGAAGAAAATGAAAAAGAAGAGGATATACACTAGAAACCAACCCTAGAAGAGGAATAAATGAGTCCGACCATATCGTGTAATGCATTGGCAGGAATTACCACTCCTCAAACTCTCAAGATAGAAGGTGTTGGTGTCCTGGTGATTTGGCAAAATGGCATACCATATGACAAGGCAACATCAGAACCACTTTGGAATCCTAGGATCTAGCCCTCCTAGATTCAGAGAGGGATCTATCTATGTAAGTATTATTTTCGAAGATATTTCTTTATGCTTAGTTATGATATTAGGCTAATTATGAAGTTCAAGAGGTTGTTTGTTTTGTTTTGGTTGGGACTCATTAACTGAGAAGGTCATGTGAAGTGAAGAAGGAAGTAAGTGGAAGGATGTTTCAGCATGGGAAGATAGGTCAAAAGAGTGTTAAACCATTGGGATATGGAGTCATAAAAGGGTTTACTCACACATCAACTATCCAAGAGTTTTCAAAGGGAAAGTCATCTGTATCAGAAGATCTTTTAAGTTAGTTTGTGGTATGGAACATTAAGGAGTAAAATGAAGGAAGCAAACATGTAAGAAAAACAAAGGCAGCCTAAGATCAAGCAAGGGATTTTAACCTAACCTGCTTTTGGCACACACTCATGAGAAAACATATAAGATAAACATAAAAAGAAACCTAAGATTAGGCAAGGGCTTTTAACCTAGCCTTCTCTCGGCCTACTCTTAAGTGAAATCTTCAAAACAACTTTTTAAGACCAAACAAGGGACAAGGCTAACCATAGACTTCCTTGCTTAAGACTCTATTTAGCATGAAATGAAAATAACATTAAAGAACAGTATCTCAAGTTCTAATCAGAAAGACATGGGCTCACCAAAATTCTCGACTGGTTATACTCTATTGATATCACTCTTAAATACACATTTGGAGGAAAACATATAGATAAATCTTATTAGTTAGAATTAGGGTACTTTAGAAGTAAATCCTAATATATATTTTACTGCTCTTTATCAGAGAATGTGAACAGAGTGGAAAACATAAGAAAAGCAACAAATACAATGAGGAAACACATCACCAATGATTTAGATTAGGATCCAGTGAATCTGTTGGTGTATTGATGTCCAAAACTAGTTACATACTTTGAGCCCAACAACTTTTACAATCCAATTCTTCTCTTCCTAGCCTACTATATGACAACTACTCAGTAACTCTAACTCAATAAAAATTTATCAATTAACAATGTTCCAACCCTTAGAATGAATTTTCTTTGAATACTTATAGGTGAAAGAGGAAGAGTATGGTAGAAATGGTAGTAAATATGAATTAATACAGAGTGGGAGAAGTGTTCGAATGCCCATTCTGCTTAATGACAGTTGCATTAACTGTTTCTACCATTTTGGTAGTTTTTCCTATTTTATGCATATTCTGGTAGGCATGGTAATAACTCCTTATTGTTTTATTTGAAACCCAAAGTAGCAAAGTACTCTGTTTTACTATCTGGGACAAGTAAACTGTCAAATTTCAGGTCCTGTAGCCCATGCCTGCTTAATAACTGCTCTGACAGTTTTACAGAGGGTTTTTCAGTAGGATGGTTATCAAAGTGTCTGTGTGAAGTAACATAGGCCGCAGGTGTCCTTTTAGTCCTTAGGAGGAATAAATGCTTCTATGGATGTGGCTTTAGAGTCTTTCCTTTGTTGATTTGTCTTCAAACTGTGTTGTCCTTCGAGACTATGAGCTTAGGTGTTTATTCTTCAACTTTAAGCTTAAAACCTTTGTTTTTGTCCTATTTATCTCTTTTTCGGTGTACTGATTTCTTCAGCACTCTGGGGGTCTTAATTGTAATCACTGTCCAAGAAAAATTTGATTTAAACTTTGAAATTTGACCCCTCGGCCCCTTTAAACACTGAATTCTTTAGCCGTGATAGCCTTGTGGATAAATCCACCATTACACCTGCAGATGACGACAAACTGATTAATGAAATCCTGCGTTTCTTTGTTTAACTGCAACAGAGGTTGCGCGGAGGGAAAAAGAGCAGTGAGGAGGCAAGGTAAGTGAAGCAGGGAAGTGTTTTAACCAAGGAAGAGATAACCAGGGTTTAAATTCAGTTATGGTGCAGAGAACAGGGAAAGCGGTTTTAGAAAACCGTCAGTCGTTTTCACGTAGGGATTAGGCGATCAGTGGTAATGCCTTGGGGGAATGCGATACAGTCCAATGGTTGACACGTATCCTTTGAAAACCACCCATTTCGCATTCCAAACAGTTGATCAATTTTTATTTGAAATGAATGTGAAACACCATGGGGACTGTTAGATCTGAGAGGGGCCAGATCTATGGTTGTGAGTGAGTGCGACAAATGAATAGATGTGCGAGGAAAAGTATTGTGGGGCTCGGGTGATGACGTCATCCTTCTTTTTCGTGTAGCATGGAGGCTCAGAGGTTAGGTAAATAGTGGTTTCCAATGTAAACATGAAATAATCTGGTCATATATAAATACAAAGGAATGAAGCTTTTTTACCAGGGGCGCGTGGGGTAAAAGAAATGAGGGACGGGGGCCTAGAAAATGGGGAAAAAAGGTCTTATGGGAGAAAACAGAAATGAGAGCGGAGGGATAAAGGGATAATTCAAAAAAGGAATCGCATCATTGGGAACAAAAGGGATTGTGAACACTAGGTTTTTTTTTGAAAACGCGTTGGCTGATGGGAGGGGCTTAAAGTTGGGTGCTGGGCATGGTCACGTGGAGGGACAGGTGACCACGGGCCAAAGGAGGAAGGGCTTATCGCATCGGCGGAGTAAAGGAGCGGTGAAAGGAATAGAAATTGGAATTTCTTATGGAGCGATGCGATGGGGGCTAAAGGCATGGACTGGGGCATGGTCACGTGGAGGAGTCAGCGACCAGGGGCTAAAGGGGGAAGGGCTTATTGCATCGGGGGGGAAGGGTAAGGGATGAAGCGAATGGAGTCGCCGATGCAATATAAAACGTCGATGTGATATAACGGTGCTGATGCGATAAGCATTGACCATTGATCTAGGGAGGTGGATGAATGGCTGAGACTTATCCTGGAGATCGTGATGGAAAATCGCAGTTTTGAAGAAAAACAGGTAGAAGCATGGAAAACTTGGAAAATGCCGATATGCGATTTTGATAGGTTCTTAGGGTCCTTAGAGCATGGTTTCGGCCATTGTTTTATGGCGGAAAAGAGGAAGGGTACTTAAGCCGAGGGGGCTTAAAACCTCAAAGGGGCGAAAAAGATTTTTAAAGGTTTTTAATGGGTTTTTAAGCCTTGTTTGAGGTTCCGGGTAAGGCAAAAGGGCTCTTTAAAACTAAATAAAGCAGATAAATGGTTTTAAAGGGGATTTTTAGGGGGATGGAGGGTAAATGAAGGGGGAAAAGGGGTTTTTAGAAGAGAAACAAGTGATATGGTGGAAGGAAATGATGGAAAATGGGTTTTTGAAAAAAAAACAATTTTCTATATGGAACATCAGTTAGGGAACAACAGCTTAGGGAAAAACAACATAGGGAAAAAGAGTTAGGGAACATCATTTACTTCAAGAAGTTACATATTTTGCATGAAATTTGTTTCTTGAAGCCCAAAAGGCCCCCTTTTTAGCCATCTTTGCATATGCCAAAATTATGGATGGCTAACAGCGGCTCCAACTTGGGGATGGCAGCTCCTTGGAGGTGTCAAGAACCTCAGAAATTTGTCTATGAAATGCAGACATGTGCTTCATCCATTGAAAACCTGCTTCTTCTTTGATCATGCTGCTTTAAAATATGATAAATTATATATCAAACAGAATGGTCTATTCCCCAAACAACTACCTACACAACCTACTTTCCTAACATTTTTTCTTCAGCAGGGTGCACTTGGACTTGCAAACCCTTGACATCAATATTTTATTCTTTTATTGAAAGCAAGAAACTAGTCTAAATCTACCCTTATTTCTCCATGAATTCAGATTAAACAGTTGAACTCATCGCTTCTCTACCTAATCTACTATCTATCAGGATTAAACTTTCTGACAGATCTGGCATTCTCTATATTCTAAAACAGAAATTGAAACACAGCCAAATTAGGATTAAGCTGTCTGATTTGCTATTAGACTATGGCATAAAAACAAGCTTCTCATAGACCTTTATTTGCAGAGAAGAAAAAAAAACTTGGAGGGCTTAAGATCTGAACATTATAAGCCTCTTTCATTCTTTCTTTCAGCTCTGATTTTGATCTTTTGGAGCCGTCTTTCTCTTATTTTTCTGGTTCAAGTTTTCAGCATGTTAGAACCAGTCCTTTTCCTCTTTTTTGGCTTAGGTCTTGATCTGATTAGAGCCATCTTTCTTTTGATTCTTTGGTTTATATTTTGAGCGTATCAGAACCAATCCTTTTCTATCCTAATCTAATCTACTGATAAGCCAAGATTAAACTATTTGGCAGATCTTTCTTCACTAACCTATGAGTAGTAAATTGAAATCTATCTAGCCATGATTAAGTTGTATGACTAGATATCAGCGCTTCTTTAAGTAATGGCATTTAAGCTTGCACACTTTCAAAATTTCTTTCTTTTTGGGGTGGGGCTGTACCTTTCCTTCTTTTTTTTAATCTGCCCTCTTTTCTCTTTTTCTATTTTCTTTGTATTTTTAAAATTTTCAAAATAAAACCAAGCAGTGATATTTACAATGGAAAATGAAAGCTTTAAACAGAAGTTTTAGCAGAAATAATGTTTGAGCGTCCTGCCATTGACAGGACCCCCAAATAGGTTTGTACCATCCATCTCCTGTAGAAAAAATGCATTATGACCAATAACAGATTGAATAATGTAAGGGCCTTTCCATAAATTGTCAAATTTGCCATGTTTTCCCTTATCTTCTCTCCTGGAATCCCATTTGAGTACTTTGTCACCAATCTTGAAGTCACTAGCCTTTGTCCTCTTATCAAACAAATTTTTGCTATTCTCTTGTACTTTCTGCGCTCTGTTATAAAATTCCTCCCTAGTTCGCTGAAGATGTATGGTTTGATTAATCCTTCTCATCATGCTATCTTCTTCTGACTATATTTCTTGGACCAACTTCATCACTGGCACTCCCAAAATGGTAGGAAAAACTACATCAGCTCCATACACCAGCTGATAAGGAGACATTCCAATTGATTTCTTTATTTTCAATCTATCTACCCATAAGGCATGTACCAACTTGTTGTGCCATGATCTCTGATTTTCTTCCAGCAACTTCTTTATTATGCTAATCAGGCTCTTATTTGAAGATTCTGCCAACCCATTACCTTGAGGGTAATAAGCTGTATAATGCCCTAGCACAATCTGATATCTATGATAGAAATCAACCATCTTTTTAGAACCAAATGCAGCAGCATTGTCAGTGATAATTTTCCTAGGACAACCAAATCTAGACAAAATATGATCTTCAAGGAATTTTATGATGACTGAGTCTGTGGAATTCCTAAAAGGGATGGCTTCTATCCATTTGGTGAAATAGTCAGTGGCTGTGAGTATCCATCTATGTTGGGCATATGAGGCAAGATGGATTTCCCAAATGAAGTCTAGGCCCCACTGCTTAAAAGGATCTTCAACGGTGATTGGTCGCGAAGGTAAGGGAAGCAGTTTTCTCTTACCTTCAAATATTTGGCATTTGTGGCAGGAAACTATCATTTTTTGGACATCCTGAAAGAGGGTGGGCTATTAATAACTAGCTCTAAGGATTTTATTAGCAGTGGTTTTCCAATTGAGGTGGCCTCCACATTCTCCTTCATGAAACTCATGCTTGATCCTCCTTGCATCAACCTCAGGAAAACATTTACACAAACCACTGTATCTTCCATTTATAAACACCTTATCTAAAACAAAAGAATAATGACTTTTAACTTTAATAATCTTGCCTTTTTTTAAGACAAATCAGGAGGTGCATTGAGATTAGTAAGCACATATAAAATATCAGCATACCAAGATGAATTAAGGAAATGATCTTCAACAAGTGGAGCTGGTAATTCTTCCTATTCATCTAGTGCATCTATCATGTTTATATCAAGTTCTTGTAAGTTAGATTCAGCCATTAACTATGCTAGGCCTTGACCCTTGATGATTTTAGTGGGTTTAATTTCCAAATCATATTCCAGTATCACAACAATCCACTTTCCTCTTTTGCCATCACGGTCTTGTGACAAAATGTCCTTCACCACTACATGAGACACAAATGCAATAATGTGAGAGTGTAAGATATAAAATCTGAAATCCTTCAAGGCTTTGACCAATGCATAGGCCTATTTCTCCATTATATCATATTTCAGAGGTGCATCCCTCAGTGCCTTGCTGAAAAATGCAATTGGCTTCTTTTGTCCTTCTGGATTTTCTTGTAATAGGACAGCGACCACAGTATGTTCTGATGAAAATGAAAATATGAGGAAGTCCTTAGTAAAATCAGGACTAATAAGAACCGGTGCTTGGGTAAGTGCATGTTTAACCAGTTCAAAAGACTTATTTGCTTCTAGGGTCCATTTAAATCCTATCTCTTTCTTTAGCATGTTTGTCATGTTCCTAAGGAGTTCTACTAGGTTGGGTATGAACCTTCTCAGTAAATTAATCTTTCCAATGAAATATTGAAGTTCTTTGATGTTTATGGGGTGACTTATTTTCAATATACCTTCAACCCTTTTTGGGTCTATTTTAATCCCTTTCTCTGATATGATATGACCCAGAATTTTGCCCTCTTGGAGACCAAACAATGTCTTCTTGGGATTTAAAGATAACCCAAACTTTCTACATTTCTCAAAGACTTTCCTGAGGTGAGCTAGGTGTTCTTCATCTGTTTTGGAATAGACTGTAATGTCATCTAAATAAATCATGATGAAGTGTCCTATTTCTTCTGAGAAAGCAATGTCCATGGCCCTTTGAAAGGTGGCACCTGCATTCATTAACCCAAAAGGCATTTTCACATACATGAAAGTGCCCCAAGGAGTGGTGAAAGTTGTTTTCAGTTGATCCTCCGGCAGTACCAATATCTGGTTATATCCTGAGAAACCATCTAGCAAAGAAATTCTTTTGGAACCAACTACCCTTTGTAAGATGTGCTCCATTGTGGGCAAGGGATAGTTGTCCTTTAATGAGGCTCTGTTTAAGTTTCTAAAGTCAATACAGAGCCTAATTTCTCCTGTTTTCTTCCTCACAGCTACAATATTAAACACCCATTCTGAGTATCTCACAGGGATAATGATTCCAGCATCCTACATTTTCCTAATTTCTTTCTCAACCAGAGGTAATTGTAGAGGGTTTATTTTGTGTATTTTTTGCCTGAATGGTTTCTGGTTTTGTTTAAGAGGTATCTTGCGATGAATGGTCTCTGTTTCATATGCCTTCAGATCTTCATAGCTCCAAGAAAATACATCATAAAATTCTTTAAAAAGCTCAATGTATTTAAGTTTAATGTGAGCTGGCAATGTTTTAGATAGTTTTATCATTTTAGGTTTGTCTTTACTGCCTATATTGCATTCCTCTATATTAGAATCAGTGGGTTCTATTGTTGGTTTCTTGGCAACGTCATTAAAATCAAACAAGTCTTCTAGAGGCTCTAGTCCTTTGGGTAAGCCTTTGTCTTTGGACTGTAATACCTCTATGTCTTCTTTTTCTAAGTTTATGTATTCTTCTGTTTGATTTTCAAACTTACTGGTTAGCAGATTTATTTCTGCAATGGGAGGAGGTTCTTTTTGGTTACGTTGTTCCTCATCCAGACGGTTTTTATCATACTTTGAGTCTGAATTAGGCAATTCAAACTCATTTCTGATTTGCAAAAATTCCTCTATCTATTTATCTCCCTCAAATTCCTACCAATATTTTTCATTGTCTAGGATAGCTGGCCTATATTTTGCTTTGACATTGAATTTATTGTTGTCATAGGGTCTTTGACATGAACTGGCAATGCAATCCAATCCATTGGCAAGGATGTTTTGGCTTCTAGGGACAAAAACAAGTTCATATTCCTCAAAGGTTTGCAAAAGGTCCATGGCCTCATTTCTATAGGCTCTTAGTCTCGGATGTTTGGTAGTGTATTCTCCATTTATCTGCCTAATGATCAGTTCGGAATCTCCATGAACAGCTATCCTCTTGGCTCCTAATTTCTTCAGTGACTGCAGTCCTAAGAGGAGTGCTTCATACTTTGCTATGTTATTAGTGCTTTTGAATTTTAGCTTGTATGCATGGCTTTCATCATAATTGTTCTCATTGTTGTGAAGCCATACACCTGCTCCTGCACCAATTCTATTACAAGACCCATCAAAACTCATACTCCAAAGAGGGCTAGTTTCAGACTTGGTGTTATTTTCATTGTTTTCCTCTTTGTATTGTGTGTTCTGACTGTTATAATGCAGTTCTATGGGTTCTGCAGCATGTGTGGGTTGGACTTGTTCCTTAAGGTTTTCATGGAGTTCAGGCCTTTCTTCTTGAATCCCTTGATTTGCACTTAGCTGAAGGATAGTGGATGTTTTAGGCTCTCTATCTTGTTTGCTGCAATTTTCAGAGTGGGCAAACGGTTTGAGAGATTCGCCCCCCCTATTTTCTGTTATGTTGGGTGATTGCTCACTATCCAACTCTAGTTCACTAAAGCTTTCATCATTGCAGAGAATGAATGAGTCAAGGTCAGTATGGACAGAATAAAGAAGGGAGTTTTCCGATTTTTCCTGACTGCTCACCATAAATTTCATGTGTGATTCCCTATACAGTCTCCTAGGTTGACTGAAGACTGGGATGGTGGCATATGTCATGTCCATTTGTATGGTACCTTGCAGCTTAGCACCCCATGATCTTGAAAGAAGCATGCCATGTTTGGGGGAACATCAGCCACTACCACATCCATCACTATTCATTTGGTTGGGATCTAGGTCAAGTTCACACAAAGATCTTTGATCAGGCCTAAGAATTTTACTCTGCTAGAGTCAAAAGAGTACAAATATTTGTATGGTCTGGTTATTTCAAGGCCTAATATCTCCATGATTACTTTGGGCATGAGGTTGTGTGATGCCCCTGAATCATGCATAGCATTGTGTAAAATCTTAACATGGATATTCAAACTGACATAGAAAGGAGGGACTACTCCTTCCTGGAATTTCCCTTCAATTTTAGGACCAAATAAAAGGGTTGGTTGATCATCATTGAGGTTGACAGAATCATTGTTTTCTTCTATGTTTAAAGCTTTCAAAACCTGACATTTATATACATCTTGAGTGACTAACTCAATGAGGGGAATAGAGATTTTGATTTTAGCAATTTCACTTTCTAAACTGAAAGGGAACTGATTCTTTGAAAGGTTAAAATGTCTTGTTAGTCAGTAATTTACCAACACAATCAGCTTGTTGGTTTTCATTATGTGCATTAGTTAAAAAAGTTTTTTCAGGGGCACCAGCTGAAGTACTAGTGCTGCTAGGGCCAACACTCTATTTATCAGTGTTCTGAGTGAGTTTGCCTTGTTTCTATCAGAAGTTTCAGCTGTTGTTTTGTTGTTTTCAGCAGCCTTTTTAACCACCTTTTTGGGTATGTTCTTAACAACGATGTCAGAGGTTTTTGTTTGGGGAGTTTCTTGTTTCTTTTTTCTCCTGAGGTCATATTGCTTGTGAACCTCCATGATGGCATTCTCAAAGCCTTGTCTATAATCTTCAGATTCTAAAACTTCATTATCATAATATGTATATGCGGCTTGGTCATCCTCCGTGAAAAAGGCAGAGTCTTAATTATTAACTCCCAGCATTTTTATAATAGTTCCCTCTGACTCTTCTATCATTCCCTCCTCTTCATCAACATAATTTTCTTGAAATGGAGGTCTGATTTTTCAATCAGAATCTCTTTGTTTCATCTGAGGGGGGTTTCTCCTAAAGTTCTGGTTCTAATTTTGAGTCAGGTTCCTGTTTTAGGCACTTGTTTGGATAGTTAACCTCTCCATCATTTTTTCTAACCTATCCATGTTCTTGGCTAGATGGTCTAATTTTGAGTTAGATGTAGAAGGTGCAGTGTCCTCTCTATATGTCACTTTCTTTTCATTCCACATCCTGGCTCTCTTTTCAATCAAATTAGCTTCCACACTAAGAGCTCCCTTATAAATGTCTTCTAAAGTTAAGGGATCCCTTTCTCTAAGTTGATAGGCCATTTTAGGATCAAATCCTTTAGGAAATTTGGCCAAAGTTGATCCTTGTGGAGGTTTTAAATCTGGGGGTAGTGCGTTATACACACTATTGAATCTGGTGCAATAATTCTGAACACTCTCCCAGGGTTTCTCTTTAGTTTTTTGTAATCTGAAAGTATTTGGAGTGGATTCTTTTTAATTTCCCATTTTTTTGTGAACGTTTGATGTAAAGAAGGGAGATCATGAATTCTATGAGGAGTTAAGCCTTTAAACCATTTCTTGGCTTCTCCTCCTAAACTTTGGGAAAATATTCTCATCTTAATGGTCTCATCTTTTATTTCTGTATAATCAAAGGCATCATTCATCTTGTCTACATGTTGTTGAGTAGTAGTGGATTCGTTTCCAGTGAAATGGGGATTTTTAGACTGATATTCATTGGGTAAAGGAACCAGAGGCTGTGGTAACACTAGGGGAGCATACCATGTTTCCATGATAGTATTTTGTGGGAGTAAAGGAGTGGCTTGAACAGCAAGTATATGGATGGCAGAAATGCTTGGACCAGCAAGAGACTGTTGAGCAGATCTAGGGTGAGAGAGACCCAAGTTATGAATAAAATGGAGATCAAGAGGTGTGGATGGAGGGGTTTCTCTGTTACTAATATGTTGACCACTATGTGGTGGTGAACTTGGAGGCTCAAAGCCTATCTGATCTATACCACTAAGTGACTTAGTTCTTGGTAAATTACTTGGTAAATCTAAGTCAACTTGAGTATCTGATATAGCTGTAAGGTTTTCAAGCACTAAGTTAGCTCCATGAATGGGTCTGATAATAGTTGGATCCCTAGATTCAGGAGACTTCCAAAGAATTCTTTCTGGATTATCAACTATTTCAGGAGGATTTGGGTCAAGATAAGCTCTGGTATGGGTTCTTATTGAAGCCAGTATGTTAAGTTTCAGACCCAAAAAGAAGAAAGTTATCCAGACATAACAATCTTTAAGAGGCAAACTAGTCTTTAACACAACAACTTAATCCTTAGAGTTTCCTAATCATGGGTGTGAACAATGTTTTTATGGTAGTGTGGGCTACCCTAGTGGAGTCTTTGTGAAACCAGGAATAATGAGAAGGCCTACTGATCACCAGTGGAGTCTTTTGATCTCTTAGGAGTTGTGGAGTCACCAGGTGGATGATTTCAAATGTTCAAGATGAGTTGTTGTCCACCACAGTAATTAACTACCATTCTAAGGCTGTTGTGGGTTTTCTGAGTTCTTAAAGATGTATAAGATAGAATTTTACTCAGAATGTTCCCTAGTGGAGTCGCCATTATGTTGGGTACTGGTGATTTGGCATACTGGCATACCAAATGACAAGGCAACATAAGAACAACTTTGGAATCCTAGGATCTAGCCCTCCTGGATTCAGAGAGTGATCTCTCTATGTAAGTATTGTTTTCGAAGATATTTCTTTATGATTAGTTATGATATTAGGCTAGTTATGAATTTCAAGAGGTTGTTTGTTTTGTTTTGTTTGGGACTCATTAACTGAGAAGGTCATGTGAAGTGAAGAAGGAATTAAGTGGAAGGATGTTTCAACATGGGAATATAGGTCAAAAGAGTGCTAAACCATTGGGATATGGAGTTATAAAAGGTTTTACTCACACATCAACTATCCAAGAGTCTTCAAAGGTCAAGTCGTCTATATCAGAAGATATTTTAAGTTGAGTTTGTGGTATGGAATATTAAGGAGTGAAATGAAGGAAGAAAACATGTAAGAAAAACAAAGGTAGCCTAAGATCAAGCAAGGGCTTTTAACCTAACCTACTTTTGGCACACACTCATGAGAAAACATATAAGATAAACATAAAAAGAAACCTAAGATCAAGCAAGGGCTTTTAACCTAGCCTGCTTTCAGCCTACTCTTAAGGGAAATCTTCAAAACAACTTTTTAAGACCAGACAAGGGACAGGGCTAACCATAGACTTCCTTGCTTAAGACTCTACTTAGCATGCAATGGAAATAACATTCAAGAACAGTATCTCAAGTTATACTCAGCAAGGCATGGGCTCACCAACATTCTTGACTGGTTATACTCTATTGATATCACTCTTAAACACACATTTGGAGGAAAACATACAGATAAAGATTATTAGTTAGAATTAGGGTACTTTATAAGTAAATCCTAATATATATTTTACTTCTCTTTATCAGAGAATGTGAACAGAGTGGAAAACATAAGAAAAGAAACAAATACAATGAGGAAACACATCACCAATGATTTAGATCAGGATCCAGTGAATCTGCTAGTGTATTGATGTCCAGAACCAGTGAGATACTTTGAGCCCAACAGCTTTTATAGTCCAATTCTTCTCTTCCCAGCCTACTATATTACAACTACTCAATAACTCTAAGTCAATAAGAGTTCAGAAATTAACAATGTTCCAACCCTTACAATGAATTTTCTTTGAATACTTATAGGTGAAAGAGGAAGATTATGGTAGAAATGGTAGTAAATATGAATTAAGACAGAGTGGGAGAAGTGTTCGAATGCCCATTCTGCTTAATGACATTTGCATTAACTGTTTGTACCGTATTGGTATTTTTTCCTATTTTATGCATATTTTGGTAGGCATGGTAATAACTCCTTAGTGTGTTCTTTGAAACCCAAAGTAGCAAAGTACTCTGTTTGACTATCTAGGACAAGTAAACTGTCAAATTTCAAGTCCTGTAGCCCATGCCTGCTTAATAACTACTCTAACAGTTTTACAGAGGGTTTTTAAGTAGGATGGTTGTCAAAGTGTCTGTGTGAAGTAACATAGGCCACAGGTGTCCTTTTAGTCCTTAGGAGGAATAAATGCTTCTATGGATGTGGCTTTAGAGGCTTTCCTCTACTGATTTTTCTTCAAATTGTGTTGTCCTTCAAGACTGTGTGCTTAGGTGTTTATTCTTCAACTTTAAGCTTAAAACCTTTGTCTTTTTCCTTTTTATCTCTTTTTTGGTGTATTGATTGCTTCAGCGCGCTGGGGGTCTTAATTGTAATCACTTTCCAAGAAAAATTTCATTTAAACTCTGAATTTTGACCCCTCGGCCCCTTTAAACACTGAATTCTTTAGCCGTGATAGCCTTGTGGATAAATCCACCATTACACCTGCAGATGACGACAAACTAATTAATGAAATCCTGCGTTTCTTGGTTTAACTGCAACAGAGGCTGGGCAGAGGGAAAAAGAGCAGTGAGGAGGCAAGGTAAGTGCAGTGGGGAAGGGTTTTAACCATGGCGGAGATAACCAGGGTTTAAATTCAGTTATGGCGCGGAGAACAGGGAAAGCGGTTTCAGAAAACCATCAGCGGTTTTCACGTAGGGATTAGGCGGTAATTGGTAATGCCCTGGGGGAACACAATACAGTCCAATGGTTGACACGTATCCTTTGAAAACCACCCATTTCTTGTTCCAAATGGTCGATCAATTTTTTATTTGAAATGAACGCGAAACACCATGGGGACCGTTAGATCTGAGAGGGGCCAGATCTGTGGTTGTGAGCAAGCGCGAAAAATGAACAGATGTGTGAGGAAAAGTATTGTGGGGCCGGGGTGATGATGTCATCCTTCTTTATCGCGTAGCGGGGAGGCTCAGAGGTCAGGTAAACAGTGGTTTCCAATGTAAACATGAAATAATCTGGTCATATATAAATACAAAGGAACGAAGCTTTTTTACTAGGGGCATTTGGGGTAAAAGAAATGAGGGACGGGGGCCTAGAAAATGGGGGAAAAAAGGTCTTATGGGAGACAACAGAAACGAGAGCGGAGGGATAAAGGGCTAATGCCAAAAAGGAATCGCATCATTGGGAACAAAAGGGTCTGTGAACAAAAGGTTTTTTTTTGAAAAAATGTTGGCCGATGGGAGGGGCTTAAAGTTGGGCACTGGGCATGGTCACGTGGAGGGACAGGTGACTAGGGGCCAAAGGAGGAAGGGCTTATCGCATCGGCGGAGTAAAGGAGTGGTGAAAGGAAGAGAAATGGGAATTTTCGATGGAGCGATGTGATGGGGGCTAAAGGCATGGACTAGGGCATGGTCACGTGGAGAAGTCAGTGACCAGGGGCTAAAGGGGGAAGGGCTTATCACATCGGCAGGGAAAGGGTAAGGGATGCAGCGAATGGAGTTACCGATGCAATATAAAACTCCGATACGATATAACGGCGCCGATGCGATAAGCGCTGACCGTTTATCTGGGGAGGTGGATGAACGGTTGAGACTTATCCTGGAGATCGCGTCGGCAAATCGCAGTTTTGAAGAAAAACGGGTAGAAGCATGGGAAACTTGGAAAATGCTGATATGCGATTGCGATAGGCACTTAGGGTCCTTAGTGCATGGTTTCGGTTGCGGTTTTATGGAAGAAAAGAGGAAGGGTGCTTAAGTCGAGGGGGGTTAGAACCTCAAAGGGGCGAAAAAGCTTTTTAAAGCTTTTTAATGGGTTTTTAAGCCTTTTTTAAGGTTTCGGGTAAGGAAAAAGGGCTCTTTAAAACCAAATAAAGTAGCTAAATGGTTTTAAAGGGGATTTTTAGGGGGATGGAGGGTAAATGAAGGGGGAAAAGGGGTTTTTAGAAGAGAAACAAGTGATATGGGGGAAGGAAATGATGGAAAATGGACTTCTGCAAAAAAAAACAGTCTTCTATAGGGAATAGCAGTTAGGGAACAACAACTTAGGGAACAACAGCATAGGGAACAGCAGGTGCTTCAAGAAGTTACATATTTTGCATGAAATTTGTTTCTTGAAGCCCAAAAGACCCCCTTTTTAGCCATCTTTGCATATGCCAAAATTATGGATGGCTAACAGAAGGACATATCAAGAAGAAAAAGGTAATAGTGTTGATTGATTTAGGTAGCATCCATAATTTTGTTCATTGTAAGGTAGCCAAGGAATTGAATTGTTTCCTATACCCAGCACCAGAATTTCAAGTGATGGTTGCAAATGGAGGAACTATAAATTGCTCTGGAAAATGCCATAATATCAAGTTAACCATGGGGGAATATTTATTGAATAGTCCAGTGCTTTCCATTCCTATGGAAGGTGCTGATGTTGTACTAGGAGTACAATCATTACAATCTTTGGGGACGGTAGCTTTTAATTTCAAGAACTTTTCTTGAAATTTTTTTCAGAAGGAAAGGAAGTCGAATTACAGGGTATTGCAGGGAAGCCAGGAAAGATAATAATCTCTAATGTCATGACAAAGCTTCTAAAGAAAGAACAACGAGGCGTAATTGCACAGTTATGCTCACTAGAAGTTCCAACATCAAAATCATCTATTTCTGCAGATCTCCAAAAAGTCTTGGACAATCATTCCAAGGTGTTTAAAAATCCCAAAGGGCTCCCACCTATTCGCGATCATGATCATGCTATTCATTTGATTCCAGGAAGTGTTCCTCCAAACATCAGGCCTTATAGATAATCTTATGTCCAAAAGAGCGAAATTGAACGTATGATTGCAGAAATGTTAGAGGCGAGTATAATTCAACCTAGTCAAAGTTCTTTCTCTGCTCTTGTAGTATTGGTACACAAGAAGGATGGATCATGGCCCATGTGTTCGGATTATAGGGAGCTCAATAAGCTCACCATTAAAGATAAATTTCCCATTCCTGTGATTGATGAATTATTGGATGAATTACATGGAGCAATTTATTTTACCAAGTTGGATCTTCATTCAGGATATCATCAAATTAGAATGAAGACTCAAGATATTCCAAAAACAGCATTTTGAATCATGAGGGTCATTATGAATTTTTTCTCATGCCTTTTGGCCTTACCAATGCACCTTCTACATTTCAAGGGTTGATGAATTCCATTTTCAAGCCCTTCCTTAGAAAATTTGTGCTAGTATTTTTTGATGATATACTAATCTACAGCAGGTCTTGGAAGGATCATGTTGAACATGTTGACAGGGTGCTCAAACTATTGCAGGAGAAACAATTATATTCAAAAAAATCCAAATGTTTCTTTGGAGTACAAGAGGTGGAATATCTGGGTCATATTGTATCTCACGAGGGTGTTAAAGTAGACCCTAACAAAATTAAAGCCATTAAGGAATGGAAAGTCCCCACAACCATAAAGCAGTTGCAAGGATTTCTCGGGTTAACAGGGTATTATCGCAAGTTTGTTAAGAATTATGGGAGAATAGCAGCACTTCTAACAACATTATTGAAGAAAGATGCATTTTCATGGACTCCTGAAGCAACTAAGGCCTTTGAACATCTTAAAGAGGCAATGTGCCTAGCACCGGTCTTAGCTACGCCAGACTTCACAAAAACCTTTATTGTGGAATGTGATGCCTCAGGAAATGGAATTGGTGTTATTTTAATGCAAGAAGGAAGACCCATTGCTTTTGAAAGTCGTCCAATCAAAGGAAAGTATTTACAGAAACCTATTTATGAGAAGGAAATGTTAGCAATAATGCATGCACTAAAGAAATGGCGAACTTACCTAATGGGAAGACACTTCAAGGTAAAAACTGATCATGATAGTCTTAAACACTTTTTGGAACAAAGACTATCTTCAGAAGAGCAGAAAAAATGGGTCACAAAGATGTTGGGTTATGAATTTGAAATAATCTACAAAAAAGGAAAGCTTAATGTTGTTGCAGATGCACTCTCAAGAAAGAATGAAGAGGTGGAAGCATTGCTTTGTGCCATTTCTATTATCCAACCAGATTGGATAACCGAAGGAAGAGATGAATGGAAGAAGGACAAAGATGTATGGACACTCATTCAAAAGTTGCAGCAAGATCCTAGTACATCTGATACATTTAGTTGGAAAAATGACTCCTTATGGTACAAAGATCGCTTATATCTTTGTAATAATTCCCAACTAAAACAAAATATTCTTCTGGAATTGCACACTTCTCCTTTAGGAGGACACTCAGGATTTTTAAAAACTTACCACAGGGTGAAGAAAGAATTTTTTTGGGATGGCCTTAAATCTGATATTCAAAATTTTGTGGCGAAATGTTTGGTTTTCCAGCAGAATAAATTTGAGACAATTAAGACCCCGGGTCTTCTACATCCTTTATCCATTCCAAGTCAACGTTGGGAGGAGATTTCAATGGATTTTATCACAGGTTTACCTAAGTCCGAAGGAAAGAGTGTCATTATCGTGGTAGTTGATAGACTTACCAATTATGCACACTTTTGTGCATTATCTCATCCATTTAAAGCAAGTACAGTTGCTACTACATTTATGGACACAATTCAAAAGCTACATGGGAACCCAAGGGTTATTGTGAGCGACAGAGATCCCATTTTTACTGGAAATTTTTGGACGGAGTTATTTTCTTCGTTTGGGTACTCAATTATCTCATAGCTCATCCTATCATCCTCAATCTGATGGTTAAACTAAGATAGTAAATAAATGTTTGGAAGGATATATTCATTGTTTTGTATATGGTAAACAATCACAATGGGTCAAGTGGTTACCTCTCTTTGAATGGTGGTATAACACTTCTTTCCATATTGCAGCAAAATTGACCCCATTTATGGCACTTTATGGATATCATCCACCATCCATCACATCATATTTAAGAGAAAATTTGAAGGTTCAAGTAGTGGAAGATCACATTAAGCATCAACAAGAAGTTCTCCAACTCTTACAGGATAACCTGAATTTGGCACAAAATCGAATGAAACAACAGGCAGATAAACATCGCAACAAGAGAAGTTTTGATGTAGGAGACTAGGTATTTTAACGGCTACAACCATACAACAAATGTCCCTCAAGCAAGCTAATAAGGATAATAAATTATCACCAAGGTATTATGGTCCTTACAAGGTGTTGCAAAAGATTGGTACTATGGCATACAAATTGGAGCTTCTTGCTTCTTCACGAGCGCATCCAGTTTTCCATATTTCATGCTTAAAGAAGGTTATAGGTGAAAATATTCCAGTTCAAACAATCTTGCCAGAACCTGATGAGGAAGGAAAAATCATATTGGAACCTGAAGCGGTCACGGAAACAAGAACTCAACAGCTATGGAATCGATCAATTTCAGAGTATCTCATCAAGTGGAAGAACTTACCCACTGAAGATTCTACATGGGAGGATGAGCATTTTATACAGAAGCACCCAAAGCTACTCAAGCGTTGAGGACAAAACTTTTTTGAAGGAGAGGGGCATGTTAGGTCCTTATATTGCTAGTATAGTCCCTTATTTTTGTTATTATAACCCACTTATTTTTAGTATTGTACCCCTGTAACCCCCATATTGTTATTATTGTGCCCTTAAATTATTATTGTTAGGTTGGCTAGGATTATGTTGGGCCCCACTAGGATTACATTGTGGCCCCATGGACTCCTATATATAGAAAGGAGGTTTTTTAATTTGTATCATCCAAGAATTGTTCATTCATTTAATGTATTGGAGGTTTCCCCCTCGAAGTGGCTTATTTCTAAGGCGTTGATATCTCTTTTCTTCTCTTTTTGGAGCTGGTTTCACAACACCCCTGGTCATCGACCATCCATAAGACCTCGACACCAACCCAACGCCTAGTATTATAAACCTTCACATGACCCTGGTGAGGTGCCAATAGGGTGGGGAGAATATTCAAGCCTGGGCCCAAGGTATATGGGAGAATGTGACCTTGACAGAATGGTGGAGAGGGCTTGTTTGGCTCATAGAGATTCAACCTTACTCCTTTTAATTCTGTAATAAATGTGATTGGAAATCACTTTCTTACAGATAGGGGATGCATTGTGTCAATATGTAGATCAAACATACCTGGTGGTTTATTATAGAATGTTTATATCACTTGAAAATGGCCAGAACAACATATTTAATTCTTATACAACAAAAATGTTGTGTAATCTTTGTAATTTTCAATGTGATGATCCATTTAGTGCATATTGTGGACACACAAAATTACAAAGAGAACCATAAATAATAACAAAAAAAAATTGAGATCGAAGTTTTGAACCTGCTATGATATCACAGGATGAGTCCACATGCTTATTACGAGATGGCTGGATTAGAAAATTCTCCTTAAATACATCAATTCTAGGCATATGGTTGGTGTTATGTTGTACTAAGGGCCAAATTTCAAAATTACAAAATACAATTGTGTGACTACAAAATTATTTGTGACTATATAGTTTGTGCCACAAAATGTTGCAGAGGGTTTCTATATAACGTATGAATAATTTTTCATGATGGATAGGGTTGTGCAAGCCCCTGATATCCTCAAGGATTTAGTGGCATCATAATTCA
Source organism: Pinus albicaulis (assembly GCA_034641835.2). Lineage (NCBI taxonomy): Eukaryota > Viridiplantae > Streptophyta > Pinopsida > Pinales > Pinaceae > Pinus > Pinus albicaulis. The sequence goes on from CM076575.1 coordinate 840,067,167, forward strand.
AGTGTCAAATGAAATAGTGTTAACCAGAAATCGACTGTTCATTTTGCCAAGCATATTAGATCAAATGGTTTCCTGGGAAGACAAAGTACAAAAGTGTTACACATCATTTTGTCACCGTCCCTGAAATCCCCATCCTGCAAATTGGAGGGCCATTTTTGTGACTTATATGTAGTGCCATGCCTTGCAAAAAGTGTCAGTGCATCCCTTTCCATGAGAAGAACATTTACTCTATTGAATATTCCTGAAATAGACCTTCAAAAACATATGATTTTGGGTTGGCGCTGGCAGGCATATATGGCATCACGCCAATAAGGGAAATTAGCACTGGGCCCCGCGCCCATTGGCACTCTATCTCAGTGAACTACCCGCTCCAAGTTGTTTTTGGAAATTTTTTTTAAATATAGAAGTGAAGTTTCCATTGCCAACCATTTCATGAGCAGAGTTAGCATGATTTTTTCGACTGAATAACATCGAACATCTTCCTTTGGCTTCTTGTTCCCTACTTTTAGGAAACCTCCCAAAGGATAAGGCCTCCCTTCCACCATTTAAGGGATCCCAACCTCCTCCTCCTCTCCTATAAATACATCTCTCTCACATAGATACTGCTAGCTGAACATTTTGGAGAATAGCTGAAACAATATGATATAGCTGGTGTGAGATAGATCAGAGAGAGACGCCTTCTCGAGAGAGAGTCTAGGATGATCGCCTTGCCAAGTCCAATTCCCCGACGAATATTCAAGACGCGTTTTGATTGGACCCGCTGATGGAGGCTGCAATTTCAAGGCTCATTTGGTTGTAATATCTTTATTTCTATTAATTAATACATGATTGATGTTTTTGTTCCTGTCTTCTTTTGATGTGATTAATCTTGCGCAATACGTTTAATTCTCCTTGATCAATTAGATAGTTATGAATGAAAATATTTGTTTCGTATGCTGCTATTGTTTTCTGATCCTTGTACAAACACTTGAGTACCACTGCTGAAATACCATGGCGTGTCAGGACAAAGATCAGGAGACTTTTGCCACAGCTACGACAACTGTGTTGGAACAAAGATAGGATATCTATCCCAACTCAGTTTCATTCATTAACTAGGAATCGATGCATTAGCATGTCCTCTTGCTGCTAGACCCACCCTAGGGCTAGAGGGATTGCCTCTGTCCACATAGGGGATTTACCTACACAACAACGAGAGATAACATTAAAGGTCATCCTAAAAATATTATTGTGAAAACTACCAACCCATCGATCAATGACTAGCATTGACCCCGACGACACACCTTCAAGTTTTCAAAGACCACTATGAGTGGTCCCAAGGGTAGGAATTTGTTTCTTCTAAACCACCCATGTACAATTATCATACCCACATGTCATCCATGTCCACCATTGTCTCCAATATCGCATATGCTAAAGTTGTGGTCCCACTGGCTTTTATTTGCAAAAAAAATTATTTAATGTTATTTGAGTCTAATCAAAGGCCAAAACCGCATATTACATAAATATTGTAAAGGGATGGCTTTAATAATATATATATATATATATATATATATATATATATATATATATTAAAATTTATTATTGTAATTCCATTATTTTAGAACTTTTTCAAGAGAAGGCAGTTTGGCAAGTGTTCGAGAAGTTAGTTTTTATAATTGATTAGATGGTTATTAAAATGGGACTGAGGGATGGGAATAAAAATACGTAAAAGACTCATTGTAAGGGTTTTGAGTGTTGGAGTCATAACTCCCCTTGTAATAATAAGGTCTCTCAGAGATCAAAGAACTTGAAGCAGTTTTTATTCCAACTTTGGGGTTGGTTGCAATCATTGTTTTTCTTTGTGTTCATCTTTTCATTTATGTTTTTTTCTCCCTTGGACAGTGTAAGATGCATATGGAGCTTTCAATTTGATTTTTCATGAATTTACTTGCAGGTACTCATGTTATTTAAACTTGAAAGCTTTAATGAAATGTTGCACATCCGAAAACTCATCCACATTTTTCCAGTATTTCATTATTCTTTCTACAAAATTATATTCAGATTCTTAATTTCCTAGATATAGAATTATTCCTCTTTATTTCTTTTCAAACCACTCCTTCAATCCAAATACCCTGCAACCCTTAGAGTTTTCTGTCTGTTCTGTTTTGGAAGCTAGGGTTTCAGAATTAGAAGCTTTTTTGCAAGCCCTCATAGCCTGTTCCATGGAGATTTGCTGAATTTTGGCCATAAATTAGTGAGAAACTCCAAAAAAATCAAAAAAATTGAAATCAAAAGCTACCCATTTATATTCCAGAGTCCAATTTTATGTCAAAATATATTTAAGAAAATACATATGAATTTTTTTATTGCTTTAAAAATTAATATTTGAAAATATGTTTGTGGAAAATTTATATTATTTCTTTTATATTAAATTAACTAAATATTTTTTAAATAAAAATAAATTTTAACATGTAAAATTAAATCCAAACTCTTACCTAATAATTTGTTTAGTGTAGTGAAACCAACTAATTAATTAATTTTCCTAGCTTTATAATAAGTTAAGAAAAAAAACTGGTTGAAATTCATCCCACTTCATGCCATTTGTAGTGCTGTTAAGTTGTATTTTATTTTAATTTAATTTAAAATTTTAACTTTAGAGAAATATTGTTATGATATTTCATTTAAATGAAGTTTTAATTAAAGATATATATAATATGTTTATTAATAAAAAAATATTCAAAGATAAATATTCAAAAAAATATATTTAAAAATTTATTTTAATATATTAAAGTGGTGTATATTAATTTTTTTATAAATATAAAATGTAACACTTTTAGTGAAAAGTATATTTATTTTAATTTTACCACAAACATTTGGTAAATCATGGATTGTGTGGAAAGCCTAGTAGGAAACTTTAATGTTTAAATGTTTATTTTAATTTTATACAAAAGTGGTTATGGCAAGTCTTGGAATTCATGGGAAAAGACCCTAGATAAAAAAATTCATTTACCAAAAAATCAGAGGACAATTACTTCCCCTCTCCTTGGAGATAAAATATCTCAGTGGGAAAAGAAGCCAAGGAAGGCAGGAGGAGGAAGCTAGAGGCATATTTGAAGAAAGAGAAATAAATTTGAAAAAAACTCGAACATGACGTTGTTAAGGTGGGAAAGACGCTGCCACAAGGGTTTTCTTGAGCTGAATTGAGATGCAATGGAAGCCCTAAGATAGAATTGTTGTATGTAAGTTCTTGGATGGACTGGGTAGTCTTTATGCCTAAGAATAGACCTTGTTAGGTCCCTGTTATCTGTTCTTCTGGAAAATTTAAAATACTCGAGGGGAGAGTTGGACATGATTTCCATTCTCATTGGTTGGGAGGATGTTAGGTCCCTATATTACTAGTGTAATCCCTTATTATGTTAGTGTAGCCCCCCTTATTATTATTTTTGTACCCCTGTAACCCCAATATTGTTATTATTATGCCCTTACATTATTACTTTTAGGTCGACTAAGATTATATTGTGACCTCATGGACTCCTATATATAGAAAGGAGGTTTTGTCATTTGTATCATCCAAGAATTGTTCATTTATGTAATGTAAAGGATGTTCCCCCCTCAAAGTGACTTATTTTTAAGGCATTGATCCCTCTTTTCTTATATTTTTGGAGCTGGTTTCATAACATTTGGTATCAGAGCTTTGGATTCTAGGGTTTCGCTGCTCAAAACAGGTCATCATGGAATTTTAGCTATAACTTTTTGTCTACTAAAGTTCAGAAGCTGAAATTTTTATCACGAAAAGCCAAAATCCTCAGGAACGTGCTGTAAACATTTTAGATCTTGGTTCGAAATATTATTGGAGATATGATCTATGGAAGTTATGGTTTTTTCAGGCTCCTAAATTTCATATCAAAGAGCTGACCGTGGGAAAATCGTTGTAACTCTCTATCTGAGCATCGGATTGGAATTATGTAAAAAGTGGCTGGAAGTACACAGAATTTAGTTTCCTTTCTATCATTTTTAGAGCCGAAGGAGGAAACAATGACACATGGAACACCGTACAAGTTCGCTCTATTGAACCAGTCCATAATTAGCTCATCGTGGGAGATTGAGCATAACTTTTCCTTGAAGAATCCAAATCCGGTCAGACCTGTGGCATTCAAAAGAAGATTTAGAGGGATACTACATAACTGAATTTCAAATATTGAAGATCTAAAATAACATAGATAATTCAATGCCAATATCGAGCTCCTCAAAAGAAAGAAAAAGGTGTGTATTTGTTTTTTAAAATTGCATAACGTTTGTTTGAAAAAACAGTTTGAAGTGATTCCAAGGGAATATTGAAGATTTTTTGTCAGTATTGGGTTCTATAATGCCTCCAAAAAATAATTCCATGCCCATTAAGCCCTTAGAAAGCTATACTATGATCCATGAAGAGGAAGAATTTCAATATGAGATATCAAAATTACTGTACCAAGTGCAACAAATTTCGATCTTACAAAGAGCAATCAAAGATGACATAGATGATTTAAATGAAAAAATGAAGGCTAAGTTGGACGATTTGAAGGATCAAATGAAATATAATATGGATAATGAATTAGTGGAAGATCACATCGAGCATCAACAAAAATTTCTTCAAGTCTTAAAGGATAACCTAATTTTGGTGCCAAATCAAATGAAACAACAGGAAGATCAACATCACATCGAAAGAAGTTTTGAAGGAGTCACAGAAATAAGAAATCGAAAAGTATGACCAATTTCAGAGTATCTCAAAAAGTGGAAGAACTTTCCTGTAGAAGATTCCACATGGGAGGATGAGAATTTTATACACAAGCATCAAGAAATAATCAAGCGTTGAGGACAACACTTGTTTGAAGGAGAGGGGCATGTTAGGTCCCTATATTACTAGTGTAGTCCGTTATTATGTTAGTGTAGTCCCCCTTATTGTTATTGTTGTACCTCGGTAACCCCCATATTGTTATTATTGTTCCCTTACATTATTATTTTTAGGTCGGCTAAGATTATATTGTGACCCCATGGACTTCTATATATAGAAAGGAGGTTTTTTCATTTGTATCATCCAAGAATTGTTCCTTTATGTAATTTAAAGGAGGTTTCCCCCTCGAAGTGGCTTATTTTTAAGACGTTTATCTCTCTTTTCTTCTATTTTTGGAGTTGGTTTCATAACAGAGGAGTTGTCCTTCTCCTAGTTGAATTCCCTGGTTGTCCTGACTAAAACAGATAATTATAATTACTTTCTAGAATCTATGTGATCTTGGTAAACATTGTGAGTTTTTTCTATTATTGAATGAATTTTCTTGAAAAGGGTTATCGGATCTGATTCTCAGAATCAGATTTGAGTCACTGGTCGCTGCTTGTCATGGGTGGGCAGAGCTGTAGCGGTGGGCCAAGGGGTCGCCTGCGTGGGCGGGTAGAGCTGCTACAGCTTCGCCCGCCCATAGCAGGCAACCACCAACGACTCAATTCTGATTCTAAGAATTGGATTTGAGCCATTGGTGGCTCGAAGAGCCGCCTGGCGTGGGTAGGAAGAGCTGCAACGACTCTGCCTACCCACGACAGGTGTCCCCTTAGGCCAGCAACAGGCTCAAAGATGATTCTCATAATCATATTGGGGCCCAAGCTGATTCTTAGAATAAGCTTTGAGCCCACTGGTGGCCATAGGGGCCATCTACCATGGGCGGGTAGAGTTGTTGCAGCTCTACCCGCTCATGGCAGGTGGCCCCTCGGGCCACCAACGGCTCAAGGGATGCAATAATTAGCTCTACCTGCCCATGGTAGATGGCCCCTCAGGCCACCAACGACTCAAGGGATGCAATAATTCGTTTTTATTTATTATTATTATTATTATTTAATTTATATTTTATTTTTAAATTATATATGTTTTGTTTATATTTTAAAATTGTTTTATTTAATTTTTTTGTATGTATTTTTTTTATTGTTTTTTATTTTTTTAATTTTTTTTTTTTCAATGTATTTTTATTATTTTTTTTTTTAATGACTTATTTTTTTATAACTTAGTAGTATTTTTTTTTTTATGTTTATGATTTTTATTATTTTATAAATGGTATGTTTTATTTTAATTTTATTTTTTTTAAATAGTTAAAATGTTATCTAAATCATTTTTCTGGAATTATTATTTTTGAAATGTCGTTTTTTTATATATATAATTTATAAGAATTTTTATTTTTCCAAAAACAATTATTTAAAATTTCCATAATTTTTATTCATTTAACATGTATTTTTTAAGGAAAATGTCTTAAAATACATACTTTTAAAATTATACCTATATGCAAAATGTATATTTTTTGTCGAGTTTTTGAAATTATTATTTTTTGGTGATAATTATTTAATGTGTATTCAAAAATTAATTAACGGTATACAAATATAAAAGAAATCCTAACCTCAAAATATTAGTTTTATTATTATTTTTAAACTTTGGATATATATATATATATATTGCAAAGGAAAACAAAAATCAAAAATTTGGAAACCTTTAAAACCAAATATCTTAGGATGAAAACATGAAGAGGAATAAGACCACTTGAAAAATGGTTAAATAATCAACATTTAACAAAACAATTATGTATACTTAGTGTTGGTATGAATATTTCGTCGTAAAATATCACTTTAGGTGCGCATAACAAATAGCCCTAACATCGATTATGGCTGCCAAATATCTTTAAATTTGCAATTAGGTGATCTAAATAATGCTGCACAAATCCAGATCTAAGCATAAAATACATTAAGCAAATAAAGTAAAATGTGGCTCCATGCATCCAATATACAAGACAAGAACAATGTATTTGAAAGAATTTTTATATTATATTAAAAGGGGGCACCTGAGAGGAAAACAAGAAAGGTGTTTTCCGGTTCTCCTCAATGGGATGGGTTCTTGAAAGTCCTCAGCATTTCAGATCTAAAATTCCTCTCTCTTGTTGTTGTAGAAAACCCAAACAAACATAGAACTCAATGGGAGCTCACAAGGAAAAAATGGAGAATGTGACCTAGTATAGATCCAGAGTGATCTAATGCAATGGAGGTGACTAATGAATGGGGAAAACCCTTCTATTTATAACAAAATATTAGGGTTATCTAGAACTTGTTGCATGAATAAAATATTATTAATCAAATTCTAGAACCACCCTTTAGGAATATTTTATTATATTTGTTGGAGGGAAAAGGATTTTTGACTTGGGTCAATTCCTTTATTTATAAATAATAAATAAATAAATGATTTATTTATCATTTTAGTGAAATGATGGGAATATAATTAAATAAATAAAGGTTTATTTAATTATTTATGGATGATTTAGTCAAATTTAACTAAGAATATTATTTAAATAATGATTTAAATAAGTTATTCTTAGGAAATAATTAAATAAATAAGGATTTATTTAATTAATTTCTTTGTTTTGGGTTAAATATGACCGAGAAATATAAATAAAGAAGTTATTTCACATGGTGAAATAAATTTTATTTAGGGTAAAATTGGTCTTACATGGTGTACTTGGGTTCATCTAATAATAATAGGTTAGATGACCAAAAAATGGTGTAACAGATTGCCCCCCAACGTACGAGTGTTAGGAGCAAATCGTATGACCGAAGTACGTTGTAAGAACTCAATCACTAGACATCAAGAGGGAAGTGAGAGAGAGAAATGTAAGGTAGTCTAATGTGCTAAAGGACTAGACCCTGAGGAGACGAGACTTACAGGTGCAACAAGTCTCTAGTTTATGAAGTGGTACCTGTGCTAAAGGCGGCGGGGGAGGCATACGTATGCCCGCCGAGACAAAGTATAAAGAATACGAAGTCTAGTAAACAAGGAACCGAACCATGAAGAATATGCTGGCATAAATAAGAGCCAGAAAAATAGAATGATGGATCCCACATACATGTTATGCCTGGAATAACCGTCAGGACTTATACAATAAGATTTTAGTACATGAGATAAAAATATGCCCAAATGCCCCCTACACATGGGGAAGGGGAAAGGTCAAGGAAACCACATGACGCTGCAAAGCTACCTAAATCATTAGTATGGGAAGAGAGGTGCATATACGGGTCATCGCGGGGAATGACAGAAGAACATTTTAAAAGATGGCCAAAGCATGAAGAGCCCAAGAATGTTGCTGAAGGAGAATCAAGCAACACAAATGGAGTGGATTCAGAGGGAATGTACTCCGAGGGTCGTGTGGATGATGATAGGTATAGGAGGGGGGCAGCAGGTTCTGGCATCTCAACATTAGGGGGAGGAATGTCAATGGTAGCAGGGAGATCCTAGAGTATACCTAACGCATATTGAGCAAGGATGGGAGAGACGGATTGATTTTGTTCAACTTCGTACTCGCGAATGACCTCTCAAGAGGCTCGGTAATGTGTGAGGTGAGGACAATGATGAGAATAATGGCCATGGACACCACACAGAGCACAAGGTTTGTTGGTGCGAAGAGTATTTGGGTTCTTAGTTGCGGATGAGGAAGAAACAGAGGTTTTAGGGACCGTAGATTCAGGGAACGCGACTTTAACCATGGGTTGGATGCGGGGCAACTCAGGACAAGTATGGGTGGCATGACCAGTACCATCACACAAAGCACAAGGCTTGGCGGGTGGGGGAGGGGTAGGGTCGGGTGCGGTGGCCTTATCCTTGGATTCCCCCTTGCGAGTTTTTATTTTCTTTCCTGTAGCTGTCGTAGCATGAGGAGGGTCCTGCAGAGGGGCTAGGGGCACTATAGTGGTGGAAGGAGTGAAGGGAATCGGTTGCACGGGTGTCACAGAAATGTATGGTTTGGGGTGGCCCGGTGGGGTCTGAACTGGAGGAGTAAGATACCATACTGGTATTCCCAAGGTTAAATTAGGGAGGGAAAGGGTGGCCATGATAGGAACCGAATAGACTCTTGGGGGGGGGGGGGGGACCAAGGAAAGGTATCTGACCGGCGGGGTAATGGCCAGGAGGGACGGCTCCCATATGGTGGAGACCTGAGGGAACCGACTCAGGAGGGTAGGGAGGTTCCTGAGTGTGAGGGTGATGGGAAGGTCCAGGCGGGAGAGGGTCGGTCGACTGAAGTGAAGGACTAGGAGCAGGTGGCGGTGGGCGAGATTGAGGTTGCTGACTAGCCGAAGTAGGTTGTGGAAGGTCAGCCTGAGATGAGTGCATCATGCAAACATTTTCTAAGCTGGGGTCAGAGACAGGAGGAGGGGGAGTACCTGGGAAAGTGCCAAGCAAGGAGGAATATTTGTAGACGCCAGGGGAAACACTGGTCAAAGAATCAATAGTTCACTTATTGGTGATAGTAGATATGGTGGACTCAGGGGAGGTCTGAGATTTTGGTTCATGGTAGGTCAACTGGTCAATGGTGACAATCTTGCCATTGTGAGGGAAAAACATCTTGCGGTGGACTGCGGATGGGACGGAAGACATGGCGTAGGTGTAACTACGCCCCAAAATAATGTTGTAGTCAATAGGGGCATCGATAAATTCAACATTGACACAAACAGTCTTACCCGCAAGGGTGATAGGACAGTTACAGAATAGGCCAATGGGCTGGGAGGCTTGGCCATCCGACGCACGAAGGGTGATTGTGGAAGGGGCCAGCTTAGGAGATCCAAGTTGTTTCCAAACTGAAGTGGACATCACATAGGTAGATGCCCCCTCATCAATGATACACCCAGCAACATTGGCATTTCGGATTTTGACTGGGATTTTTAAAGCAAAATAAGCAAGTAGAGGGGATGGTCTAACTGACCGGCATTGAAAACAATCAATTGGTCATCGGCAGGATCTACAGCGCCCACGGTAGATAGTAGAGCCTTCTTTTGGGAAGGACACGACTGGAGGAGTTCCAGTGTTGAAATGGCGGCAGGAGATTGCGCTAGATCATCTACTATGCTATATGAATGGGCAGCCTGTCCAGAGGCAGCATTTCAGCGTAATGGGCCCTTAGGAATCTTGGTATGAACCTCATATTTGGGCGAAGGGATTTGCAAGGGACCATTGGGTGTAGACAGAGGCTCTGTAGGACCTGAGGATGGGGACTTGGAGATAGACGGAACGGGAGGCGTGTAGTACTGACGAGACCGAGTTTGAAGGTTAAGGTCGACAGTGAGAGGTTGGTTAGTGGCCATCATGAGAATCTGGTAATCGGAGGAACCAGAAGGGGAAGGTTGAGTGGTTACCGGGGCATGAGGTGGTTGAGTGGCCATGAATCCTTGTTGAGGGAAAGGGTTAGTAAACACAGAGGGTTGAGAAGTAGTCGTATTATGAGGGACAGTAGGGGAGGAATTTTGTCCCCGCACAGTGGCCTGAGACTCGCACATCTGTCGCATTTTTGGTAATAAGGGACAATCATGAGTGTAATGACCAAAAACACTGCAACACGAATACGGCTTATTGGTGCGAAGCGGACTGTCTGGCAGGAGGTGGCCTGTTCAACATACCATTTAGAAGCTTCGCCGGCAAGCGTGCGTTGGAACAATCTAAGACGAATGGAGTCATCAGTAATGGAATTGGATGAACACCACATATGGAAAGATCAGATATGGTTGGAGGGATCTTCACTAGCAAGGCCTTTGAACTTGGGAATGTCGAAGGAGAGCTTGGTTGGCATAGTAGGCCAACTAACATCGTGGCGGATAGGATCATTGATCAGCTGATTGAAGTCAGGGAGACTAAGGCCGGCCATATAAGGGAGAAATGGGGCAGTCGAGGTAGGTCCCGTAGTGGTTCCGCTGGAAATGGACCTAGCAGTAGAATTGGGGTTGTCGCTGGCGCTAGGCCCTGAACTAGACATGGTGAAGGTAACAGGGGGAGAACCATGAGTAGGGGGAGAACCCGAACAATTAGAAGAAGAGTCGGAGTGCGGACTCGGGGAAGGACTTACTCGATGACGACAGGAAAGAGGAAGTCGACCAACCAGAAACTGAGGGTGAAGGCCAAGAATTCTCTGGGAGAAGCGCCTTGGGGGTGCAATGATGACGGGAAGAAGAAAAACCGACAAGGGCAGGGAGGGACAAAATCAAGTGAGGTCAAGGGCAGAGAGGTGCAGTGACAATTGATTTTAAAGTCTTTGCCAGGCGGTGATAACCAGGCTCTTCTTCACTTAGGGTCAGTGTGTGGCGTGCGTTAATTTTAATTTGTTTAAACCCAGACGTTTTGAGAGTAAAAGAAAAAGTGTGATGCGTAACTGAAAATAAATCTGTAGTAAATAAGACTGAAAGAACAGAAAATTACCAGCTCATCAATCTAACCCAAGAAGGTGGGTCTCTCAAAACTAGTCTATAAGAGGGAAAAAACTAAGCAAAGCACGTGAAAAAGAGGCCAATATATCTAAGGTCAGGAGGGACGGGGATCTAAAGGAGAAATCTGCTGAAAAGAGGTGCAGAGAACAGAAAAGAGGCAAAGGCAAGGTTTCTGCTAAAAAGGAGGGGATCAGCTAAAAATAGAAGGGGAAAGGAGGTGGCCCTAGAAATGAACCCAAAAAAAACTATATGAGGTGATTTGAAAGGGAGAAGAGCTGATCTAAAGGGATCTGAAAAGGAGGTATCAGATCTGAAAGAAATAAGGCTGAAACTCTGGAAATTCAGAGCTCTGAAACAACAAAAACTCTCACACAAAAAGTGGATGGTACTAGAGCCCTAAGGGGAAATATTCCCACTTAGTTGAGTGAAACATATCAGAAACAGGTCGAAACGGGCAGAGACAGAGGTTGGAAAACCCTGACAGAAGCTTCAGAAAAAACCAGAAAAAGTGCTGGAAAATTGCAGAAAAAAGTGCAGGTCGCAGGTTCTGACCTGTTTTCAATCCAGGTCACAGGTTTGGGGCAGAAAAGTGTGACCTCAAGGCCAGGTCATAGTTTTTGGGCCGATAAGTGTGACCTACAGATTCGGGTCTCTCGGCGGCAAATTTCATAAAAATTTGTCGTCTCAGCTGCGGCTGATGTCTGTCACCTGCGCAATAGGGCCAGAAACACACAGAAGTTAAAAATTTTAATGTTTAAAGGCTTTAGAGGTGAAAAGAACCATAAAAATAGGAAAAATAGAAAATGGAAGAGAAACCCTAGGGTCTAAAATAGCTGGATATGCAGGAATATATAAAACGACAACGGTCGCAAAAGAAAACCCTTGTGGAGTCGCCAATTGTTAGTATGAATCTTTCGTCGTAAAAGATCACTTTAGCTACGCATAACAAATAGCCCTAACATCGATTATGGCTGCCAAATATCTTTAAATATGCAATTAGGTGATCCAAATAATTCTACACAAATCCAGATCTAAGCATAAAAGACATTAAGCAGATAAAGTAAAATGTGGCTCCATGCATCCAATAGACAAGACAAGAACAATGTATTTGAAATAATTTTTATATTATATTAAAAGGGGGCACCTGAGAAGAAAACAAGAAAGGTGTTTTCCAGTTCTCCTCAATGGGATGGGTTCTTGAAAGTCCTCAGCGCTTCAAATCTATAATTCCTCTCTCTTGTTGTTGTAGAAAATCCAAACAAGCATAGAACTCAATGGGAGCTCACAAGGCAAAAATGGAGAATGTGACCTAGTATATATCTAGAGTGATCTAATGCAATGGAGGTGACTAATGAATGGGGAAAACCCTTCTATTTATAACAAAATATTAGGGCGGTCTAGAACTCGGTGCATGACTAAAATATTATTAATCGAATTCTAGAACCACCCTTTAGGAATATTTTATTATATTTGTTGGAGGGAAAAGGATTTTTTACTTAGGTCAATTCCTTTATTTATAAATAATAAATAAATAAATGATTTATTTATCATTTTAGGGAAATGATGGGAATATAATTAAATAAATAAAGGTTTATTTAATTATTTATGGATGATTTAGTCAAATTTAACTAAGAATATTATTTAAATAATGATTTAAATAACTTATTCTTAGGAAATAATTAAATAAATAAGGATTTATTTAATTAATTTCTTTGTTTTGGGTTAAATATGACCGAGAAATATAAACAAATAAGTTATTTCACATGGTGGAAGCAATTTTACTTAGGGTAAAATTGGTCTTACATGGTGTACTTGGGTTCATCTAATAATAATAGGTTAAATGACCAAAAAATGGTATAACAGATAAGGATTTTTGACTTGGGTCAATTCCTTTATTTATAAATAATAAATAAATAAATGATTTATTTATCATTTTCGGGAAATGATGGGAATATAATTAAATAAATAAAGGTTTATTTAATTATTTATGGATGATTTAGTCAAATTTAACTAAGAATATTATTTAAATAACTTATTCTTAGGAAATAATTAAATAAATAAGGATTTATTTAATTAATTTCTTTGTTTTGGGTTAAATATGACCGGGAAATATAAACAAATAAGTTATTTCACATGGTGAAAGCAATTTTACTTAGGGTAAAATTGGTCTTACATGGTGTACTTGGGTTCATCTAATAATAATAGGTTATATGACCAAAAAATGGTGTAACAGATAAGGATTTTTTACTTGGGTCAATTCCTTTATTTATAAATAATAAATAAATAAATGATTTATTTATCATTTTAGGGAAATGATGGGAATATAATTAAATAAATAAAGGTTTATTTAATTATTTATGGATGATTTAGTCAAATTTAACTAAGAATATTATTTAAATAATGATTTAAATAACTTATTCTTAGGAAATAATTAAATAAATAAGGATTTATTTAATTAATTTCTTTGTTTTGGTTAAATATGACCGGGAAATATAAACAAATAAGTTATTTCACATGGTGAAAGCAATTTTACTTAGGGTAAAATTGGTCTTACATGGTGTACTTGGGTTCATCTAATAATAATAGGTTAGCTGACCAAAAAATGGTGTAACACTTAGGACATAAGAAAATTTAAAGTGTCAAAAATATGCTTTGAAAAAACAAATGTTGATGGTTTTCAAAATCCACATGAAAATCTTCAATATTTTTTTAAAAAATTCACACTTCATACATTATGAAATTTAAACTGTAAAGAATAAGCCCTCTAAAAAAGCAGTTGATTTTGCATCAACACTTTTTAAAATTAGCATGAAAAATCGTTAACATTTAAAAAAAAAATCATAGCTAATACATGAGAAAATTTAAATTGTCAAAAATATGCTAAAAATAAAAAATGTGTATTCTAAATCAATGCTTTTCAAAATCAGACGATTTTTTGTTACCTAAAAAAAAGGTGTTTTCTGAATCAACATTTTTCAAAATTAGATGATCTTTTGCTACCTCAAAAAAGTGGGTACTCATATCAGTTCCCGTTTCAAAGTTTACATTGTTTACATTAAGCAGTTGGAAACAATGACCAAACCAAGGGTTGAGGTTTGGATACTCTTAGATGATTGTATTAATTTTTTTTTATAGGTAATCAAGTACTTTTGAATCAAACACAAGTTGGTAAAGTAAGAATTTGAGTGTTGGTTACTCAGTCCATACACGAAACCTTTCCAAGATTAGGTGTCCCTCACTAAGATCTCTGAAGGAAATTAGGGTGACTAGAGTTGTAGTAGGCTATTCCAAAAGAATAACAACCTGAAAGAAAAAAGGGTCTTGGAACCAAAATATGTATACTTTTTTATGATTGTAAGCCTATTCCTTTTTATGGATTTGCATATATATCAATATAAATACATGTTGTGCCCCAGAAAGTAATAATGACAACAACATTAGCATAACAGATCAAAATTCTTTCATGTAGATAAATGCATATTTAAAATAATCCAAGTTGGAAACCTACATAATTGTAAGACTTATTTAAGACCCAAACATCACTTTATGTGAAATACACAAGGTTTTGTTGAGCCTACGAAGAAATCTCTCTAAGTTATTACATTTGAATCAACATAAATCTATAATCAGTAGAGAAAAATTTGTACCAAAAAAATACTCGAGGGAGGTGGTCCCTTAGGTATTTTGAAGCCTATGCATGTGAGTGATGGTCATATTTGAAGCAATAAAAAGTAGAGTGGAAATACAAAATTAATCTGTGGTATATAGAAAAATAATAATAATATCAATTGTCGAAGTGGATTATGTAGATAAGTAATCAAAAAATCTAGTAAATGACATGTAATGCCTGGAATAGTGCAAGCACGTGGCACTTAAGAAGGTTTAAAAAACCATGAGAAAGTGGTAGAGAGTGGATAAAAACCGTGGAAAAATATTATGAAAATATGTCTTCAGTAATTTAAATGACTTGCTTATGTCAAAAGTTATTTTGGGTAGGAAATTGGACACAAAAAGGTTGGAAATTGAACTTACCTTATATATATACATATAACAATTATTGGTTACATTTTTATGATTTTGAAAGAACCAAAAAGGTACTGTAACACTGGTTAGGGAAGCGTTAGGGGCCCTAAGGTAAAAAATGGTAGATGCAAAGTCTGTAAGTTAACTACGAATCATAATAATTATTTTTTGTATGCAAGTTAACTACGAAAATTTAAGGCCAAAAGTATCCAACACACAAGATTTTTTGGGTTGTAGCAAGCCTAGATAAATGACCACCACAAGCTCCACTATGGCAATCATTCAGCATAACCTCAACTTCTTCGAGAGTTAAGCATCTTCTTAGGATCAAATCGACCCCTCGACGGTATAAAGCATCACCAATGATTAAGTAATTTTTAGCTAGGTGACGCAACTTATGGCACTCATCTTTCAAAAATGTCAAGGGAAACTTCGCAGTCTGAAGATATACAATGAGATCCCCATACCAAGGATCCTGTGAAGAGATGAGAAAAATATGCTCATCCGGAAAGGATTCATCATAAACCATCTTCTCTCCACAGGGCAACTCAGAAATTAATTCTGCGAAAACTAATGACTTCTTGGACTTGGAAAACATAAAATCAAGATCAAATTCCTGCAAAATCAAAATCCATCGATTATATTTTCCCCCAATCACTCGCCTGCTGAGAACAAACTAAAATGGATTGACTTCTGCCAAAACATAAGTTTTTCGAAGAAGGATATAATGTCTGAGCTGATGTACAACATGAATAGCTGCTAAAGCAAGCTTCTCTATTAGAGAATACTCGATTTCAAGTCCTACCAGGCCTCAACTAAGGTAGTAAATAACATGCTCTGAAAGAGCGTCATCCTCATGAACCAGAACCATACCGATAGTAGATTCTGCTGCTGCGAGATACAAAAGGAAATCCTTGCTATAATCAGGTGGACTCAGTATAGGAGTAGAGGTCAATGCCTTTTCCAGAGCATCGAATGAGCATTGAGCAAAGTCATCCCAAAAAAATGGGACTCCCTTCTTTAATAATATCATGAATCCTCTTGTAATATCAGTATAATTTACGATAAATCTCCGCATAAAATTAGCTTTTCCTTGTAGACTTTGAATTTTATGAATAGACGACAGGGGAGGCAATAGAAGTATTGCCTCAACCTTGAAGGGATCTACCTGAATCCCTTCCGTAGACACAATAAATCCCAACAACCGACCGGATGTGACTGCGAATACACACTTGTTCGGATTCAACTGGATCTTGTAAAAATGACATCTTTGAAATACTCGATGGAGGTGAGAAGGATGATCAATTCTCTTGCGAGAACGAACAACTAAATCATCCAAGTATGCCTTGATAATATGTTTGATGTCGTGGAAGGCATATGACATGGCCCGCTGAAAAGTGGCTCCAGCATTTTTAAGGCCGAAAGGCATTTTCTTGTAAGCAAAGGTGCCCCAGGGACAAATAAAGGAAATCTTATGCTGATCTTCAAGACGGATAGTAATTTGATTATATCCAGAAAAACTGTCCATGAAGGAGAAAATCTCATTACCCTCACACTCATCGATAATCTGATCTATGAATGGTGTTGGGTAATTATCTTTCGGACATGCCTTATTAAGGTCTCTGAAATCAATGCAAATGTGAATTGTGCCTTGTTTCTTATCCACCGAAACTGGATTCGAAACCCACTTTGTCAAAGGAACAGGGAAAATGAATCCTGCCTTGAGCAGCTTCTCTACCTCAACTTTGATAGTTGCAGCCTTCCTAGGGTTGACCAGACGAAGCTTTTGCCTTACAGGCTTAGCATTTTCATATAGCTTGATCTCATGCTAGATAATAGATGGATCTATACCAGGAATTTCCTCATAAGACCAAGCGAACACATCCTAAAACTCTCGAAAGAGATCGGTATAGATTTGAATATCTTCAAGGGAACATTCAACTCTGATGAAAACATTCTCAATAACGTTGGGATTCCTGGAGATTTTCACTGGGATAGTCAGAGAAATCACAGCCATGTTCCCTTCAGCAAATACCTGTGCTGGTGCTAAAAGGTTCAAGACTAGGTGAACAGGACCAGAAGACTGAGGACTTGGAAAAATCGATTCAAATTCACCCAAATATGGTAAAAAGTAAGACCGATGATGCAAATCATCCCACGGTCTATCTATACCAGTCATAGCTTCCAGGATAGCCTCTTCAGATGGAAGAGTGGTATCAAGGAAATCCTAGGTGGAAGAAGAATTAAGAGTCCAAGCCGGGACCACATCTCCATCCAATTCCTCTGATGAAAGAGAAACAGGAGTGGATTCTGCAGAGTCAACAATAGATCTATAAGCAATCTCAGTTGCAGACATCAGAAATGCCATTCCACCCACTTGACCTTCCGCTAATGAGGAGGTAGGGGAAGGTAAGGTCCAAGGGTCTGAAAAATAATGAGTTCTGAAGAACTCTCTTCGAATAGGAGCCCTGGAGGATGAAATTTCATTTATATGAACGGAAGGAGGTGGAATATCAAAAGTACCCATCAAAGAAAAATACATTCCAACTCCTAGATTCTCAACAGGCGGTTTGGCATTATCCACCAAAGGGATAGTTGAGTCAGTAGATGCATTCAGACCTATAGGAGAACATTCCAGTTGGTCAACTATGACAATCCTCCCTTCATGAGGGAAAAAAATAATATGAAATAAAGAGGATGCAATAGCATCCATCTCATAAATCCAGTTTCGCCCCAATAGAAGGTTGTAGTCCAAGCTTGCATCAACTATCTCAACCTCGATGTTTACAGTTTTTCCCCCAACACAGATGGGAAAAGCCGGGACAATACCATGTGGCCTATGAGAATTACCATCAAACTCAGTCAGAAGAGTGGCTGATGGAACACCTGCGGGGGATCTGATCCCCTTTCAGCACGTGAGAGACATCACACACGTGGAAGCACCCTCATCGACGACCGTTCGAAATATATTGCATTTTCGAAACGAAGATCTAATATGGAAAGCCATATGATGTGGGAGTCTCTTTTTAAAATTAGACATATCAAATGTAATCATAATAGATTTCTTCGGATCAACAGCCCCAATAGCAGTGAGAAGAGCACTTCACTGAGCTAGACAAGACTGGAGCACCTCGAGAGCAGACATAGCACAAGGGCTCTGCGCCAGATCTTCTACAACAAAGTAGTTATGGGCAGCCTTGGCATTTGGATTAATCAGCGTATGCTTTATAGATGCTTTTGGCATTCGAGGTATAGGCTCAACAGTGGGCCTCGTAATGTGAAGCGGCTCAGCACTATCAGGAGCACCCTTGGCTTTCAAAGACTCGGCTTTGCCATAATCACGAGATCGTGTAGAGATATCTGTGTGAGTACTCACCATATATATGTTTGATGTGGTTTCCCCTTCCTGGGTGCCCCTAGAGGGAGCCCCAGTATTCTGATTTGCGCCAACAACTAATTTCTGCCCTTGGGGAAAAGGGTTTGTTAACACAGTCTGGGAACTGGAAGAACCCTGTTGAGCTCACAAGTGCTGTGCATCCTGAATTTTAGGGCAAAGGTGAGTAAGATGATCTCCAGTACATAACTTGCATGGAAAATTCACTTTATTTTTATCCTTTTAACCCTCACCAACATGCTCGTTGGATTTATTTGCATTTCCCTTCTCATCTTTTCCCTTCTTCTTATTATTATTCTGTCCTTTCTTCTTCCCTTCATATTGTTGATTTCCTTAGGGGTTAGAAGTCTGGATGGCATTTATTGACAAAGCTTGGGAAGGGGTTGGCACTGAAGGCACAGCCTAACCTAAAGAAGTAGATTGTATGGACAACTGCTGCAATGGGCTAAGCAGGTTAGCTGCACCACTATCGATCGACCTAATAATTCCATCACCATGAGGACCAGGTTTAGCTTTGGACAAGTCCAATTTGGAGTGAGGAGCGTCAGGAAAATTTTTATTGAGGACTCCAGACTGAGAATAAATCAGTTCTAATTGCTAGGCCCTAAAAATAGCATGTTCCTTGGAAAATACCCCTGATAGGGATACGTCCTTCGAAATATCTGGCTGCAGTAATTTCAGAAACCATTCTAGAAGGAATTAATTTGGAATATAGGCTTTAATGAGCCTCTTCCTTCTCTGCCATTCCTGAATATGATCAGAAATGTGGGTTTCCTTGTCCTGTTTAAAATTAGCCAGAAGTTCAGTCACGGCGTCGTAACAGACAGGCAACTAAAAATGATTTAGGAATTTGGTAGCCAAATCTCCAAAAGTGGCGAAACTACCCCCAGTTAACTCAATATACCACTTGGATGCATTTCCAGTTAAGGTGCGCTAAAATAATCTCAACCTAATCGAATCATCGATCAGGGAGTTTGATGAACACCAAATATGGAAAGCGGTGATGTGATTTTCCGAGTCCTCTCCATTCTTCCCTTCAAACTTTGGAATGTCTGAAGGTAGTTTGGTGGGGACCGGAGGCCACCCCAGACTATATCAGATTGGATCGTTAGTCAATTTCGACAAATCTGGAAATTTTAACGTTGCCAGAAATGGTAAACGAGGAGGAGCCTGGGAATTCCATCCCTGATAGGATGGATTCCCCACATTCTGAAAAGAATAACCTGGATTTGATGAGGCACCAGGTTGCTAGATAGAATTCGTAGAAAATGTTGGGCCATAGGAAAATCCTTGTGACTCAACATTCGGAGAAGGACCCCCTCCCAACATGGAGTTACTATAAATCGGACCAGTTCCCCCCACTGAGGCAGTGAATAAAGAAGAAACCCCCTAATATGGGTTCCAAGCATTTGAAAAAGGAGAAAAATCCTGATAAGCACTTAATGAAGGGAAAGGAACATTCCCTTGGTGACCAACGAGAAACTGATTCCCTGCCCCTACTGCTGAAAAGATAGGGTTCCAACCCGTAAAGGTAGTAGAAATTTTACCTCCAGACCATGGATTAAAACTCTGAGTCTGGGAAGTAAAAGGAAAAGACCCTAAATAAGGAGTCAAATTAGGAATATGCCCGCTTCCAAAGGGGAACCCTTGAAAAGAAGCTGATCCATTAGCCATAGAAGAGATGGGTGCAGATGCAGCTGTAGCAGCAGAAAAGGGAAATGAAGGAATCCCACTAGTGGTCATTCTGAAACAAAAGGGACCAGATTGAGAAGCCTGTGCTTGGGTGTGACCAGAGCCAAACATATCCGCACTAGAAGCAATCAAAGATATAGCAATAGTGCCTCCTCCTTCAAGTGAAGCAGGAGTCTGAATACTTGCAGCACTCACAGCCGAAGCTACGTTCCCAGTCGTGGCCATCGAAAGGTGAGAATATGATGGATAATGACTTTCTGGTCTCTGAGACTCAGGTCCGATGTACTCAATGATAAAAAGATAACTAGAAGGAAGAGGAGATGGAAGAGACTCAACAGGCTAAGGGACTTCCTCTACTTCTACTTCTTCTGCCGGAAATAAAACTCGCGAGATGAGTGAAGCACTCATCTCGGCACTGACACCAACACCAGAACCAACTATAGAAACAACTAGCCCTAATGGAGGATCTCTCTCCACTGCGTCTGAAAACACCGAGTGAAAATCACCCTCTAAATTACTCCTACGCCTTCTTGCAGAAGACTTGGTACTCACAGGAGATAACCCCCAGAGCCTCCTTGATCGACGAGTCGATTGGTCAACCACTTTAAAAGATTTATTAGACTCGAAAAAATATATGAAGATAAGCAATCTAGGAGCAAAGAGCACACTCTAAAAAGTCCCTAAGACACAGCCAGACAAGCAGCTCTCAAGTATTTCCGCTCCGGGTGATGAGGACCGGACACCAAAATACAAGAAAACGAACAATATGACCTCCCGAAAGTAGTCTGGGGAATTACAACCCAGGCATACTAGCGAAGGTAACAGAAAAAGTTACGCTGACCTCCTAACAACAGCCTTTTCCAGTGCAATTACCCAAGCTTCGCAAGGGCACCCTCCAGAAGCATTGCTGGAAGTGATACAACGTCTGCCTCAGGTACCATGGGTATTCCCCCCCCCCCCCGCAGTCACCTGTGTGATACCTAGGATGGGCAACTAAGGGCACCAATCCGTATCAGCAGCCGGGCAGAACGGTCTTAGGTCAAGATTCAGCAAATTAGAAAGGGGGTATCTCTCTTCTCTGCCCGCACTTTCCCTCGCGCTTGACTCTCTGGAGGAGAGCTTTCCTGGTCCACCTAACGGTGTTGGATTTCGCTCACTAATAAACTTATATGTTTCAAAATTTGAGCGGCCTTGGAGAGTTAAATCTCCACTCACCTAATCCAAGGCCCTACAACCTAGCTAGTTGATGTATGACACTAATACAAAAATTGCTAGTTGTTTTTAAATTATATCCCTTATCTTAATTGGCTGTTATTTTATGTAAAGGGCATATGGAAATGAAACCGATGATGTTTGTATGACACAGAAATAAACCAATGAAAACCAAACTACATGAAAATGCACTAATTGCCTTTCGATGAAAAGTGATTTATACACAGGTTCTACGAGACTAATTTTTTACTTTTATTTTCAAATAATCAGTCTTCACATACCTCGAAAAGTTACGAAAAATACTAAAAATGCTTATGTGCACCTAATTTAAATTACTAATGGCATGCAAATCCTAAGATGCTAGATCTAGAAAAGCAAAGAGAAATCTATAACAATACCAAGGTTCAATCACTTTTTGGCAGTCAACAAAGCTAGTTCCAAATCAGAAACTCAATGTATAAAGACACCAAAAACATACTTGACGTAAAAGAACGAAATCAAAAGAAGAATCCCTTCCTAATCAAGTCAAGAACCAAAGAATAAAGACTTCAACAAAGCTTCAAAAGATGAAAAGAAACCATTAAACAAAATGAGAAAAAAAAAAAGCAATGGAAAACAAAATGTTTTTTGGGCTTTTGAGTTTACAAAGAAAAGAGACTTCAAAGAGAGCAAGAAACTATCCAGTTACTGAGTCAAGAAAAACTTCGAATTTCAAACAAAACTTCAACAAAATGCCCCCAAGCCAACCGTGCTACTCTCGTAGCAGGACTTATATGAGCAAGATGAAGACAAGAAACCCAACAAATAAACTCAGCACAATGGCATAAACTTGTGGCAAACACAAACTCCAAAGAATAAAAAAGAGACTCTTCGAAAATTGCAACAAGACCTAGTCAATGAAATCAAGAAAACCAAATGCAAAGACAGGAAAAAATCAAAATGCAAAGCAACACATAAAGTTAGGAAAGAGAAAATGAGTAGAAGCTCTCTCTCCTGAATCCTCAGAATAGCCAAGAATCCTCAAAAAAAAGATCTTGGTGCTCAAGCCAGAATTGCAAGCACAAAAAATAAAGATTTCATCGAATGAGCCGTTCTTCAGAAAATTAAGAGAGAAATGGGCACAAAACCACTTTAGACACAGTCCAGAGACTTCAAAAATACTACAGGAACAAGTCACCATAGGCAAACAAGACCAAAAAAGCTCAACCAAAAATTTCAAATTTTACTCAGGCATACACGCTTTCTCAGTTTTGAAACCAGTGTGCATACACGACTGTGTCAAAGGAAACTCGCGTATACGCGGGTCCCTTTGCAAGAAACAACATGTATATGCGACTGTGCAGAAGGAAAAGTGCATATGGAAACGTAAATAAGGAAAAACAAAAAAAATTAAGCCTGATCAGAAGACCAAGTCTTCAGTCTGACTAGAAAAAGCGATAGAAACTGTTAGGAACCCACAAGACAGCTGAAACAACCCAAAATGGAAATCACAAGAATGTGATCCCCAGTGGAGTCGCCATTTCTGTTTTGGGAAATAACTCCCTAAAGGTTTTTGGGTTGGAAACCTTCACAGATCAGGGGCATACCATTCAAGAATGACTCACTTAACCTATCTTTTATACTAAAAACTAGATATAACAAGTTGTAGAACTTACCCGAAAGTCCAACGTTTGATGTAGATCCGATGGGGTGCAAACCCCCATCAACCCTTCGTGCTTCGTAACCTGGAAATCAAGAAAGAACGAACACGAAACTCTAGTTGTACAGTATATATAGTCCCTAAATGTCAGTGTAACTCATGTATAATAAGAACAATATCAAACATTCAATTAATGATCATTACACATATATAAAGAGATATAAATATGTGAATATTGGGAACAAGATGGTTCTTCTTATTATAAATGGCATGTACAGTAATAGAAATGTAGAGAGATCACCTGAATCCTTCCACGGTCTTCGATCATACCGTCCTCTGGATCCATCCGGCCCTCGCCTCACAAGAATTCTTCCAAGATGTGTGCACACTAGATGTCATATAGAATGATGAGCATCTCAAGGAAACAAGGGTTTCCTGAATATACCTGGGAAGTGCAGGAGGCACGGGAATATCAGACTTGAAATAGGGCTCCAACAAAGTATAATATCTATAATTTTCTCTCTCCCTTAGGCCATGCATATGAGGGGCTTTTATACTCCCTCAAAGTAGTTTCAGCAGTTGGAAACAATTGGGCCACAGGCTGGGGTGGTTGAATTATCGGAATAACCATCAACCTTGCCTTGAAAATAGGGAATTTTATATATTTTTTAATGATTTAAATGGCATACGTGGAAAAGCATGAATGGGCTTGCGTATATACGCGGAAAAGTCTGGGCCTAGTCGCGTATGGGTTTTTAGACACTGTTTTTATGAAGTTGTTCAAGTTTGGGGGGAAAGGGTGCCCAAGGCCAAAGAGACAATCATTAATCACATGAGGGTGAAAAATGATGCTATAACATTAGGATTCTAACGAAAATTATTAGTGCATCACGATGAATAAGAAGTCTTGGGAACCTTTGCTCTAAATACTCTAGTCCAGAGTATAAATACATAAAAAAGATTTGAATATTTGTGAAAAGTGTTGGGAAGAGGGTGGAAAACTTTATATTATGTAGAATGAAGTATGCCACAATGCAATGTAAACCTGTGGCTACACCTGAACTTGATGTATAGAATATATGCATCAAAGGAAGAACATATAATAACAACATGACACAAGTATAAGTCTGCTAAATGTTGTAACTTATGACTGTGAATAAACTCCCATGGTTATTAGGAGAATGTATGGTTGTCGAAACTGATAAAAGTGGAAGAAATAATGATACACCTCTCTAGAATGTATATATATATATATATAACTTTAGCTTCGTATATCAAATAACTTAAATAATAATCGTACAAACATGCCAAGTGACACTCTCAAGGAAAAGAGGCGTGTGAAAAATAGGTAATTATGTGTTATAGAAGAAGTTCAGGCTTAAAAACCTCTATGGAAACATGGAGAACGTTGGTAAGCCAAGATAGAGTAATTACAAGGATTTATTGAAATAACAAAATGGATGAAAATTTTGGAGCCTACCAAATTAGAAGTGATAGTGATAATAATATTTTGGTTGCTCCTAGAAACAGAAAGTCAAAGACACAAAGAATGAGTACTGAAAAGAATTATAAATGATATTTTTTTAAAAACATTGGCAAGGTGATATTGATTAAAGCTAAGTTTGAGAGTGGAAATAGTGAGGTGACAACCAAGTAGGTTGTTTGAGTCCATGGAAATGATGGACAAAAAAAAAAAATTGGGAAAAGGGACTTCTCTTAACTCTAGTGGCTTAAAATTTCACATGTATGTATGTATTGTATACATGATAATCTCTCTCTCTCTCTCTCTCTCTCTCTATATATATATATATATATCTATATATATATATATATATATATATATATATATATATATATCGAAGTGTCATGATGTTTGACATGGTTTCCAGAGGTCATTGGAATACAAATATGACTACTTACGGATAAAAAAGGAAAGAAAGCTATATGTTAAACTAAATTAACAAAGAAATCCATTACAACAGAAAAAAAATCCTATTAAACCAGATTCTTATATTGAGAAAAAGAGACAACAAGGCCCATTTCACATGAATAGAGATGATGTGGTCTTTGGAACTATATGTGGTAACATGTAAAGTGTTGTGTAATGTGTTTATGTGCATATTTATATTTTTTATGGTGCTATGTGTACGTGGCATTGTGAATAGGTGAATATTTAATTAAAATTTAATTTAAAAAAATAATTAATATAATGGTGATTGGATTTGTATGAGTTACAGATTGGTGTGACAGTTAAGTAAATATTGATTAAGGTGATGTTGTAGTATAAATAAGTAAACATTGATTTGGTTTCCTGAATCAACCCCAAACTGAATTGCAAGATTTTATGACGTGAAACAACCTAGTGGAAAAGCAAAAGATCTTGGTCGGTTGGTACATTTATAAATATGAAAACATAATATTTATTGTGAAAGTGGTAAGTTGAAGAAATTTCCCTAGAACTTGGTAATATGTTGTTGTGACATGTTTGATATCATAAAAGTGTGATGGTGCCAAAGGAATGGATCATTGGTTGCAAGCCATCATGGGAACAAGGCAAGAAACTCTTACTTATGACTATAACAAGGATGGATACTATGTGAGAGTATAATAAGATAAATAATTACTCATGGGTTGGAATAGAATTTATATCTATTAATATTCTGTCATACCTTACACCATGGAAAATTTTAGGGGCGAATTTTAGCCCAAGGGAAAAATCTAAGGAGTTTTATAGTTTGGAGAGGCAAATTTTATATAGTGCACCCACTTTACCCATTTTATATAGTTAGCCCAAATTTTATTTAAAAAATAAATAATTATTATATTTTAGCCCCGAAAATTAAATCGGATGCCAAGGTCGGATTCACCTTTGATTTTCATTGCAAAGCATCGATTTGCCTTCCATTTTCATCGCAAAGGCTCGATTCGCCTGGTTTGGAGGTTGGAATCATTGCATTTGGTTACAATCGTTGGGATTTATAGGTTTTGAAGTTGGTTTTGGTTGCAATAACCAAGATTTACAGGTTTTGAATTTGGTTTTATTAATAATATAATATGTACATTTTGTATTGTATGGGTCGGGATTTACAGGTTTTGAAGCTGGAAACCAAAAAACGCTTGTCCAAGTCTCCCAGCCTGCATTACCAGTTTTTGGAGGGCAAGAATTTTCCAGCGTCAGTTGACTGGAGAGAAAAGGGAGCCGTGGCTGCCGTTAAGGACCAGGGCTCCTGCAGTAAGTTTGCTTCATGAAATTTC
Organism: Pinus albicaulis; assembly: GCA_034641835.2. NCBI lineage: Eukaryota > Viridiplantae > Streptophyta > Pinopsida > Pinales > Pinaceae > Pinus > Pinus albicaulis. Next base: position 840,093,608 of record CM076575.1, read on the forward strand.
ATGCCCTATTTCTCAGTCCTATATATAATGGGTGGAGAGAACATAACACGTTTTCTTTCATGGATATTCATATCTTAATTTCTATCATTCCTGTATAAACTAGCTGGAGAAACTGGAAGAAGTTTTATTTCATGTATATTCATACCTTCGTTTTTTATCCTGTATTGAGCCGTTGGAGAGACCCAATTTTTCTTTTTTTTATATCATGAATATTCATACCATCATTTTCAGTGCTCTATAGAAGGGCTGGAGATACTGTTAGCCCCCTATGAAATTTTTGACAAGCAAACAGGGGGCTAAATTGTTGTGGAGACTTCAAGGAATGCATTTCCCTTGTAAACACCTCATCCTTGAAGCCTCTTTGTGCCTTTTGTCCATTGTCAAAACCCCCTCTGCTGATTTTCCTTATAAAGCCTCTCTTTTATGAAGAAATTCCCAAAAGGCCTCCTTTTCCCTTCATCTCAGCCCCCACTTAACTTCTTTTCTTTTCCCCTTGTCTCCCCTGCTATTTCCCACTTACCCACTTAATCTCCCCAAAATCCCCTTAAAATTCTTCCCCTAACCTTTGTTGGCCATTTTCCTCCCTTACTCCTCTATCGTTCCCTTCCTTGGCCTTCAAATTCCATTTAAATGGGCCAAAACCCACTTCCCAACCTTATTATAAGGCCTGGCCACTTTCCGCAAGCCCCTTTCAAACCACTTCCCCCATATGCCCCAGCGCTGGGACCAAGCGCTTAAGTCCCAAGCGCTAATCGCAATCGGAAGGCCGGGCGGGTGTAAATTCCTTTGTAATGTCAAAAGATCCCAATGCGATTGACTATTAAACAAAGTCCCGCGACCTGTTTTCGGCCGTTGATTTGTCGTTCCAATCAACGGCGGAGTGCTAATCGCAGCCTCCCGCCCGATCGCAATCGCAACTTGTTATGTGCACCCTCTGATCGGTCCGTCGCAAGTGATTGCGATGCGATTGATCGCAAGTTCTTCCATCCGAGCTCTGATTGCGACCCTCCGATCTATTCTTGACCGTTGATCTGTCTCGCCGATCCAACGGCCCTACGCCAATCACTCCATCGCAATCGCAATGTTTGAAATATGTTACACCTTTTTTAACCTCCGATTGCAATGGTTCCGATTAGATCTTGGCCACTGATCCTCCCCTGGATCCGATGGTTCTGGTCTAATCGCCCTCCGCCCCCACCGGGTCCCATTCTTACATTCATTTTCGTCGCATTTCATGTGTTTTGGATGCTTTTTCCCATTTCATATATTGTTACGCCGCTCAATCTCCACCGTTGATCTTTGTTCCCAGACCATGATCCCACGGTCTGCGCTGCATATTATCACCAAAACCTATTACTCATAAGTTCTCACCGTTTCATTGCATTTTGTTACCATTATAGTAAAAGCCCCCATTTCTCCGCCGCCGCGCTACCATCTCATTCCCCCCCCCATTGCATTATGTTTGGATTCTGATGCAGGATCTGCACGGCACTGAAGAGAAACTCTGCCGTTAATACACAGTATGGAGGCAACAGCAAGATTTCCACTGACAGAGACAAAGGAGTTAATGAACATCAGGTTTTCACATCAGCAGAGTGGTTTTCTCCACCAGAGGACAGATTTAAGATCTGAAGTCTCCGGCGCCATTAAGGCTCAGAATGCATGAAAGAAGACAGTACTGGAACAACATAGGGCTCGAGGCATTAAAGAAGAGATTTTCGCGCCCTCGCAAGGATTTGAGGAAGCACAGGCACTGGTTCAAAGACCCATACATCGCACAGAAGGTACAGCGTGAGAGATCAGAGTATCAGGGTTTCCATATCATCGGAAATGTTTTTCTTCATCAGGTACAGGGCGCCCATACAGTATTTATTATACACGGCGCCCTTGAAGGGAATTCTACCCTAACGGCAGTTCGAGACCAGCAGAACATTTATATAACAGACTTCTCAGTAGTTCATTTGCTTTTTGTTTATGCACCACAAAGTACAGCAGATCACCACAGCTGAAATATGTCAAAGTCATATCCAGGGAAGATCATTCTTTCATGAAAGAGATGACAGAAGTTAAATACTCAGCTTCAAACAGGACGGGCTTCGGCCCTGTATTCATTTTTATGTTTAATGTTACATTTAGTGTCCACCTACCCTCTCTGGTCTATCTTCTGTCCATCCTCTGCTATAAAACACAGAAAGAAACATTGTTGTGGTTGTTGATGAGATATCAGTGAAACGCAAGTATTTTTTCCTCTTGAGACAAGTTCTCTGTGTAAATTGTAAGATAGACTGAGGCTAGATGTATTCACACTGAATGTTCAAGTTATGGGCTATGATGTACCTGATTGGTGTTGTTTTTAATATGACAAGCATGTTTCTTTGGATCCTGATCTAAAGCAGCTGGTGATGTTTTCTTTTCTTTGTGTTTAATTCCATTTCATTTCATTTCATTTCTGCTGGTAGGCAACAGAAGTATAATATAGTATTCACCCTTGATAGGTGCCCTATGTTTCCTACTCTCCCTACCTCAATGTTTTCTACTTATATGTGTATCTGAATGTTGATTTCAATTGATTTAACCAGTGTAGTGGATGATATTGCCCGCTCTATGATGTATGAATGAATGAAATCTGTGTTTAGATGTTCTTGATAGGATTTAGTTGAATGTGTTGAGAATCCTGGAGGTCTAGAACCTGGTCTTTGTCTCTCTAGGAGCTTTCCATCCCAATTAAACCTCTCCAAGATCCCTCGTTTCACTTCTAATTCTGTCCAAGCAGGCCCAGAGTTAAATGACCTCTGGCCTGATCTATAGACAGAGTTTTTTGGTTCTCCTCCTTTCATTTTCTGTCCTTAATGTACCATTCCACCAATTACCCTTTAAGATCCAAATGCTCTAGATGACTAGCCCAAATGAAATCTTGCACATTGATTACAAATAAATCATTTCTTGACTCCATAGCCCAATGGCTTTGATGTTCCTTGAGTTATTTGTCTCTGACTAAACTTCCTCTTTACTCATCCTTGTCCCATATTGGTCCTTCTTTTCCTGATTCCCTCCAACCAAACACAAACAATCAAACAAACAACCATGAGCCTACAACTAGCCTAAAATCGCAACTTAGAGCTTCAAAGTTAAACCTTTGACTACCATAGAGAGATCCCTCTCTGGACTTAGGAGGACTAGATCCTAAGGTCTGAAAGTGGTTATATGTTGTCTCATCTTTTGGTCTCTGTCAACCTGGCCAAAACATGGGAACCCCAACATAATGGCGACCATACTGGGGAGTAAGATCAGTCAGCTTTGATTTGGTAAACCACTGTGGTGGACAGTGAAATTGTAAATCATCCACCTGGCGACTCCACAATTCCTGAATGATTAAAAGACTCCGCTGGTAATCATCTGGCCACTGACTATCTTGGTTTCACGTGACTCCACTGGGAGACCATGTCGCAGTACAACATCAGCCGTGATGAAGACCAAGCCACGTCACTAATGGAAGACCCTGAACGGTTTGCAGAAATGTTTCCAGACTTCATAGCAGCGTGTCGTGATACACTTGCTAGTGACTTGGCAGTATATAAGGTGGAGGACCTTCCTGGGGTTATTCCTCACAGCTCTAGAGGCGGACCCGTGATCAAGAAAATCCTCTTGGAGCTGATGGTTGAAAGGTATGAAGCTGAGATCGAACTTCTGAGCTCACAAGAGATATCATATGAGTTCAGAGACCCCAGAGAATTTTTGGAAAGTCTCCCGCCCCCCAAAAGAGAAGAGATTCCGTTGTTGTTCGAAGTACAAGAAGAAGATGATCCGGCTTTCAAGAGCCACCTTGAGGATGTAGCGGGAGATGCAATAATCGAAGATGCCTAGGACGTAGACATCTTACCAGTCACGACAAGCCAGAAAGAAGAAAGCATACATCATCTGTTCATCGATCCTGTAGCAGAGTACATGGAGGCCCTGACTTGCTCAAATACTCCAGTGATAATCTCCAGCACGGGCCAGACTTATCAGGAATGGTCACTATTGATGGTGACCGTAGTTTTGAAGGACCACACGCAGAGCACCCTGTGGTTATCTCTGACAGGCAGCCAGTGCTCATATCCTTTTTTGTTACTGCTTGACTAGCTGCATTAGCATTATTGTATCACCTAGAACATCAGAGATTTCCAAGTTAGAGTAGTGTAGGTAGGAAAAGCTCAATAAAGCTCAGTATATGAGAAAGTAGATTAGTTGTTTCAATTTCTGTCTTAGAATGTAGAGAAGAAACCTGCTAGACAGTCTAATTCTAGCAGGTAGTAGTGTAGGTAGAGAAACATATGAGACCAATAGTCTAATCTGGTCTCATGGAGTAATAAGGGTAGAAGTAGAATAGGGTTATTTTCCTGTATGTAAAAAAATTGATGATGAAAAGGGTCTGCAAGTCCAAGTGCACCCAGAAGAAAAAAATGTTAGGACTATAGTCTGGGTAGGTAGTTGTTTGGAAGAATTGTACTGCTGATATGTTGTCTTCATGATTTGTGGCAGCTGATCAAAGAAAGAAGAAAGATGGCTTATAGCAGTAGGCATCTAGCCTACACTAAGAGATCAATTTCTGAATTCTTGACTCCTTCAAGAAGAAGCCATTCCCATGTGGAGCCATTGTTATCCCCCCTATAAATTTTTGACAAGAAAATAGGGGGCTAAAATTTTTTTGAGCCTTCAAGGAATGCATCTCTCCTGAAGACACAGTCTCCTTGAAGCCTCCACGTGGCTTTTATCCTTTGATAATTTCCCCTCTGCTGATTCCTATTATAAAGCCTCTCTGTTTGTGAAGAAATTCCAGAGGCCCTCCTTTTTCCCTCTTATTTCACCCCCACTTAGCTTCTATCTTCCTCCCCTTTATTTCCCCTTCTTCTCCCCTTTTTACCCTCTTAATCCCCCAAAAAATCCCCTTAAATTTCTTCCCCTAGCCTTTTTTGACCATTTTTCCCCCTTATTCCTCTATCGTTCCCTTCCCCAACCTTCAAATTACATTAAAATGGGTTAAAACCCACTTTCCGACCTTATTATAAGGCCTAGCCCCTTTCAAACCACTTCCCACACATGCCCTTGCGCTAGGACCAAGCACTTAAGTCCAAAGCGCTTATCGCAATCGGAACCATCGGGCGGGTGCAACCCTTTGTAAACAGCAAAAAACTCTGATGCGATTGTTTAGAATGTTAAGTCTCGCGATGCGTTCCACACTGTTGATCTTCCGCGGAGATCGGACGGCGGAGCGCCAATCGCAGGCCCCCGCACAATCGCAATCGCAAAGTTCATGTGCACCCCTCCGATCAGCCCATCGCAATCACTTGCGATGCGATTAATCGCAAGCCCTTCCCTCCGATCCCCGATCACACTGTCTTCCGATTCAATCCCGTCCGTCCATTCAACCCGCGATCCGATGGTCATCGCTCAATCGCAAATCCCCTCCAATCGCAATCGCAAGTCCTATCTCCCATCCTCCGATTGCGAACCCCCGATTGCATTATCCACCGTTCATTCCTCCCCCAGATCAATGGTTATCGCTCATCAACGGTTATTGCCTCCCGCTCCGATTTGCAATTGCGATTTCGTATGGTCCCACCTCGTACGATCATTCTCGCCGGTTTTTCATTGTTTTTCATCACATTTCTTTGTATTTCCCCCCAATGTTTAACCTTTGGGTTTCATGCCAATAACCATTTCTTCCACCATTCTTCATTGTTCCATCACTCTCAACTGCCCCGCCATCATTTCTCCTCCCGCCTCCGCAGCATTTCTCTGCCACCCCTGCTGGGTTGTAACAGGTTTATTTCAAATTGTGCAGACAACTCAGAGAGGTGTTTTTAGCGTTGCCAGCAGGTCAGCAGATGGTTTCAAAGGGGTTAATGGTTTCTGTCGGCATGATTAATGTTAATCCCACAAGTCAAAGGAAAGGCGCATCTTGAAGACCAAGAACACACTGTAAATTCTTATCTGTGTTAAATATTAGCAGAGTACGTTCTCTCCAAACGTACACCATTCCTACAGCATTCTCCATGCATCTCGAGCCCAGGGAAATTAAATACACAGAAAGGAGCTTCATTAAAGACTGTCTGAGCAGCAGTAACGGAGGAATGGAGAAACCTTGCAGACCATCCACCAGTTCATTTATTCTAGAATGGCAGCACAGAGCCCCAGACAGTCGAAGGACTCCAAATGAATATCAGAGGTCAAAATCGACCTGACAGAGATCTCCGAACCAGTCTCAGAGTACATTCAGCGTTGCAGAAATCCATTAAGCAGTAGGGGCGTGAACACTTCCGTCGTTTCTATCTTAATGAGACCAATTAATTGTCTATCTACCTCTGTTTCTCTCTTTCTGTTATAAAAATCCCCAAGAACGAATTGTAGAGGTTGTTGTTGGTTTTTGTTCCGTTGTTGGGCATCTTGATGTTAGAGGGATTTGTTTTGACTGTTAGAACAGTCTTGGGAGGGAGTAGCAGAGTAGTTGTATGTAATAGGCTGGGAGGAGAAGTCTGGACTGTATTAGCCACTGAGCTTATTGTACATGACTGGTTTTGCATCAATTAATCAAAGCATATTTCACAGGATCCTGGTCTATTACTATTGGTGATGTCTTTCTTAACTCTGTTTATTACATTTGCATACTGTTTCATGTTCTTCTGGTAGGCAACAGAAGTATAACATAGGATTCACCATTGTTAGGTGCCCTATGTTTCCTGTTCTCCCTACCTTTAATGTTTCCTACCTTATGTGCTATCTAAGAGTTGATTTCAGTTGATTTAACCAGTGTAGTAGATGTTATTTCCTACTCTCTGATGTATGAATTGGTTGAATCAGTTCTTAGATGTTCTTGCTGGGTTTAAGATGGAAGGTTTGGGAACACTGGGGATGAGTGTTAGCTCTGTCCACTAGGATCCTTGCGCGACCAGCTGGCCTTTCTAAGATCCCTTCGTTAAACTTATCTCTGTTTTCCTTTGGAGTTGCTAAAGCAGACCTGGAGTTAAATGACCTCTGGTCTGATCTATAAGCTACCCCTTCGTCCCTATTGAGAGCTGCCTTAGAGTACGTCCAAGCAGGTCTGGAGTTAAATGACCTCTGACCTGATATATAGACAGAAATTGGGTTACTCTCCTTCTTTCACTTTCCTCCTCAATGTTCCATCCCACCATCTAATCTAAAAGATCCTTTAGTATTAGATGACTTTCCCTTTGGAAGCCTTGACTAGTTGTTGCAAGTAATTCTCCTTTCATGACTCCATAGCCCAATGGATGGCACTTTCTTGGCCTATCCTCTTTGCTGAAACATCCTGCTATTTTGTTCCTTTCCTTCCATTACTTTCCCAGTCCATGATCTCATAGCAAACCCACCAACCCACCAACCAAAATCATTCTAAACCCCCCTTTGTGCTTCATAACTAGCCTAATATCTCAATTCAAGATTCAAAGATATATCATTCTTGCTCTATTTGGAGAGATCCCTCTCCGGGTCCAGGAGGGCTAGATCCTAGGGCCCCAAAGTGGTTTGATGTTGTCTCATCTTTTGGTATTGCCAAATTTGCCAAAACATGGGAACCCCAACAGATACCATAAGAAGTTCTATAAATTTCATGAAATTCATGCCCTGATTTACAATCCTGTATAGAATGGCTGGAAGGAACATAACAAGTTTGATTTCATAAAATATTGATACCCTAATTTTCAGTGCTGTGTAAAATGGCTGGAGAGAACGTAACAGATTTTATTTCAAGAATATCATATCCTGATTTTCTATCTTGTATAGAATGGCTAGAGATACCATAACCAGTTTATTTCATGAATATCCTGCCCTGATTTTATGTCCTGTCCAGAATGGCTGGAGAGACCATAACAAGTTTTATTTCATGATTACCATACTCTAATTTGCAATCTTGTATAGAAAGGTTGGAGAGACTATAAAAAATTTTATTCAATCAATATCATACCCTAACTTTCAGTCCAATATAGAATTCTCATCACTTAGAGAGACCCTAACGATGCCCTATATTGTACTTTTTTTGTTTGAATGTTTCAGGAAGTTGTTGGGCATTCTCGACTGTGGATGTTGTTGAAGGCATCAATTAAATCGTGACTGGAAATTTGACTTCCCTGTCCGAGTAGGAACTGGTGGACTGCAATACTTCCTACAACCAAGGATGCAATGGCAGTCTCGTGGATTATACTTTCCAATTTATCATAGACAATGGTGGGCTTGACAGTGAGGATGATTACCCTTACACAGCCAACGATGGCAGCTATGACGCTTACAAAGTAATTTTCAAGGGCTTTTTCTTAATTGGGATTTGATACTGTTACCTGTTGTTTCCTCTAGTTTATCATCATTGATTAATATATATATGTGTAAAAAAATGGCCATGTGGAGACAATTGATGGCTTCGAAGATGTGCTTGAGAATGATGAGAAGTCGCTAAAGAAGGTCGCGGTGCATCAGCCGATTAGCATGGCCATCAAATCCAGGGGAAGGGCATTCCAGTTTTACGAATCTGTGAGTGATCGATTTTTGTTCATGTTCTTTATGATCACATGAGCCTTTCTAAACTAGCAATTAATTAATTTTCCATGGGATTTTCCACCAGGGCGTTTTCACAAGAACCTGCAGAACTCGGCTGGACCACGGTGTGACTCTGGTGGGATATGGCTCAGAATCTGGCACAAACTACTAGATTGTGAAGAATTCATGGGGAAATAGCTGGGGAGAGAAGGGTTTCATCAGACTATAGAGGAACATTTAAAGGGCTTCGATGGGAATGTGGTATAGCGATGGAGGCATCATACCCTGTAAAAAAGGGTTCCAACCCTCCAAACCTTGGGCCTTCTCCCCCATCCCCTGTGAAGCCTCCTATCGTGTGTGATAACTACTATTCCTGGCTGGAGAGAAACACCTGCTGCTGCATGTATGACTTTGGGGGTTACTGGTATGCATGGGGCTGCTGCCCTCTCAACTCTGCCACATGCTGCAATGATCACTACAGTTGCTGCCCTAGCGATCATTCAGTTTGTGATCTGGATGCATAGACATGCCTCAAGGTACCAATATGCATACTTGACCATCCCATCATTTGTGTGAGTCAGTGTGTGTGAGAAACAACAGTTGGATACATTAATATTGTGGCATCTTGAAATATATTTTTTGTTATCCCACATTGGATGTAAAATATTCATCTCCTCCTCATGTGTGTATCCCACGTTGTTTTAAGAGTTGGTTAGTGGCAGTGTGTAAATCCCAATACACTATAGTCCTTATTCTAACTGGGTGGCCACAAGGGAGTGGCAGTGTGTGTGAAAGCACTTATATTGGTTGTGTCATTGCCTGATTGGTTGTGACAAGTGTGTGAAAGCACCTATATTGGTTGTGTGGCTGCCTGGTCTGTATGACAAGTGTGTGAAAGCACCTATATTGTCATGTCTTGAAACCAGTGTTTCCAATTTTACAACTTCACTGGATTTGATCAAAGCTTTGATATTGTATCTTTTTGTATGAATTTTTGTTGCGACAGAGCTGCAAGGAACCATTTGGAACAAATATGCTGAAGCGTACCCCGGCCAAACCCTACTAGGCTCTCTTTGGTCAGGAAGCGATCACTGAAAGGACCTAGTATAGCTGATTTCTCCCTGCATTCCCAGCCCTTTAAACTCAACAATAGGCTGGTCTGAATGGGGCAAGAAATTAAGTTTTAATGCATGAAAAATCCTCAAACTTATTTATCTATTAGTATTCCTCCACAGATGGCTTCTCCTCCAAATCGGCCAAGACACTTCCCATATCTGTTCTCTCATAAATTTCATTTCTATTTCTATTTATGTGTGATGTACAGATCTTTCTATGGATGACCATTATCAAAGCTGAAGCCTTTATCTGCACAGAACAACTTTATTACAGAACAACTTTGTGATTCTCAAAATTATTATCAATCCAAAGTCCAAGTTTCAAGTATCTTGAGTATGGTATTTTTTTGTAATGGGCTCATATTTCCAGCTGTGATCCCACTGATTCTGCCTCTTTGAAACCAAAATTTGTTTTTATTTCAGTTCCTTTATGTGAAATATATCAATTGATTAAGAGCAGAACGTATGGATTGATCAAGAACAGATTCAGATAAATTCTTAATTAGTGAATAGGATAATGTTGAAAGTTCCTGTTGTTCTGTCACTGACTGAAATAATGTGAAGAATATGTATGGACAGTGTTCATCTTCTATGATGATGGACAATATTAGGACTCAGGCTTTCATTGGCATACCATCTGATTAACAACATTTTGATAATTCTTGATTAGGGAATAGGATAGCCTTCAAGGTTATGTTATTCTGTTATTGACCAAAGGAATGTGAAGAACTTGGACAGGTGTATTTTCTCATGGATGATGGACAGCATTGGAACTCTTTCAGGGGTATTACCAATTGATTAAGAACAGTTTCAGATATTTCTTAATTAGGGATATGGATACTGTTATAGCTGTGTATTTTCTTATTCAGCCACATTCATTTTTATATCCATTGATTAAAGAACAGATTCAAATTATTAATTAAGGGATAGGATAATTCTAAAGGTTCTGTTATTTTGTTATTGACCTAACGAATGTGAAGAATTTTTCCATGGATAGGTGTAGTTTATTTTGGAGGATGAACATCGGTAATAATTCAAATTGACATACCAATTGATTAAAATATTAGTATATTTTTTAGTTAGGGAATATCACCTAAATAATGCTAAGGATTTGCATGGACATATTTGTACTTCATATTCATGATATTTGCTAGTTTTTTTTACTGGATAGATTCTGACTTTATTGTGAAATACACTCTTGGTACGAGATGTTAGGTACATATGATGATACGTTCTCCTATCCTTTCTTATGGTCGACTACAATACCTATTTTATGTTTTGGATTTTCTATAACAAATTATAGAAACTGGGTTATTAAATTGTTTATGTTTTGAATTTATATATAATAACAAATTATATATATATATATATTCCCCCCTTTTAAAGGGAATCTTATATTAATTGGAAGAATAGAAAATTACATCATGAGGTAGTTGTCTCGATAGTGAGATCTGACCATAACCAAAATAGAATCCTCTTAAGCGAGTTCCCAGATATCAAAAAACAAAAATACAATACAAGAACCTCACTATATCTGGTGTACTGTCTTGGGATAAATTGATTGCACATAGTAATAACAAAGGACATGTGAAAAATCAACATAAATTGCTATTGTAAGGGCTCCAAATCCGATATTGAAAAATTAACAGGTGCTTTTCCCTTCTCCGCTTTGCCCTTCTCCTGAGGTGCGCTACCCATAGGAGGAAGACCAAGCTGCTGCTTAATTCAAATCAATTTGCGATCCATGATATTCAGGCAGTGGTGAAAATGGTCCAATGAGTGGAGGACATCATCTCTATGCTCTTGCCTATCCATCAATGTGCATCCTAGAATAAACTTCATTTGCAAATATAAATCAATAGTCTGCAAATATTGGGTGAAACACTCTCTGGTTTGCCTTGTAGCCTAGATCTATTCAACCCACTCAATCATCACTTCTGTCTTTGAAAGGGAGGATTTGTGGGAAGGGGCCTCACTCTTTCTCTAGCAATTTCCTCTTGAATTGGGTATGGATTAAGTATCATGTTTCACTCTGCAAATAATTGTAGCCTTTGCTACTTGCGAGGTTGCCCCTTTTGGGTGCCCTCCTGATGGAAATTGGTTGGTTCCAATTTAGCTGCCACATCAAATAGCAATGCCTCCAAAGATGAGCCCACAATATTCTTAGAGAATAATCAATTTTAAATCGAGACTTCCCCAACTGGATCACCACCCACATCAAGTTTCCTAAACTTTTAAAGAGGTGGATGCGGGACAATGTTGATGTCAGCAAACCAAAGTTAAAACAACACACCCCCTTGCAATTTCACCAAAAAAGTGTATATAATACCCTATAGAGTTGGGTGATGACCTTGTCATACAACATAGAGATCCACTAGGAATCTTGCTCATAGAGGGCTCTATGCAAGAAGGACATTGTTCTGCATTAGAAGTAGAAGAGGAGCTAGCACTGTTGTTGTCAACTATCATGAAGGTACTAATACAGATCCCGGGAATGTCCTCTAGGAAATGGCTGACTGAGTGGACCAAGTTGGATATCCTTGGGGGCAACTAGATGTTACCTACACGAGCTCTCCTAACCTCCAGGGGCCAATGATGGACAATAACTTCTTTCCTTGACTCTTTCTTTGACTCTTGTAATAGGTTGGCGAAAAAGAGTAGCATCATATCTATTTTTAGAGATTTCTTCCTATGTACACTACTCTTTTATGAATGAACTAGTGTAGATTCAATCAAAATCTGGATCTATCCAGCATTAAGAGTGATCGAATCCGTCAAGCTGCATTTTTTTTTTGAAGGTGTCAAAAATTAAGGTTAGTGACTTGAGGGATTTGATCCTCTTAGCCCCTGATATATCTGGGGTTAAGATGGATCTAGACTAAATATATATACATTTCCATGAAAATTTTCATTGAGGAAACCCTTTAGACACTTACATTATGTGAATGGCCCCTAGAGTGAATGTCGTTGGTTGACAACATATACACCTAACCTCAAGGGACTCAGGTGGATTCAATCTCATGACCTTCTTGGCCATTAGAGATTTGGCATGGAAAAATAATTTGTTTGAGCTAACCCTTGGGGCTATCTAACTCACCCCACACACATATATAAAATATTTTAGTCATATTATTATGTTGGCTTCTTATCTATATAGTTTTTATTTGTATTTTGTTTTGAAATATTATTTGACACATACATAACACATCTACCTCTATACTAGGTTGTTGAGTGTGCCTTTCAAGACAATAAAGTTTTTTGTTTGCTGCAATATTGCGTGTATTTCTACAATTTACTTTTGCTTCACACCTCTACTATTTCATGTTAAATTCTGTGATTTAATGGTTTTTCCACCAGATTGCTTTAAATCCAGATCGTTGACTTTCAAATAAATAAATGGACAAAGTATTAGTGCCTATCAGTGCTACTTACAGGCCCAGGATGATAGACAGAATAAGTTGGTTTGTATGTAAAGAACAAAAAACCCTTTCAATTAGATGTTAGAGATTGGATTTGTGCCTAACAGTCTGTAATTTTTTGGAGCAAAGCTAAATAGTATTTATGACACTTCCAAGAAGGATAGTGTAATTATGTCCAGTTCATTTGAATGTAAGTGCAGGATGAGATGCTTTTTATTTAGTAGGAGAATTGAGATATGCAGATGTGATTTCCATCCTGTTGGTGAGAAAGCCATGTTTCCGAGTTTCCTGGTTTTGAAAAGCCTCAGAATTCTATAAATATGTGGAATTAAGGGCACAATAAGAGGATATTTGTATGAAAGGAGCAGGATAAATCTCATCTACTGCACCACTGAACATGCAGAGATTTAAACCATGTGGATACAGCCAACCATGATAGAGTTGTATGCTGTCATGTACCAGCACTATAACACCAGCATCACAATATGACCAGCATGAGCATGTAATTATGGTGTTCTAGCCTGACCAATACGTGATAACCTAGAAGGTAAACCCTGCAGGTGTATGACATACGAGCTGGTATAAAAAATTGCAGCTTGGAGGGCATCAGGGACAAGATCTATCCTTGGGTTCTACTTCTATGTTGTATCCCCTTAAACAACCTCCTTTTGTTTAATCTTTTCTTCTGCTCATATCACCCAAGAAAAGGATGTAAAATACCACTTTTAGACACGTTTAATTCTCAGCATGTTTCATAAGTCATTATGGGAACTTACTACAACCAAAAGTCTTACCATATCTCCTGGGATGCGGGTCCTTTCTTTCCAGAGCACCAAGAGGACTCTTTCCATTCAAAATACATGTCATTTGGTATATTGAACTTGTGAATGGTTGTGGGTACTTGATCTATTTCTTTCCAAAGAGAACATGAGTGCCCTTCCCATATGCTTATGTCGTTGGTGATTATCCGGCATTAAGAGTGAGATATGTCGCACATTGATTATCCCAACAAAGGTTGCCAATCCATTCTACAAGACTACCATTTTTAATTTAAAATAGGTTTCATTCTCATTACCAGTGGTCTTTTTATGAAGAGCAAGAGAAATCATGGGGTTCTTTGAATCAAAGGAATAGATCAACTAAAGAGGTATAAAAACCCTCCATGCAAAATAAATAAAAAGACGAGGTGCAAAATTCACACATAGGATAGAAGACAACTTCTTTGAACAACCAAAAATACAGGCTCATCTTTGACGGTGGTCTTCTGCAGTTTATTTAGCTCCCATTCAGTGATAGGAGCTCAAGCCACTGCGAGTGTACAATATGGAAAGCTATTCTGGACAAGATAGTTATGTAAAAAGGTCCAGCATTTTTATTTTCCATGAATGATCAGCGAGGTTAGCAAGTTGTAATTATTTTAACTTATGATTATCCTCATTAATATTCTCCTTTATTAGTCTATGGTATATTACCCAACTAAAATCTGGCAGCGTTGTCAAATTGTACTCTTAACAGACTCTGAGTTACTGATTTTGAAGAATAATTTTGAAGGAAAAGTGATAGATGGGGAATCTTCTAATGGTTTGACATATTCAATATTGGTTTTCTGCCTCTTAGTAATTTCTTGTTTCATCCTCCTTTAACTTAAAGCTGACTGTTGGCCCAGCTTGAGCAGGACCAAGGTGTTGAACTCGTACGGGAGTTGTTTTTGACATTATTTTTTATTGCGGTAATCAAAATGTATTTCTTCCCATCATTGAGTACACTGGTCATTCGCTTACGTATGTTGGAGGAATAGTATATCTCTAACACATAATACTTTATGGTAAAGCCAATGCCACTGATGTATAAAATAGCATCGGTGAATTGCATTGATGGTTTTTATCTCTTAAGGTTATCCGTTGTTTTTTTGCATGTATTTGTGGCGGTCCTATGTCCAAGCATCCTATGGATGTGCAGTGCTTCTTATTTTATTAGTGTTATTTAATTTTACTTCCCTAGAGAAAATTGGTTGCAATTTCGGTTGTTTAGTTTGTGGGTTTCACCATGTAGATGTGAATGGTATACATGAGTTTCACTTTTTGTAGATTTTAGGTACAGTTGAGGCAAAGTTTTTGTTTTACATATCGTTTTTGACATCTGAAAGTGAAATCTACATTTGTGGTGTTGCGAAGGGTCGTATCTGATAGAGCATGACATGCAGTCTCCTATTTACATGCATGTGCAAGCACATGGAAAGGTTGCTTATTTTGTCAATAAGAGGTTAGGTGTATATGTTGTCAACCAATGACATTCACTCTAGGGGCCATTCACATAATGTAAGTGTCTAAAAGGTTTCCTCAATGAAAATTTTCATGGAAATGTATATATATTTAGTCTAGATCCATCTTAACGCCAGATCTATCAGGGGCTAAGAGGATCAAATCCCTCAAGTCACTAACCTTAATTTTCGACACCTTCAAAAAAAAATTGTAGCTTGACGGATTCGATCACTCTTAATGCTTGATAGATCCAGATCTTGATTGAATCTATAATAGTTCATTCATAAAAGAGTTGTGTACATAGGGAGAAATCTCTAAAAAGAGATATGATGCTACTCCTTTTTCTCCAACCTATTAAAAGAGTCAAAGAAAGAGTCAAGGAAAGAATTTATTGTCCATCGTTGACCCCTGGAGGTTAGGAGAGCTCGTGTAGGTAACATCTAGTTGTCCCCAAGGATATCCAATTTGGTCCACTCAGTCAGCCATTTCCTAGAGGACATTCCCAGGATCTGTATTAGTACCTTCATGATATTTGACAACAACAGTGCTCGCTCCTCTTCTCCTTCTAATGCAGAGTAGTGTCCTTCTTGCATAGAGCAGTACCTATTCCTATTTATTTTCTAGGGCTTACCACTTGTGTTTACCTCTCTATGATTTTTATCTTTATTTTTACTTCTGTTTGTGCCTTGGAGTTGTTTTCAGCATTCTCTTTTTGAATTGTACTTTCTAGTTCCATCAACCTATTTTGGTTATTTGTGGACATTAATATAATTTTAGTTTTTTTTATTACTCCTGTTAATAATTAACACTAATAATTTGCACAAATTAATTTGTTTAACTTCCATTACCATCCCTGATTTGTATATTTAGATCTATAATACATTAGAATTTGTAGCATAAAGTCAGTTATAGAATGGATAAAGTGATATATGCTTCCCCACTTGTAATTGTTCCCAATATGAGTTCCAAAATTTTAACAACCCCATCTCTTTAAAAGATGTATTGCAGCATTTTTGAGTGGCATGCTCCTTATGAATATAATAATTCATTCAAATACTTAATATTTCTTGGCTTAGAAATGAACTTAAACTTTGATTTGCTTAAGTTGCCTATAACCAGAAAAATATATATTTTCTACTTCTAGCTCTATATAAACAAGATAACTACGAGTAATCACAAGTTCTCAAATGATGCCTTGGTTTTGACAGTTTTCAAGCCCAACATTATACTATAACATACATAATATAGCTAATAATTTTGAGATAAATTATGAGTGAATAGTTGGAAGCGATCACTTATTTTTTTGCAAGTGTATTTCAAGTTTTAATGCTGAATATGATGCAGTTTCCATTGAAACACCTTTCAACATTTTCTTTCCAAGCTGGTAAAAATGAAAAAAGTACTCATTGACTGAGAATTTCCATAGCCTTGTCACGTCATGATGAATCCTGATACTGATATTGTACAACATCTTGCAGACAAGTTTGTTATTCCCTCCAATCATTCAACCTTTCCTCAAAACCCTGTCCAATACTCAAAAGTTGATAAACAAACCAACCATTCTTCCAAAACATTTCATATTGCCTCCAAATTTATCACCTACATCACCTTTATCTCGCATGGAAGATGTATCCCTACTCCCCAGCGTTAATTTGCACCTCTCGGTGCAAATGCTAGTATTACTTGATTTTCCATGCTTATGTGGAACATGGTTGAGAGAAGGAACTATAACAACAATGGATTTGCATGAAAGATTTATAATTTTTTCAAACGTGAAAGTTGTGATTCGTTACTAAGTTTCTTCATTATTTTATAGATCATTACATGTCAAACTGAATTTACTCCTTTACTGGCATTTCATTCAACGTTGTGCACAAGTATGATTTAAATGTATCAATCAAAAGTACGATTTTATCTATATTTGATAATGCAAGTTGAATACATCATACAATACATAGGAGCTCTATGGCTATGAAGTTCAATATGAAATAATCTATTGATTGCTACTATTACTATTATATAAGGGGTGCTCCTCCAATGGCCATTTATTAGCTATGTGAAGAAGGCTTTTTCGAATTTGTATTTACTATAAGATTATGTATAGCTGAGTTGCAGACAACTAAGTAGAATTTGGTAGGAATTTTGGAGTATGTGTAATTCGTAATGATCTTGTCTTCTCTTCATTGATGACTTTTCAATGTGTGAGTTTTGACCTAAGCCATTGCATTATCAATGTGTCAAGGCTCAAAACTGGACCTATATGTCAACTACTTATGATCTTTCCTAGGAACATGAATCCTAATTTTTGTAGGTTTAAAATTTATCACAAGTCTACTCTATTGTGGTCGAATTTGTGGAGGTTATCTCAAAATTTATTTAAGGTACCATGGATCTAAATCTCTTATGAACTTTCAACACTATAAAAAACTTTGGTGCAAATTTTTGATCAATTCTCACTTGGTTAGGGTTATAGATGTTAATGAAAATTTTGTGTGCATGCATGAGAGTTGGGTGAAAATGCATAATGTTGTGTAGCATTAGTGTGATAAATATGGGATAGTGCAAAACATAGTTTTGAATATTAGTCTAAGTTGACTCGTACCTAATCAAATCAATCAAGTTGATTGTTGGTTCAATGGTTAATTGTTGGTTCAATGGACAGAAGATCTTGCAGGCCCAAATACTAAAGGGAAAAATGGAGCCCATCATGGGGTTATCTTTGTAATTCTCCACCACTGCTACCTTCCATGCTTCCTCAAACTCCTCTCCAACCTCAATATCAGAGCTAGTAGTAGCATGAGCAACAACACTACGCTTAGCAGAACTAGAAGAACACGTTTTCCAAACTGCATGAGAACTACTTCCCTCATGAGTCACCATGTGCCATACTTGGTCTCTGTGGTTCGCTACCTTCAACTCCTAGTTCAACTACCATATATTCATTGGAACCAACACCCCGAACTCCACTAGACAACAATTTTCCATTTTGTACTAGTGATTCGCCATTTGTATTAGTGATTCGCCATGATTTTACAAGATAATATAATCTCGTGAGAGATTTTCCAAAAAAATTATATATACATATTATATTATTAATAAAATTTCCTTCCATTTTTCCTATGTATCATGGGGATACGCCCAATTATTATACATGTAAATTTAGGGGGGTTCTTAAAATTTTCCCTGCCTTACACATCAAATGTATTAAAATAATTTTTTGTTGAAGGAAGTGGATGCTTTCTGATTTATAATGAAACAACTATATTATAGTAACATGAAGAGTATGAAATAGTCAATACACATACAAGAACAAGAGGGAAAAACCCCATCATTGTAAATGGAAGAAACATTGTGTATAAATTACATTAATAACCTATAATATAAGATGAAAAAGGGACCAAAGTTGAAAAATATTGTAAATTTGACCCTTTGTTGGCACTAAAGAAAAATAGTAAAGTAGCCCAGGACAAGCATAACTAAGTTTACTTGGACAAAGTAGACAACAATATCACCATCTTGAATATGGAAAGAGCAAGAAATTATTTTAAACTATATGCATACATGACTAAAGAATATGTCACATTTGAATTAAGATAAAATTATAGTAGTGATATTTAGTACAAAATGCACTAGTTGCAATCTCTCATAAAGGATAAGAACTATGAATGGTTTCTAAACATATTATTATTGCTAAATAAAATAGTGCAGACAAAACTAGTATCTCCATAGAATGAAACTTATATTGGAACCACATGGTGGGGTCCTTTTCAATTGGCATAGCCATTGGGTAAGTAAAATAATTTACAATGATGAGTTTACAATGATGTTGCTAACTTTTATTGAGTGCAAGTTATTGACCCTTTTTGGGTTGTGTCTGCATGTTGTTGATATTTGTTGCGTATATAAATAATAGATGATAATGTTCATAATGAATATTGAAAAAATATACATACATTTTTAAATAAGGATTGAAGGAAAATTGTGAATGTAGGTCGAATTAGACTAAGTAATCCTAGTTGAATCTATGTGCATTCCTGATCAGCGAAAAATTATGCCACAAAAACAAGCATTTACCCAGGTTACCTCATCTAAGAGAGTGTTGGGGTCCTAATATTGATTTATAGATTCATCCCCTATTTACATTTATTTTCCAATCTGGTGTTTGTATTGTTATTTCAAGTCTATCATGCAAGTTATATGCAGGCCACAGGTTCCCTACCTAGTATTGATCAATTATGAAATACAAGGCCCAAAAGGGTTCTAAATCAACCCAACATAAATTAAGCAGAAAACTTAAATAACATTAACTCCGAGTAAACAAAATTTAGAGTAACAACAATTTTGAAGTAACAACAAAGAAATAAAACAACAATCATAAAACATTAACGATATAATTAAAAGACATACATATACCACACGATTGTATCCTACAACACCTGATCGAAAGAGTGGGCCCTACTCTTCGATCAAGGTCGAGGCTGAGAATTATAGATCACACCAACTTACGATATGGTGATATTCTCATTAATTCATAAAAATGATTACAATCAAAATTTCTGTTGTTACAAATGAAAGGATGATCATCCAGTTCTTCTCAGCTGTGTCATACTTATACATAACCATCATTACACGAATAACATAACTTATAAAACCCATAAATCGTGGTGATCGGTCTATTAAAAAATATACAACAATTCCTCAAATACTAAAAAAAATGAAAATATAGTAACAGAGTTGGATCTGTCAGGTATTTAGGTAGTTGATCAGTTGATGGTTCAGTCCTTGAATAATTCCACCAGTCCACAATCGACAACATCACGATGGGTCCTGTTTTGCTAAGCGATTTTCAGTATAAATTTTTGAGTGATATGCAAGGAATATCATGAGAAAGTTGTCTAAGTATTGTTCCCCTATGAATATTTCTTCATTAATCAAAAATTCAAGAAGACATGCCAATATTATATACCTTTCATTAATTGGGATACAAATCCACCTCATCAAATCTATAAACTAGATGGAAAGGGATAGGTGTAAGTAGGTGAAAATGGGTAATTTCATCTGGTAACATCTCCCCCCCAGCTAGCTTGGTTGCATGTCCTCATGCATATCGCTTCAGGTGTAGATCCGTGTTAGACCCACTATGACTAACATGGAGTTGAGTGCGGTCATATTGTTTCACCATATCCATCCCAACAAACTGATACCCATTTGTGTGAATGTTGTCCACCAATATTCATCCACGATATAAGCTAGCTCATAATGATCAGAAGGTAAGCATATAATCGAAAATCATAACCTTAACCCTAGCTACCCAACTCCAAAATGTTGCATGCAAGAAATATATCGTGGAATTATTTCCACAGCTCTCAAAAATTTGGGTGCCCCAAATGGTTCTCGTGCTCGTACTCCTGATGATGAAAGTGTTAGGGTCCTATAATAATAGGGTTCATAAATTTTGAATTGACTTTGATAGTCTTGTAAATATGTACATACCTTGCTTTCTGCAAGTTGTTTTCCCATATTAAAAAATAATAATAATAATAATAAAGCCAAAAAGAGGGTAAAAATTCCTAAAATAAAAATCAAAGGATTTAGAAAAATATAAACCCCAAAAGAAAAGAAATAAGACCTGAAAGTGAGCAAGTCCAAATGCCACTACTTTTTACTTTTTACTACAAGAATAATGATTATGTGCAGATGTCAATCAATTCCATAATCCATGATTATTTAAACAGTTTAATCTTAACTTTTCATGTTTTCAATTTCATGTTTTAGATAGTGAATAAAGATTTGTCAAATAGTTTAAACTTGACAAATCAGTAGATAGGTAGAGAATAATGAGGATCTCAACAGTTTAATCTGAGCCCTCGGATGAAATAAGGTAGATCTAGATAGTTTTATGCTTTGAAAGAAATTTTTTTAAGGTTGAAAGCCTAAATGCACCTACAAAATCAAGAAAAAATGTTAGAAATAAAGCTGGGTAGGTAGAAAGCAATGGAGCAAGCATGTAAATAAGACATCATTGGGAAAAATCACTAATTTCCCCTCCCCTATAGTATTCAGTATTCAAAAATTTCAGTGAAAAAGGCTCTGAGAAATTCTCTGACATTTGTTAGTACCGGACCCAAGGCTCGATGACTGATGAGTTAAAAATATTGAATTCCTACCTTAAACCCTCATTCATCAACATTTACCCTTCATTCATACATCAAAACCCCTTTTTCCTAAGTAAAGACACTTTCATACTTAGTAAAATTGTAGCCCTAAAATAATTAACTTCATTCCTTTCAAAAACATTCATAAAACCCTCAAAATACATTTATCCTAAGTATTAGTGAAGTAATATAAAAGATGATCAATCCTTTATTTTTATACTTTACTTAGAGATAATATGTGTTTTGTTTCCTTTTTTACTATCCCTTATTCATATTAACATCTAACTTATTGTAATAAATCCTTAAAAATACCCTCCCATATATATTAAATCCATTATATTTAAAATAACCTCCAAAAACCTACTATTTTGCGTTTAGACCAAAGATTATTATCCCCATGTGCACAAATAAACCCCATCCTACGAACCCCTTGGTCTAAACTTATCGTTATTGAAATAATTCTGCCTCTATAGTTTGAAAACTATTAAAAGGTTTAAAAATATATAATATATAATAATTGTGCCCGCATGTAAAATTTGAAACATTTTTCAAATGCTTTAAAATAAAAAATTACCCCTCTGCCATGTTATATAACGCCTAAGGGTTTAAAATTTATAAAAACATAGTTTTATAAATCCTAAAACCATTCCCGCCGCATATGAGACTCTGGTCCCACTACTCTTATCCTAACGCAGCTTCCGAACTGATCTGGACTGTTCACTCATGGACTCCAGATCCGACGATTGACATCTGACATCGTGCAGATAAGTTGCAAATTAATCCAAACACCAAACCTACACAAAATGGATGGTTTCATTATAATATCTCTCCTCCATGTGCCCTTCAAACATTGGATCGTGTGGGTTAAGCTCAAAACTACTTACCACCAAATCACCGTGCGATACCACTGGTTTTATATCCGTTGAAATCCCGAAACCGCTCCTCCCACCCGATGCAACCTACATTCAATGATGGATTAATGCAACCAATATGTTTAATAAAACCTTTGAAAATACATGTATCCATCTATCTTGCATGTTTAACCCACTGCATTGCCTCTCCCGACTGTAAAAAACCCTGTTAAAACCCCTTGTTTGCCATTTTCATTCCTGAAGCCTGCAAATAATTTCCCTGCAACCTTTGACGACTGCTGAGAAGCTGCACATTGCTCCAAACAATTCATTGAAGCCATCAACTCAATCATAACCTCAGAAACTCTTCCAAAAGCCGATACCTGCATTACAACAGGTATTTTTCTTAAAAAATCGAACCTGCAATCAATTTAAAGACCTTTTTAAAGAACAAACAGTCTCAAAATTTTAGAATTTGATTAAATAAACTGCCAAAAAGTCCCAAAAATAGGCCAAAATCTGGAAATTTTTTCCCATAAACCCTGTTTCTCTATGGTGTGCTATTTTGAGGAAATTAATGAGTTTTTCACAATTTAATAGTCCATTTCAAGCTCTAAAATAAGCCAAAAAACCTTTGCAGGTACCCTAAACCCTCTGTGATCCTTTTTAAAAGAGTTTTCAACCCTATTCCCATTAAAAATACTCAGAAAACCAATGTTTTCTATTTCAAACTAGTTCTAAAGACTCCAAACCTCTTTGACAGGCCTAATTGAACAGAAAACCCAAAAAAGAGACTGTACTTTGCTTGTTTTCCCCATTTAATCCTCTGCTATAATAAAATTACTTCTGCAAACTATCTAAACTTGCAAAAGTATATCAAAATGCCTAAAAAATAGAGTGCAAGCAAGCCTGAAGGTTATAAAGCACCTAAAACTACCCCTACCATGACTTCAAGTACTACTATTGTTGTCAATCCATTACAACGACATGTTGCTGATATTGAACACATTCCCCTAGCTGATACTGATTACAAGATAGCAGACCCCATAGTTGAATTTGACCTGCTAGATATCCATAATTGGTGCTATGAGAAGTCTTTATATTATCATGAAGAAGTTCATATTTGGGAATCCCATTTGCCCAAATATGTTGTCCCATTGACTCACCCATGTTAGGAGATTATTAGATTGTGTCAACAGTACTATGTTCCAGAGCAAAGAGCCATTGTAAATGCCAGTAAAGAAGTCCTTTTTACCATCACTACAAAATCAATTAACCAAATGTTTCAGATTCAGCCTAACCCCCAAGCAATCCCTTTGTCTATTGAGGCCCTCACCAAGCTATACATTGGCCTAGATTTTCCTAAAAGGTTCATGATTTTTCAGACTTTTATGCCTCTGCATGTAGAAATTCCCAAGTTAAATCTTCCATATTCTACTGCTAAATTTCCTAAAGGTTCAAGACATGTGATTTCCATGCTTTCCTTCATACTTGGGTATTTCACTGATGAACACACTGATGAATCCATCTTGGGATTCTTGTCCACCTTTTCTCCAGGTCAACCACCTTCAGAAATATTTGATTATGTTGGTTTCATTGCTGATAGTATTCATTATCAATTGAAAATTTTTCAAATAGAAGGAGTGTTTAGATATACCTCCTACCTTTTCCATATGTTCCTATACTTCCAATCAGATAATTTTCCAATAACCCCTCAAAAACTTGACATAGAGGCAAATCCTCTATCTGTCATTTTTTGGACATCATTGCTCATAAAAGAATGTACAGATTTCAGTTATTCAGAGTTTTCAGAGTTATTTTTACATCTAGTGATCACCATGTTGACCAAGATAGAGCAACCTAGGATAAATGAGGAAATGAAGAAGATATGGCAGTTATCAGAGCAGAGTAATGTTGGTGACTAGTATTTGTATGAGAAATATATTTAAATCAGAGTCTTTGGGTCAAACTTGTTACCTTACAAGTTACCAAAACATCCTTCAATGAGGATCTTTTCCTTCGAGTATATCAAGCTGATCCTAAACTCTGATTCAATAAATTTCATGGCAGCTAAGAAGAAGACCCAATTCAAACTTAAAAATCAAATTGGGCCATTCATATGCAATCACAAGGATGTAGAAAAAGAAGCAGCAATTCAGTTATTGGAATATAAATTTGAAGAGAGTTTCCCTTAGAACTATGATCCACAAGGGATCTTGATAAAGCTAAGGGTAAAATGAAAATTAACACCCTTTATCCATGAAGCTAAACCAGAAATAGAAAATTTTTCCAATCAGCTTGAATGGATTGAAAAAACATTAATAGATGCAGTAAACAAAGGTAATACTAGTCATACCTTAGAGACTGCAAATCAGCCAGAGAAGTCCACCAAAAGAATAAGGGAAGAAGGATCCTATGTGGCAGAGACTACAACGAAAACAGAGTTCAAGATCATTTATAACAAAGACCTAAATTAGATACAGTAGGTAAAGGAAAAGTAACAATAGATGTTGAAGAAACAGAGCCTTTAAATACCAACACAGGTTTGGGAGAGACAAATGTAGCTACTCTAATTATCAATGAGCCAAATCAGAATGAAGAAATCAATAATGAAGACACACAGTTAATGGAAAGGCAAAAAATCATGGAAGCTTCTTCCTCATAGGCAGCTGAGGAAAAGGATTTGGATATTAAGGAGAAATATAAGAAAATTAAACTGAAGAATGAGGAAATCAAAACTGAAATTTACTCTCAGTTCTTGAAACAAAAGCCAGGTAATCAAAACAAATTCCTATCAGCATTTGATTACTCAAATAAAAAATTGATTATGTCAGTATTACAGCCCACAGTATCAGTTCCAAAGATAGTAGCTGACTATAAGAAAGTTGATCTAGAAGTAGCTACAGACAGTATCCATGAATTAGATCAAATAGAGTTTCACAGGCAAAGCTCAGAGATTACAACAAAAGCTATGAGTGCTCAAAAGTTACAAAATACCATCTCCAATATGCAAGATCGAATGAAGATGGAGAAAGTTTCATTATATGCCAAAGATGTAAGGATAAAAGCCTTAGAATAATTAGTATTGCACGTAGGATATGATCCTACTAACATCAAAGCAGCAGAAGCATTGGTGAAAACGAAAATGAGGATATATTAGCCTTGAGGAAATAGCTCAAACTTCCTCAAAGTGAGCATCCTAAAACAAATGAATTCATACAGGAATAGAAGGAAAAATATGAAATGATGAGTTTAATTCTTCAGTTGGCAGCCCAGATTAAGCAAATGGAAATACAGATGGAAAAACTTGTCCAAAACAAATTTTATTTACAGCGGTAAACACTTTTTGACTAAGGGTTAAAGAGTATCAGTGAATAAAGAGTATCTGAGAAATTGTATCAGACAAGGTAGATCAGATTCAAAAAATATCTAAAGGCCAGCAAGGAGGACATCCAAGGCAGCCAGCTGCTTTATCCTCAAAACTGTTTCTATTTCTTATGAATAAAATAGGACAGCTTGTTGATTTGTTAAGTAGCTGTCTCTATTTTTATTGTAAAGATATTTTATTTTTTTAAGATAATTCCTAGAAGTCTTATAGGATATTTGGTAAAACATTATGTATAAATACTTCATCTTTAGAAGTATTTTGTGTGGAATAAAATTGCTAGGATTGTTATAGTCATTTCTTCTTGGACTATAAAGCTTTTGTGTGCCAAAACTTCGAGTAGCAAGCTGGATCAAAGAAAATTGGCATCATACTTCAGGATTCCTCTGATGAGCTATTTGGAGTGAAGTATTTCCTTTACTTGTCATTGTTTCCTTTCTTTGTTACATGCATCCATTTATGTTTATGCTAAATCTGAATGTATAACTAGGAGTATTACTACAGGATTTGTTAAGAGAATCTTGTTATTAACTAGTTATCATTTATATTTTTTCCTCTGATTTCCAGTGTAGGGAACCCTTAATTTCTCCCTCTCTTGTTTGACCTCTTCTTACTAATTCATTTTCCGGATTCAGGGATTCTTAAGTGCCCTTTATCTCGATCATACCACCTCACAAAAACAACTTTCCAAAATCTCCAAGGGTTATCTATCTTGCCCTGAAGACATTTGACCTTTTTTTCCCTTGATCCTAGTCTTGTTTGCTTGATTTTGACTCCATAGCCCAATGGAAAAATAGGTTTCCCACTATCCATCCTTTCAAGTGATTTTTCCCACCAAATCTATCAAAACAAAACCAAAGCTGCACTTTCATAACTAGCCTAATATTCACAAATTAAAACAAAGTTAAACTTTAAAGAGAGAGCCCTCTCTGAACCCTAGGAAGGCTAGATCCTAGAGTTTGAAGTAGGTTTGTGGTTACCTCTAGAATTCTTTGACTAAAAACCAAAATCACACAGCTTGATAATTACTAGAGTGATAACATTACTGGTGACCATACTGGGGAACTAACCAATCCTCAGTCTTAAAACTAGTCTTAAAGAAAATATTTTTATACATCCTTTTACTTTAAGATTTCTTTTATAAGTTGTATATATTGAAAACAGTAATTCTGGCTTCTAGGAAAGTTTATTATACCAGGTCTAACCCAGATCCTAAGCCTACAATTATAGTAGACAACCCAGACCGAATTGGTAAAAAGAAAAAACAGTTAGAAAATTTAGAAGCTGAAGTATCATTAAAAAGAGTCAATTCATTACCACAAGAGTTAGTAAGTCTTCAAGATATTGATTTTGATCCAAAATTTGAGCATTTTTTATTTAGAATAAAATCTGAAAGTGATCTTGAAATTACTGTTTTAGACCTTGTTTTCACTTCATTCTTGAATACAAAACAGAAACATATTATAGCATATTTTAAATCATAGAAAGTTCAAGATCAAACTAAAATTGAAAAACTTAATCTTACTATTCTCAAAGATATTCATGAAGCTATTGAATTAGCTCAATTTTTAACCTATGCAAACAAACCTCTAGTTTCTCAATTTCATACCACAATAATACCAGCCAATGATATTTTTCTCAATTGGTCTAAGAATTAGTTCCCAGGTATTGTTCATCTCAATTTGGTCCAATTCTTCATTCATAGCATTCACCCAATACTTGTCCTTGCTGGCTTCTTCAAATCTCTTTGGCTCTATTTGTGATAACATGGCTATGTATACCTCTTTTGTCTGTTTAGTTAGCTACCTTCTAGTTTGGACCCCTACTCTCTTGTCTCCAATAATCTGATCTTCAGGATGATTCTTCTGAGTATATCTTGAGGGAGATTTAGAACTCAACTCTATATCTTCTGTTGTCTTGCTTGTTTCCTCATCATCTTGGTTTTCTTCTTCATGGTTGTCTGATGGACTGTAGCAGTCTGTATCTCTTGTATTGTTTGGAAGTTCTTCATCAAAACTCACATCAATACTTTCTACTATTTTTCAAAGAGTCTTATTGTAGCACTTGTACCCTTTACTTTTGGAAGCATATCCTAGAAAAATCCCTTCATCTTCTCTTGCATCAAATTTCCCAAGATTTTCATCATTATTCTTTATATAACACTTGCTTCCAAAAATTCTAAAATGTTTGATTGAAGTTGGCTTTCCATGCCATAGTTCATAGGGAGTCTTGTCACTGCTTGGCCTTAAGTGAGCTTTATTAAGGATATGCATTGTTGTGTGTACCGCTTCTGCCCAGAAGCTTTGAGGAATATTACTCTCTTGCATCATGGCTCTAGCTATTTGCTGTACAGACCTGTTTTGTCTCTCTGCTACTCCATTATGCTGAGGTGTCCCTGCAATAGTAAATTGTTGCTTTATGCCATGTTCATTGCATAGGTCTACAAAGTCATAAGCAGTGAATTCACCTCCTCTGTCTGATCTGATGCATTTCAGCTTGCATCCTGTCTGATTTTCTGCTAAGGCTTTGAATATTTTGAATTTGTCCAGAGCTTCCGATTTATTCTTAAGAAATGCAACCCATGTCATTCTGGAGAAATAATCTATTATTAGCATGAAGTAGGATTCTCCACTTGGTGTTTTAGTTCTTGCAGGTCCACACAGATCCATATGCACAAGCTGGAGTGGTCTTCTTGTTGATAAATCATCTTTGGCCTTAAATGATGTGCGGGTTTGTTTACCCAATTGATAAGATTTGCATATGGTACTAGAAGGCCTTTTTATTTATGGCATGTCTCTTACTAATTTCTTTTTTCTCATTCTGATGATATCATCGAAGCTGAGATGTCCCAATATCCTATGCCATAACCATGACTCCTCAAGCTTGCTAAGATGGCATGCTTCATCTTCCTCTTTCACAATGTAAACATTGATCTCTGTTCGAACACCTTTGAGCAGAGTCTTACATGTGGTGCTTGATCTGACTTCATAGTCTTGTGCTCTGAAAAGAAATTCGCAGCCTTTATCACACATTTGACTGACACTCAGCAAATTAGCTTTCAGCCCATCTACAAATAGTCCATCTTGGGCCTTACCTCTACCATTATCTAAGTTGACTGAGCCCTTTCCCTTGATTTTTCCTGATTTATCATTGCCAAAGGTAACATTGCCAGATTTCTTTTCATCAAGAGTTATAAACTTGCTTCTATCTCTAGTCATGTGTTTTGAGCAGCCACTATCCAAATACCACTAGCTTTTCAGGTCTTGAGAAGTTAGAGCCAAGTCACATTTATTCACCTTCTTTATCCACTGGAGGCACCCTTTTGTTTGGTATCTTTTGTGAGGTGATGAACTACATCTTCTTAGAGGACATTTGGAAGGTATATGTCCAAATTTATTGCATACACAACATTTGATCATAAATTTTGCAGAATTATGAGTATGAACAAAATTTCTTTGATTCATAAACCTCCTTGAGGTGTTAAACATCAATCTTTGTCCATACTTTCTACACTCAATGATTTTATGTCCAAATTATTTACAATAAAAAATGTAACCATAGAAACTGTTTGCATACCTGATGTAAGGTTGTCTTCTCCCTTTGTTTGCTTGAGGCAGTCTCTTCACTGTCTTCATCTTTTGTTGGTTTGAATTACTCCTCCTTGTATGATAATATGTAGCAATGTGTCCCAGCTTGTGGCAGACATAACAGGTGGCATTCTTCATAGGAGGGAAGAATCTCCTTTGATGGTTTCCAAATTTGGCATACTCAGGGGTCTTAGTTTTTATCACATTCTTTGCTACTAGAGATTTCTTCTGATCTATGTCTTTCTCATTACAGGTTTCTTCTTTTGTAGGAATTGTTTGAGCTGCTTCATCATCCTTCTTTTATTTTACAAAAATAATCTCTCTGTTTTCCTTTTCTTTGTTTTTACTTGATTCTCCTTCATAGCCTATTCCAATTTTTATCATAGGAGATCTTTGAGCAACTAGAATTTCATTCAAATTACTAGAGCTTGTTGTTTGAGAAGAGTTTATAACCACTTTCCTTTGAGCATTTTCTAATTTATTCCTGAGACTTACTACTACTTCTTCCAACTTTTCTTGTTCCTGAGTTTTTTCTTTGATTTGATTAAGTAACATGTCCTCTATCTTCTTGGCTTCTTCAAGCTCTATCTTTAGCTGCATAAGGACTTCTGAATTATGTTCTTCTCGTACATACTTGAGGAGAATGTCCTTTTTTTCTGCATTTCATCTTGAGTCTATCAATCTCTTCCAGAGCACTTCTTAGCTCCCCCTCAAGGTTGAATTCACCTTCTTCTTCTTCATCTTCTAGCAGAAGACCTTCAAGTTCTTCTATGGCCATCAATAAAAATTCAGAGGTTCCATCTTCACTTGAGAGTTCATCTGGATCTTCAGATGTACTGCTGTCTTGTTGAGCATAGAAGGATTTTCTGCTGAACTTCTTTCCTTTCTGCCAGTTTTTTGATGTATTTTTCTCTGACTCTTGAGCCTGATTCCTTACTTTCTTGTGAGGACACTTAGCAGCATAGTTTCCAACTCTTCCACAGTTAAAGCATTTGAAAGGGAGTTTACCTTTGTATTTACCTGAGCCTCTATCCAATTTATTGACAAATTTTGCCTCTTCTTCATCCGAGCAAGAGCATATGTCTCCCTCTTCTTCTTTCTTCTTTTCTGTCTTAAAGGTTGCCTCCCTCGTACTTGGCTTCTTCTGTGGGAGCCTCATCTCGTATGATGTTAAATTTCCAAGTAGCTGGTTCATGGTCAAGGTCTCCCAATCAGCTGTTTCTTCTATTGCAGACACCTTGGGATTAAACCTGGATGGAAGAGATCTTAGAATCTTTTGCACAATTATAATTTCTGGCATGGTTTCTCCAAGAGCTTTCATATTGTTAACAATTTCTGCAACTTTTAGGAAGAAACTATCAATGTCTTCATCATCATTCATTTTTAAGTTCTCAAACTAGGCTCTATAGACTTGAAGCTTGGTAGTCTTTACTTTCTTGTCTCCTTCATGGATGTTCTCTAGAGTATCCCACATTTCTTTGGCAGTGTCTTTGTGCATTAATTTAATAAACTCTGCTTCACACAATCCATTCAAGATGGCATTCATGGCTTTTGCATTAGCCACAAAATCTTGTTTTGTTTCTTTCTTTGTGTCAGTTGCCTTTGGGGCATATCCTAATTCCACAGCAGTCCAGACTTCTATTCCTAGAGACATTATATATGTCCTCATCCTGAGTTTCCAAAAGGCATAGTTTTCACCTGTAAAGAAAGGGGCTTTATTGGTTTAGCATCCTTCTTTACTAGCCATCCTAGAAGCTCCTTTCAATTGTTAAACTGGTACAAAGGAACCTGCTCTGATACCAATTGTTGAACCCTTAGTTAAACTGAGAAGGGGGGGGGGGGGGGGTGAATCAGTTTAACACATTCATGGACTTTTAAAACTTTTCATTAAAAATTATTTACACCTTCATTCATGTCCAACTTAATATGTGAGTAATCTTAGAATGTGAGCATCAAGTATTAATATAATATAACAGTAGACTTAATATGAGAGCAACAAGTATTAAGCAGATGATATAAATCAGATCAACACATAAACATCATGCACAGAGACACCAGATATAAGTGGAAACCCATACATGGAGAAAACCACATCTTATTATTGTTGTGATGCAAAGGCAAGCTCCAACTCCCTCTCACCACTGTTTTTCTGTAGGCACCAACCTACAGGAGGCTCCAACCTCAATTCTGCAAGCTAAAACTTGCAAGGAAGCTCCAACTCCCTTCAATTTTCTGCAGGAACCAACCTACAGGAGGTTCCAACCTCAGTCAGCTATAATTGACAGCTATCAAGCTTCAACTTGATAGGGAAGCTCCAACTTCCTCAAATTATCACAGGAAATGTTTGTTGATTTACCTCATATATCAGCTCTGTTCAGTAGCATGTCTTTCTGCTCCTCTCTTCCTTATCTTCTTTGCCTCAATATTCTAAGCTTTTCATTCTCTATCCTTACTCTCTCTCACTTCTCTATGCATATCAAGATGATATTATTTATAGAGAATTCCTGATGACTGTTTGTATTCCACAAGGAATTTGGAGTGAAAAACCATGACTCTTTGACTTCTGTCTCCTCGTTTCTTTGTCCAACTCATTTAAAATTATAACAATCTGTACAAATTTACATGTTGCAGTGGGATTTTTCTTTTCCTTAGGATACTTGCCTTTGCATCACAAACAATATAAAAAAAATAAAACATTTACATTTTCAGTTACAGTATATAAACTTCACTCAGCCTTTGGCTAGCTGGTTTTGTCCTTTCTGTAGCAGTCATGCAGCTGTCCTACATACTTTGTTCACTGTCTTTCACATATTCCACCTGTTCACTACACTTTTGAATCCCTTTGTTGTACATCTCTTCAACTCTGCAATCTTTGTTTACCTCTATCAGGTATCATACTTCCTCTTTCTGTGAGCATATAAAATGGATATAGCAAATTTGTACTCAATCCTACTATCGATCTAGGCAATTTCAAGACTCTATTTTCTGGGTTGGAAATTTAAATAATTAAAACTTACTTGCACATAAAACCACCTGCACTCAATTTAGTACTTAACCCAATTTCCAATCTGAGCAGTTTCGAATTTATGCTGAAGTTTACCTCCTTGAAGAATCTATGGCTTAAACCATAGTCGAATCAACTCGGACCAATCAATTTAGCATTGGTTAAATGACCAGGTTTCCACACATCACATATATGGTGAAATTTTTTCTTAACTTTCCCTTTATTAACAACACTTATTTTAGTCCGCACTCTGGTTACAATTTCTGAGCTCGACCATGGCAAATATCACCAACTTAACTCCTTCTAAACTTCATATCTTAATCTTCGACTTGGGATTTTATATTCAACTATGTATGGTTTAAAATAAACATCAATTCTCCAGGCATACGTGGAGGAAACCTTTGAATAAACCCACTTAATTTAATTTTGTTAAATCCACAAATCTTAATACATGTGTATGGGCCCCAATGCTAACGGTCGTCTCCATCCAACGGTGGTTATCGCGTCACGCCGCCTCATTTGATTGGATGGATATCGCTTGGCAAAGATGCGTGAACAATAACGCATGATGGCACACAGTGTGAGTGGTTTTGGGATCCCTCTGTATGCCACGTGTCAGTCGCTCTATGGAATCGCTCCGATTTCTTGAAAACCGCTTGCCCATCGATGGTGGTGCGATGAAAACCACCGGTTCGCTCTAAACCGCGTCCAATGTTCCTCCTTCGTGGTTCCACCCCTCTACTCCAGGTTTCGTCGCCATTGTTCACACCTCATGGTTCCTCACCTTCGCTCAAAGTTCCACATCCTTCCGTGATCCAGTTACTAACGCCAACCCATTTTTACTGTTCATTTGTCAGAGTTTCGTATTCTGATTTCCGCTTCTAATTCTTCGCTCCTTTACATCCTTACTGCATTTGTATTCCATTATGCTGTAATATTCATTACATTCCACTCCGTAACACTCACACTGAGACTCTGAGAAAGCCTCTCCATACAGGGGCTAAAATTTCAGAGCGCATCTAATCTTGATACATATATAAGCCCTTATTTACGAACTCACATCGGTTTGCTCGATCATGCATAGAATTACAAATCTACCCTTTTGCACAGGGTTCTCAATGTTCACAAACTTTGAAGGTCTAACTCCCGCTTTCACAAGAAATATATAGGTATGGTAAAATTCCGCTTTCTCTTGGAGGATCGATCCTTTCGAATAATATGGAAGCAGAATTATATCAATTCTCTCATCTCCTCAGAGCCACTAAACAGATTCTTCATTTGTGCTAATTGAAATTACTTACAAAACCCTCTTGTTCATGAAAACAAGAGGACAATCTATTCTATTGTTTGGATAGCTCTAATTCAATTCACTGATGTCTTCTTCTGTTGTCCTTTTCCATCACCTTTTCCATTTAAGCAATGCTCCAACTCATCCCCAAGCATATTAAGCCTTTACCACAGGGTTTTAGTCTTCAACCAAAGTCTATGCCATACAAACTCAATTAATGAATAATTACTCAATAATTCATCTGTAAACTGTATTAGACCCCTAATTTATAAATAAGCCTCTGTATTACTCTCCTTCAGGCCCTTTCAACTCCATTTCCCTGTCTCTAATTCCTATGTTTCTTCTGCTTCCTCTGCTACCTCTCTGTCTCTTTTGCCTCATGGATAGTTTAGGTGTTGCTCCTGTCTTTGCCTTTGCCATCAACGACAATATTTCCAACAAAAAAGTCCTAAAAGAAAAATCAAAGGACTTAGAAAAATATAAACCCCAAAAGAAAATAAATAAGACCTGAAAGTGAGCAAGTCCAAACGCCACTAATTTTTACTTTTTACTGCAAGAATAATGATTATGTGCAGAGTGTCAATAAATGCCATAATCCATGATTAGTTAAAAATTTTAATCTTAACTTTTCATGTTTTCAATTTCATGTTTTAGATAGTGAATAAATATTTGTCAAACAATTTAAACTTGAAAAATCAGTAGATAGGTAGAGAATGATGTGGAGCTCAATAATTTAATCTGAGCCCTTGGATGAAATAAGGTAGATCTAGATAGTTTTATGCTTTGAAGGAAAATGTTTTAAGGTTGCAAGCCTAAATGCACATACAAAATGAAGAAAAAATGTTAGAAATAAAGTTGGGTAGGTAGAAAGCAATGGATCAAGCATGTAAATAAGACATCATTGGGAAAAATCACTAATTTCCCATCCCCTATAGGTATTCAGTATTCAAAAATTTTAGTGAAAAAGGCTCTGAGCATTTCTCTGACTTTTGTTGGGACCGGACCCAAGGCTCGATGACTGATGAGTTAAAAATATTGAATTCCTACCTTAAACCCTCATTCATCAACATTTACCCTTCATTCATACATCAAAACCCCTTTTTCCTAAGTAAAGACACATTCATACTTAGTAAAATTGTAACCCTAGAATAATTAACTTCATTCCTTTCAAAAACATTCATAAAACCCTCAAAATACATTTATCCTAAGTATTAGTGAAGTAGTATAAAATATGAGCAATCCTTTATTTTTATACTTTACTTAGAGATAAAAAGTGTTTTTTTTCCTTTTTTACTATCCCTTATTCATATTAACGTCTAACCTATTGTAATAAATCCTTAAAAATACCCTCCCATATATATTAAATCCATTATATTTAAAATAACCCCCCAAAACCCACTATTTTATGTTTAGACCAAAGATTATTATCCCCATGTGCGCAAATAAACCCCACCCTACAAACCCCTTGGTCTAAACTTATCGTTATTGAAATAATTCCGCCTCTATAGTTTGAAAACTATTAAAAGGTTTAAAACTATATAATATATAATAACCGCGCCCGCATATTAAATTTGAAACATTTTTCAAATGTTTTGAAATAAAACATTACCCCTCTGCCATGTTATATAACGCCTAAG
Source organism: Pinus albicaulis (assembly GCA_034641835.2). Taxonomy (NCBI): domain Eukaryota; kingdom Viridiplantae; phylum Streptophyta; class Pinopsida; order Pinales; family Pinaceae; genus Pinus; species Pinus albicaulis. The sequence continues at coordinate 840,128,839 of CM076575.1, forward strand.
GGTTTAAAATTTATAAAAACACAGTTTTATAAAGCCTAAAACCATTCCCGCCGCATATGAAACTCTGGTCCCACTACTCTTATCCTAACACAGCATCCACACTGATCTAGACCATTCGCTCATGAACTCCAGATCCGACGATTGACATCTGATATCGTGCAGATAAGTTGCGCATTAATCCAACCACCAAACCTATGTGAAATGGATGGTTTCATTATAATCTCTCTCCTCCATGTGACCTTCAAAAATTGGATCACGTGGGTTAAGCTCAAAACTTCTTACCACCAAATCACCGTGCAATACCACTGGTTTTATATCCGTTGAAATCCTGAAACCGCTTCTCCCGCTCGATGTGACCTGCATTCAATGGTGGATTAATGCAACCAATATGTTTAATAAAACCTTTGAAAATACATTTATCCATCTATATTTCACATTTAACCCACTGCATTTCCTCTCTTGACTGTAAAAAACCCTATTAAAGCCCCTTATTTTCCATTTTCATGCCCGAAGCCTGCAAATAATTGACCTGCAACCTTTGACAACTGCTGAGAAGCTGCACATTGCTCCAAACAATTCACTGAAGCCATCAACTCAGAAAAAACCTCAGAAACTCTTCCAAAAGCCTATACCTACATTACAACAGGTATTTTTCTTAAAAAATCGAACCTGCAATCAATTTAAAGACCTTTTTAAAGAACAAACAGTCACAGAATTTTAGAAATTGATTAAATAAACTGCCAAAAAGTCCCAAAAACAGGCCACACTTTGGAAAAAAATTCCCATAAACCATGTTTCTCTATGGTGTGAAATTTTTAGGAAATTAATGAGTTTTTCACAGTTTTATAGTCCATTTCAAGCTCTAAAATAAGCCAGAAAACCTCTGTAGGTACCCTAAACCCCCTATGATCCTTTTTAAAAGCGTTTTCAACCCTATTCCCATTAAAAGTACTTAGAAAACCCATGTTTTCTGATTCAAACCAGTTCTAAGCCTCCAAACCTCTTTGACAGACCTAATTGAACAGAAAACCCAAAAAAGAGACTATACTTTGCTTGTTTTTCCCATTTAATCCTCTGCTATAGTAAAATTACTTTTGCAAACTATCTAAACTTGCAGAAGTAGATCAAAATGCCTAAAAAACAGAGTGCAAGCAAGCCTGAAGGTTCTAAAGAACCTAAACCTACCCCTACCATGACTTCAAGTACTGTTATTGTTGTCAATCCATTACAACCACTTGTTGTTGATATTGAACACATTCCCCTAGATAATATTGATTACAAGATAGTAGATCCCATAGTTGAATTCAACTTGCTAGATATACATAATTGGTGCTATGAGAATTCTTTAGATGATCATGAAGAATTTCATATTTGGGAATCCCATTTGCCCAAATATGTTGTCCCATTGACTCACCCATGTCAGGAGATTATTAGATTGTGTCAACAGTACTATGTTCTAGAGCAAAGACCCATTGTAAATGCTAGTAAAGAAGTCATTTTTACCATTACTGTAGAATCAATTAACCAAATGTTGCAGATTCATCCTGACCCCCAAGAAGTCCCTTTGTCTATTGAGGCCCTCACCAAGCTATACATTGGCCTAGATTTTCCTAAAAGGTTCATGATTTTTCATAATTTTATGCCTCTGCATGTAGAAATTCCCAAGTTAAATCCTCCATATTCTATTCCTAAATTTCTTGAAGGTTCAAGACATGTGATTTCCAAGTTTTCCTTCATACTTGGGTATTTTACTAATGAATACACTGATGAATCCATCTTGGGATTCTTGTCCACCTTTTCTCCAGGTCAACCACCTTCAGTAATATTTTATTATGCTGGTTTTATTGCTGATAGTATTCATTTTCAATAGACAAATTTGCAAATAGAAGGAGTGTTTAGATATACCTCCTACCTTTTCCATATGTTCTTATACTTCCAATCAGATAATTTTCCAATCACTCTTCAAAAAATTGACATAGAGGAAAATCCTCTATCTGTCATTTTTTGGACATCATTGCTCATAAAAGAATGTATAGAGTTCATTTATTCAAAGTTTTCAGAGTTATTTTTACATCTAGTGATCACCATCTTGACCAAGACAGAGCAGCCTAGAATAAATGAGGAAATGAAGAAGATATTGTAGATATCAGTGTAAAGAAAGGTTGGTGACTAGTATTTGTATGAGAAATATATTGAAATCAGAGTCTTTGGGTCAAACTTGTTACCTTACAAGTGACCCAAACATCCTTCAATGAGGATCTTTGCCTTGGATTATATCAGGCGGATCCTAAACTCTGATTCAATAAATTTCATGGCAGCTAAGAAGAAGACCCAATTCAAACTTAAAAATCAAATTGGGCCATTCATATGCAATCACAGGGATGCAGAAAAAGAAGCAGCAAATCAGTTATTGGAATATAAATTTGAATAGAGTTTCCCTTGGAACTATGATCCACAAGGGATATTGAGAAAACTAAGGGTAAAATTTAAATTAACACCCTTTATCCATGAAGCTAAACTAGAAATAGAAAAGTTTGCCAATCATCTTGAATGGATTGAAAACATATTAATAGATGCAGTAAACAAAGGTAATACTAGTCATACCTTAGAGACTGCAAATCAGCCAGAGAAGTCCACCAAAAGAATAAGGGAAGAAGGAGCCTATGTGGCAGAGACTACAACAGAAACAAATTTCAAGATAATTTATAGCAAAAGGCCTAAATTAGATACAGCAAGTAAAGGAAAAGTAACAATAGATGTTGAAGAAACAGTGCCTTTAAATACCAACACAGGTTTGCGAGACACAAATTTAGCTACTGTAATTATCAATAAGCCAAATCAGAATGAAGAAATCAATAATGAAGACACACAGTTAATGGAAAGGCAGCAAAGCATGGAAGCTTCTTCCTCACAGGTAGCTGAGGAAAAGAATTTGGATATTAAGGAGAAATATAAGAAAATTAAGCTTAAGAATGAGGAATCAAAACTGAAATTTACTCTCAGTTCTTGAAACAAAAACCAGGTAATCAAAACATATTCCTATCAGCATTTTATTACTCAAGTAAAAAATTGGTTATGTCAGTATTACAGCCCACAGTATCAATTCCAAAGACAGTTGCTAACTATAATAAAGTTGATCTAGAAGTATCTACAGACAGTATACATGAATTAGATCAAATAGAGTTTCACGGGAAAGCTTAGAGATGTTATATTCCACAGTTACAACAAAAGCTATGAGTGCTCAAAAGTTACAAAATATCATCTCCAATATGCAAGATCAAATGAAGATGGAAAAAGATTCATTATATGCCAAATATCTAAGGATAAAAGCCTTAGAATAATTATTATTGTAGGTAGGATATGGTCCTACTAACATCAAAGTAGCAGAAGCATTGGTGAAAAAGAAAAATTAGGATACAGCAGCCTTGAGGAAACAGCTCAAACTTCCTCAAAGTGAGCATCCTCAAACAAAGGAAGTCATACAGGAACAGAAGGAAAAAGATGAAATGATTAGTTTAATTATTCAGTTGACAGCCCAGATTAAGGAAATGGAAATACTTGTCCAAGAAAAGGAGACGGTAAAAGAACCAGTGATTCCTACAATCGTTCCAGTTATCACTGCAGCAGTTCCTTCAACTTTAGGAGAAAATTTGGCACCCAAAGAACCACTGATTACTGTAGTACCAGTGATTTCTTCCACTACATCAGCCACTGAATCATCTACCACAGTAGTACAGCCTACAGATGATGCTAGCAAGATAGTAAAAGTAATGGAAGAGATGTCTTTAAAGACAAATGAGATTAACAGGTTGACAAAAATGGTTGAAAATCTTGAAAAATCAAACAATTAGCTCAGGTAAATGCTAAGAAACATGAAAAAAATGCCAGCAAATTGAGTGAAGAGTTAAAAAATTTGCAAAAAGAATTAACTTTGAAGGATCAGATATCATACATAAAAAAATACCTTTGGAATAATATCATTGAAGCCATCCACGATGTATGGCCTTCAATTCAGGTAATTTTTGAGCAAAGAGAGTTATTATTAGCAGCCCAAGAAGAAATTCAAAAAACTCAAACTTATTTGGCTGACAAACTAGAACAAGCAGTAAGGCTAATCAATTTCCTTAATAGCAAGAATAGGCAGGAGTTGGAAGAGCTCAAAATAACAAAAAAAACAACAACTATCCCAGAAATTAGGAAAGTCACTACAAAGAGAAATTTGATGAGGCAACTTGAAGAAAAATGTGAAGGCATGAATACTGCCATAACCAGGTTCATGGTTAAATTCACAAGTTTGAGGCAAAAAGGACTTCCTGATATCATGGTTATTAATGATAAATTTATGCCTCAAAATGATTATGACAAGAAGATAAGAGAATTTTCCAAGGAATAGGTAAATAAGCCAACAGGTCAAGGCATCCCCACAGGAAAAGTGTTACTGAAGAGTTTTGCAGATTTATTTTACTTACAGTATCAGATCAAACACTTGTTTGTCATCAAGCCAACCTTTACTAGATATACAGAAGATGATGAGAATTTCAAGAAATTAAAGAATATTCAAATTCCTAAAAATGAGGATTGGAAATCTCTTACTGATTTGTTATGAAGGATAAAAGACAAGCAGGTGAAAAGAAGGAAGAAAGTTGTTTTCTAAATTATAGTCAAAACAGATTTTATTTACAGCAGTAAACAATTTTTGACTAAGGGTTAAAGAGTATCATTTAAAGAGTATCAGTGAATAAAGAGTATCTAAGAAAGAGTATCTTACAAGGCAGATCAGATTCAAAAAATATCTAAAAGCCGGCAAGGAGGACACCAAGGCAGCCAGCTGCTTTATCCTCAAAATTGTTTCTATTTCTTATGGATAAAATAGGATAGCTTGCTGATTTGTTAAGCAACTGTCTCTACTTTTATTGTAAATATATATATATGTATTTTCCTAAGATAATTTCTAGAAGTCTTCTAGAATATTTTGTAAAACATTATGTATAAATACTTCATCTTTAGAAGTATTTTGTGTTGAATAAAATTGTTGGGATTGTTATAGTCATTTCTTCTTTGACTTTAAAGCTTTTGTGTGTCAAAAATTTGAGTAGAAGGCTGGATCAAAGAAAATTGGCATCATTCTTCAAGATTCCTGTGATGAGTTATTTGGAGTGAAGTATTTTCTTCACTTGTCATTGTTTCCTTTCTTTGTTACATGCATCCATTTATGTTTATGCTAAATCTGAATGTATAACTAGGAGTATTACTACAAGATTTGTTAAGAGCGCCCTGTTTTTACCTAGTTATCATTTATATGTTTTCCTCTTATTTCCAGTGTAGGGAACCCTTAATTGCTCCCTCTCTCATTTGACCTCTTCTTACTACTTCCTTTTCTGGATTTAAGGATTCTTAAGTGCCCTTTATCTCGATCATACCACCTCACAAAAATAAATTTTCAAGATCTCCAAGGGTTATCTATCTTGCCCTGAAGAAATTTGACCTTTTTTTCCCTTTATCCTAGTCTTGTTTGCTTGATTTTGACTCCATAGCCCAATGGACAAATAGATTTCCCACTATCCATCCTTTCAAGTGATTTTTCCCACCAAAGCTACACTTTCATAACCAGCCTAATATTCAAAAATTATAACAAAGTTAAACTTTAAAGAAAGAGCCCTCTCTGAACCCTAGGAAGGCTAGATCCTAGAGTTTGAAGTAGGTTTGTGGTTACCTCTAGAATTCTTTGACTAAAACCCAAAATCACACAACTTGAGAATTACTAGAGTGGTAACAGAAAGTATCCAACGTTTTTTAAAAGAATCCTTGGCCTCTCCCCTAAAAGTACAACTTTTCTTTGTGCACAGGTTAACATACCATTGTTGTTTCATAAGCATCCGGTCCTTTCAACCTTCCAACTTTGAGAAAATGATAATGTTTAGTACAAATAGCCCCAGATTGGAAATTCTCCATCCTAACCATCAATGGACAATTTGATTGATTTTCATCGAATATGTCAAATGCCTTCTTCCATTTGACTTGATTGATCATAAAATATGTAAAATCCCTTAATTGGATATCTCCTACAAATGGTATGAGATTAAATGTCTGATCAATTTCTATAATTTACGTTGGGTATGTGTTATATTCTTTCCACGACTAGTCACGCGCGGGGGGGTCACAGGGGGGGCGACAGCCCCCCCTGTCGGGGTCCAGGCCAGTGCCTCAGGAAAAACATTTTGGACCTTATTTTTCAATGGGAGGACCCACCCATGGTTTTGTGCATGGGTTTGCACATGGTTTTGGGGGATGATGGTTTTTTGCCCCTGGTATTTTGTAGATCCGGTCAAGGGAACTACAGTTATGTTCTAATCCAGGGTTAATGGATTGGATTTTATGTATGCTTCGGCATGTATATATATGTGTTGTAACACTAAAAGGAATAAAATGAAAAATCAAGTTGGTCGTCTCGATTTGGGATCCAGGGGAAAATCTATGTGTATATATGTTTTATGTTTTATGCTCTCGCTATTGTTTTTTTTTTCTGTTTTTAAGATTCGGTTGCAGATAATTTTTGTACAAGGTTAAAACCTACATTTGGTATCAGAGTTGTTTCAGCTTTAAGGGGATGCCTTTGTTTTTGAGGGGTTTTTTTCTCGGGCCTAAGATAGACCCTGTTCAGTGGGAGATCTGCAGGATCCATTCTTGCGGTGAAAGAAGATGGTGAGCGGCGGGAAGATAGAGATCGAGAAATTTAATGGTCAGAGTTTTGAGTTGTGGAAGCTCAAGATGGAGGATCTTCTGGTGGATAAAGACCAGTGGATTGTGGTAGATCCAGGTACTAAACCAACGACAATTTCAAATGAAGACTGGAAGAAGCTAGATCGGAAGGCAAAGAGCACAATACAGTTGTGTGTCTCAGATTCAGTATTTTTGAATGTATCTGGGGAAGCTGCAGTGAAGACCTTGTGGGACAAGCTAAGGACTTTGTACCAATCTAAGTCTCTAGTGAATAAATTGTTCCTGTGGAAAAAGTTGTATAACCTGAGGATGAAGGATGGAGACTCAGTAACAGAACATCTAAACGCCTTCAATACTGTGGTAAGCTAGCTATCATCGGTTGATATTAAAATCTCATATGAAGATAAGTGCATCAGTTTGTTGTGTTCTCTACCAGATTCATGGGACAGTCTGGTTATTGTAATAGGTAGAAATACAAGTACCTTGAATTTTGATGACATTGTCTCAGCCTTGCTGTCGGAGGAAATGAGATGGAGAAATATGGAGGGTCAGAATGGAGATACCTTATCTGTACGAGGAAGGTCCCAGAACAGAAACAAGAATAAGGTTTCGAGTGGGAGATCTAAATCTAGAGGAAGATCTAAATCTCCTGGAAATTTTGTAAAGGTGTGTTGGAAATGCAGAAAGGAAGAGCACTACAAGAAGGACTGCAGATCTAAAGCTCATGAGAAAGGAAAGGGATCCGATGATGCTCCTTCTACATATGCAAAACCCACCTCAGATGAAGGTGGGGATGTGTATTTGGCTTCTTCTTCAAATACACAAGTAGATCATGAGTCATGGTTGATTGACTCGGGTGCATCCTTTCACTTCACTCCCCATAGGGAGAGGTTCTGCGAGTATGAGAAATATGATGGTGGTGATGTTTTCTTAGGGGATGATAGGAAGGCCAGAATCATTGGACATTGAAAAATTTAAGCTGAAGCTGCAAGGTGGAAGGATTAGAACACTTCCTGGTGTTCTGCACATTTCTGCATTGGCCAGAAATCTGATTTCTATAAGCAAGATGTATGATGCAGGTGTAAAAACAGTGTTCGAGAAAGATACCTGTAAGATGGTTCGGGGAGCACTGGTATTAATGCGAGGAGTTCGGATTGGAACTCTGTACAAGCTTCAGGGTAGCACTATTATTGATGGGTGCAACAGTTCTGTGGTTCCCAAAAGTGGAGCGGAAAGCCTAGCGGTCTCTGGAGAAAAGACCATGCTATGGAATCAAAGGCTTGGACATATTAGAGAGAAGGGCCTTCGGATACTGCATGGAAATGGTATGGTAGAAGGTATGTCTAATAGCTCTCTGTATTTTGATTTCTGTGAACATTTTGTATATGGGAAGCAGAATCAGGTGAGTTTTCCTTTTGGTGCTAAGAGGGCGAACAAGATATTAGAGCTTGTGCACAGTGCTGTGTTTGGACCTGTGTCAGTTCCATCACTGGGTAAGTCTGTGTACTATGTTTCATTCATAGATGACTTCTCAAAGAATACATGGATATATTTATTGAGGAAGAAATCTGAAGTCTTTGACAAATTTAAAGAATTTAAGGCTCTAGTGGAAAACCAGATAGAGAAGAAGATAAAGGTGTTGAGCACAGATAATGGTGGGGGGTTCTGCAAGAAGGAATTTGAAGAGTTTTGTAAGAAGTGTGGTATAGCACGGCAGAAGAATACTCCATACACACCTCAGCAAAACAGAGTTGCAGAAAGAATGAATAAAATGTTGATGGAAAAGGCAAGAAGCATGCTCAGTGGTACTCGGTTAGGACAAGAATTCTGGGCAGAGGTAGTGGAGACTGCATGTTACTTGGTTAACAGATCACCTTCATTAGCGTTGGAGGATAAGGCTCCACATGAGGTATGGACTGGTAAGAAACCCTCTCTTTCACATCTGAGGGTATTTGGATGTGATGCATCTGTACATGTTCCAAAGGAGAAAAGGAGCAAGTTGGATAATATATCTGAAAGGTGCATCTTTATTGGGTATAAGCATGGTTTAAAGGGTTACAAGATTTGGAACTCGGAAATAAGGAAGGTTGTGTACAGGCAAGATGTGGTTTTTATAGAGGTGAAAGATGTTGTTAAACATGAATTCCTACCAAAGGAACCTGAGAAGATAGAGTTTGAGCTAAAGGAGGATGAATCAGACTCTACAATAGAAGAAGATTCAGAAGAGGAAGAGCCACAAACTCCAGCTGTGAGAAGATCAGTTCGAGAAAAAAGACAACCAAAAAGGTATAGTCCATCTGCTTTCTCTTCAAATTTTGCTTTAACTATAACTGATGATGATCCCAGAACTGTCAAGGAGGCAGTAGATTCAAAGGATGAAAAACTCTGGAAGGAGGCCATGGTTGATGAAATGGCATCCTTGCATAAAAATGAGGCATGGGATCTGGTGGAGTTTCCAGTTAGAAGGAAGCCCATTAGAAGAAAATAGGTGTTTAAGAAGAAGATGAATGCAAAAGGAAAGGTGGAGAAATGCAAAGCTCAATTAGTAGCAAAAGGTTATTCCCAGGTGCTGGGAATTGATTTTGATGATATTTTTTCTCTTGTCTCCAAAGTTACTTCTATTAGATTACTTTTATCTGTCGCTACTACATTTGATTTTGAGGTAGAATAGATGGATGTGAAGACAACATTTCTTCACAGGGATCTGGAAGAGGAGATATACATGAAGCAACCTGAAGGCTTTATGGTGAAGGGGAAGAAAGAACTGGTATGCAGGTTAAAGAAGTCTCTGTATGGGTTAAAACATTCACCAAGGATGTGGTATTAGAAATTTAATACCTATATACGGGGACTTGGCTTCACCAGAAGTAAGGAGGATCACTGTGTTTATTTTAAATTAATTGGTTAGCGTGTTATTAATTTGGTCTTGTATGTGGATGATATGTTGTTGATTGGAAATGACAAAGAAATTATCCAAGATTTGAAGACCCAACTGTTCTCCAAATTCGACATGAAGGATATTGGTGCTGCAAACTATATTTTGGGAATAGAAATTAAGAGAGATCGGGAAGAGGAAGCTCTGGTTAAACTAGCTGAAGTATGTCGAGACTATATTGCAGAGGTTCAATATGCAGGATAGTAAACCGGTGAATGTTCTGATTCCTATAGGTGTAAAGCTGTCTGATGAACAGTGTCCCAAGACACAAGAAGAAGAGAAGGATATGTCCCATGTTCCATATGCAAGTGCAGTGGGTAGCCTGATGTATGCAATGGTCTATAGTAGACCAAACATTGCACATGCAATGGGAGTATTGAGCAGATTTATGTCAAACCCAGGGAAGGAGCATTGGACAACAATGAAGCAGGTTTTCAAATATTTACATGGCACTAGTGATTATGGCTTGTGCTACCATGGAAGACCAAGATTGGAAAGAGTGTTGGAAATTCATGATTTTGTTGATGCAGACTGGGCTAGAGATCTAGACCAAAGAAGATCTACAAGTGGGTATGTGTTTAGCCTATTTGGAGGTGCAGTCAGTTGGATGAGTATAAGACAGTCTGTAGTAGCTCTTTCAACTACAGAGGAATAATACATGGCAGCCACTCATGCAAGCAAGAAAGAAGTTTGGTTGCAGAGATTGTGTTCAAGTATGGGGTTGGTGCAGCAAGGTATAGGGATAGACTGTGATAGCCAAAGTGAACTTTTCTTGGCTAAGAACCCTGCTTATCATTCAAAGACAAAGCACATTGATGTTCAATATCACTTTGTGAGATATATGGTTGAGGCTAAAAGGGTGTTGCTGGTAAAGGTGGACACTTTGAAGAATGTTGCAGATGCATTGACGAAGTCTGTGAGCACTCAGAAGTTCTCTTGGTGTAGAAAAACAATGGGTGTTGCAAAGCTGGGCTAATGAATCAACTCTCCTGTGGCCCCCTACAGAAAGAAAACAACAAGTGGGAGAATGTTGGGATGTGTTATATTCTTTCCACAACTAGTCACGCGTGGGCGGTGGGGGTGATAGCCGCCCCTGTACATTGTGGAGGGCGCAGCAGGGGGGTCAAGGGGGGCGGCATCGCCCCGGGAAAAAAAATTTGGACCTTATTTTCTAGTGGGTGAACCCGCCCATAGTTTTGTGCATGGGTTTGCACATGGTTTTGGGGCATGATGGTTTTCGGCCCCTGGTATTCTGTAGATCCGGTCAAGGGAACTACGGTTATATTCTAATCTAGGGTTAATGGATTGGGGTTTATGTATGCTTTGGCATGTATATATATGTGTTGTAACACTAAAAGGAATAAAATGAAAAATCAAGCTGGTCATCCTGATTTGGGATCCAGGGGAAAATCTCTTTGTATATTTGTTTTATGTTTCATGCTCTCGCTATTGTTTATTTTATTTTTTTAAGGTTCGTTTGCAGATAATTTCTGTACAGGGTTAAAACCTACAATATAATCATGCATATATAGCTCACATAGAAAATGTTGATTAATATAATTATTAGCTCTCGAAATCCTTAACAATTGCATGGGGTCTTCTATTTTGTGACTCAACTCCTGGTGAATGCTTTCCAAACAGAAAAAAATACTTCTCATGAAGAAAAAGGGAGTAACTATTAGTAGGGGGCCTGCATGCCAACATCTTTTGTGCTAGAGTAAACACATCATCTTTATCAGTCTTCAACAACTGAACCTGTTCTTGAAATTCTATCATTCTCTTCTGTAATATTTCTCGTTACTATTGAGATTTTTTTCTTTTAGTTATATAATTGGTGACTGCCCTTGCCACATTCTACCAAATTTCTCTTACTTCTTTCTGATGAGCCTCCGTGGGGATTGCCCCATGTTGGAAACTAAAAGTAGTGGCTTTCCACTTCTAGATTTATGCTGACAAAATAAATTATCGTGCTTCTTCAAGGTAGAAAAGATCCTCGGTCTGTGTGGATGTTGATATTACCTTTTTGTCTTCTATTTGTGTAGATGGCAAGACTACCTCCCTATCTTCTGTCTGCGTAAATAATGAGACTACCTCTATGTCTTCTATCTATTTAGATACCAAGACTATCTCTCTATCTTATGTATGTACATCCAAAGAAACTATCTCGGTAGTTCTGGGGATTGCATAAGTTTGATCTTGTTTGATTTTTCACTTTTATTTTTCTTGTTTCTACAATCCCGTCACCCATTTCCTGACCTTTGCAATATCCACCTTTAACTGAACATTTTTTTTTAACAACAGTCGGTTTTGGCCCTAACTGGAAATTTCCACTTGTGTCCTGACTTTCCTTTTTACAAGTTCTCCAACATATTCTTACGTTATCAAATTTTCCTCCATCTGTTCTGAAGCCGATACTGGTTATTATGGAGCAGTATCGGCAAATTATTCAACAAATTCTGGCATTACCAAATTTCCCTCCATTGGTTCTGAAGTTGGTATTGTTTCTTGTGGAGAAATATTGAAAAATTATTCAACAAATTATTGCATTACCAAACTTTCCTCCATTGGTTTCGAAGCCAGTACATGTTCTTGTGGAGTATTATCGGCAAATTATTCAACAGATTTTGGTATTACCAAATTTTAATCCATTGGTTTCAAAGCCGACACTGGTTCTTGTGGAGAAGTATCAGCATCACTCCCTTCTTCCATTTGTCCTGAAGTTGATGATGGTTCTTGTGGAGTAGTCTCAACTTCAATCCCTTCTATAACAACTCCTAAGAACTTCAAACTAGGGGACAAGACTTCTGATGGTCCAGATTATGTTGCCACTACTGCAGATCTTGGAGTGGGGTCCTCTAAGTCCGACCATTTTTTATATATTTTGTAATAGATTAGTCGTGTGCAAGGGATTTGGGGCGGTTCAAATCCCCTCATGAATTGTAATGGGTCAAAGGGTAGATCAAGGGGCCGTAAACCACAGTTTTCAAACCATAGTGTAGCGCAGGCTAATAGTATAAATAGATGGCTAGATCGAGTCTAAGAAGTTAGTTTTTGGATAAGTCTGAATGTGAGTGTTAGATCTGGAAACTTGGTGATATTTTTTGCGGATTGTGTGGGTAATGTTAGGGTCCCGTGATTTGGCCGATTGGCGAGCCAAATGACGATGTAACATCAAACCAAGCTTTGGAGCCCAAGGACCTAGCCTTCCTGGACTCAGAGAGGGCTCTCTCTATAAATGTAAAAGATGTCGATGTGTTTACTTATGGTGTTCTGATATTAGGCTAGTTATGAAGTGAGTTTTTTTTATTTTTGGTTTTTTAAGTTTGTGAGGGATAAAAATGATTAAAAAAAAGGATAACAAGAAGTCAGATCAATTGGGCTATGGGGTCAAACAGGTCAAGGAAGCTATGAGGTGATGATGTAAGGCTGCTGTAGGGCCGATTTGATTCACGGTAGAAGGGATCTTTGGGAAAAATGGATTAAATGGACAACAAGTTTGTGAAAGACAAGGGATTTCAAGTGTAACTAGTTGATAGCAGACATAAACATGTTATAGCAAGCCATTAATCATGCTAAATGTAACTATGAGCTAATTAAGACATAGAAATCAAACATTCCAGCCATACATAGAGGTATAAGACCCTCTAACTTCGGGAAATGGCTATCAGAATTTGGGGAAAACACATAAGACAAACTAACAACTCATAAACTACGCCAGAACGCCTAAACATAGTCTCTAAGTCATTGGGCACTTTGACAAACAAGCTTTCAAAGTTTTAGGCAAAGGGCTAGATCGGGACTAGGCCTCCTTGGTTCAACAAGATGATCAACAAATCAGTCAAAGAGAAAGTTTTATGGACAGAACTATGGACAGCTTATAGGTAGGCAGGGCACACCATACATCCTACTCAACATGCATAGAACTTGTGAATAAAACTAGCAAACATTATCCTTTAGTTACTAAAGAGCAGTTAAGAATTATTTAGTATGACTAAGGAAGAAGAAAACATCAAGCTATGAAGATTCAGGAATTTTGAGGTGCCTCCATGGGCATATCTCAAAACTAATCTCTACTGATCTATAGCAACAAGAAGCATGTATTATGGATGAAAACTAGAAGACAACAACAAAGCAAGAAAAACTATACCATTCTACCATGTCATGGAATCCATCAACAATCCTTCATCATTCCTCAAAAGCATCCAAGAGGCAGTCCAAAAATCATAGCACAAGTTTGTTCTTCAAAGCTCATATGACCAATGTATTAATTCTTCTCTCAAGTTCAGCCTCTGTTTTACAATGAAACCCATGGAATAAATAGGCTTGAGGAAGGAAAACCTCATGGAGCAACTAGCTATCCCATTGGCCAAGCCAAAATATCTAAACTTGTCCTTGAGGCTTTGCAAAGCCCAAGGCACAAAATATCCCATAAAATATCTAAAAAACTGCTAAAAACGGAAATTATATTGACTTTACATCATTTCCCAAGTATAAAAATAGCTAAACGCACATTTGGGAAAAGCAGATTTTTGAGGTTCAAAAATTACAAAAATACTTCATATTTATGTCTGAAAAAGGTCCCCTGACTTGCTGGAGACAAATGGCAGCCTTCGCGGTGTCGAAATGAGGCTCATGATGGCTCGTTGGAAAGCTCTCTGTGTCTACTCTCCGGCACAACTGAAACCATCTCAATCTGAGGCCTGGAAGTCATCCAAAATTGTACCTGTGTGTAAAAAACTAGGAAATAGCAGACTGCTGATATGGCGGGCAGAATGTGCAAAAAGAGGGCATTTTTCGCCAATTTGAGGGGGCGAATGATCTCCGAATGCTCTGAAAATCGCTGGGGACCTGATCATAGAATTATGGCATCCATCGCTATCATTCTCTTCCCTTGACAAAACCTCAAACTGAAATGGCGAAATTATGAGTTTTCGACCAAAAACCCAAAAAATGCCAAAAAACAAAAAGTTGCCGAAAAAGGCCCAAAATTGGCATGCATGACCCTCAAGGGTCCATAGCAACATGCTCCGAAGCTGAGGCCAAAATATCAAGGGCTGATATGCTTTTCCCTTCTTTCCGTGCTAGTCGCTTCTCCTTTGCCTTCTTCAATTTCTCTTGGGCTGCCTTCAGTTTGCGCCGGGAAAACTGATTCAGTTTTTGGAAGTGATGTGTCCTCTTCCTCTGCAGCTATAAATATCTATTCTCCCTCTCAAGCTTCATTTCCAAATGCTTGTTAGCTCTTTCAAGCCAAGCCTCTTTGTTTTCTTCAATTTCCTGCTCAAGGAGTGCAGTGAGAGGAAAGGCTTGGAGCTGGGCTTTCTCTTCTGCTCTCCGCTTTTCCAAGGCTCTTTTAAGCCCAATGGTCCTAGGCCTCTTCCGCCTAGGCTGGTCTTCCTCCTCCTCCTCATCAAATTCTCCAATGAGCTCCTCTATTCTTGCTTGCGCCTTTGCTGCCTCTTTCTTATACTTAATCGCCCGTGCCTCATGAACAGCTGTGTGCACAGTCATTTGTTTGTTTTCAATCTCCAAGAAGTGGTTGAAATTCCTTGCCCTTTGAAGATCCTCCTCTAATGCCTCAATTTTCCCTTCCTTATGGATTAAGAGATTTTCAAGAAGGCGGGCCTCATTGTCACTGTCATCGCTTTGGATAGGGATGACAGCCAATTCACCTCCATGCTTCGTACTTTCCCCAACTTTGCTTTTACCTTTGAAAGCCAATCTGGCGCTTTTCCTCCTTGGAATGCTAGAAGGTGTCTTTTTGGGCAATTTCCTCTTGCTAGGAACAATCTTTGTCACTGTTAGGGTGGCAGCTTTAGTCCCTCTTTTCCTTGTTGTGCTGAGCTTTGTTACCTTGAGAGGAGGAGTAACAACTGATTTACCTTTGACATCTTTTTAAATTGGTTGTTCTTCTTGAGGCTGCTGGATATCTTCTCCTTGCTGTTCGCTTGGCTGCCCCTGTTCGCCAACATTAGTTTGCTGCTCCTCATCAATGTCTTGTCCAATTTTTGGCTCAGGAGGTAACTCAACTTCCTGCCTAACATGTTGTTCCTCAACTGTTGTCTGCTTCTGTCCCTCAATTTGTACCTGCTGTCCTTCATCATGGACCTGCTGCTGTTCCTCATCATGGACCTGTTGTCCTTCATCATCTATCTGATGTTGTCCCTCATCATCTAACTGCTGCTGTTTACTACCCTCTCCTTCCTCCGGTTGACTTGGCTGTCCAGCAGTCATTCTGAGCCTTCTAGGAGTAGGCCTACTGGACAAAGGCACTGGGCGATGGACAGGCTGAGTAGGAGAAATATGGGCAGGAGGAACAGTGGAAAAATCTGGATGGCTGATGAATAAATCCCATAAAACCTCTTTCTTCTCTAGCTGGTATAGGAAGATAATCTTGATCAAAGAATGATGAAAAAGATAAGGGATTTGCTGAGGTGGGGCCTTCTTCTGGACAGTAGATGCCATCTTCTCTAGGCTCTTGAACAAAAAGTAAGGGAGGTTTAGATGCCTGCTTCTAGTAAAGTGCATCAATAAATGGACATGATAGGCATAAATTCGATTAAACCTCCCTTCACAAGTGAAATATTTCATTATGACTTTCATAAGCGGAGCATAGCTGTCAAGGAGATATGAAAAAGGGAAAATAGCAGTGACAGCCTCTCTATGTTCCGGCTTGATGAAAGGTTTGTAATCCTCTAATTCAAGATGAGCTTGTTTAAACCATTTTTCGCCATGATACGGGATCTTCGTGGCCTTGGACACATACCTTGGAGAAATTTTGAAATCAAGATCCGCCACTTGGAAGTGTTTTTCTTTGAATCTCAGGGCACACAAGTGTGTTAATGGCGAAAAACTCTTGACTTCTTCTATCTTCTGGCAGAAATCGAGGCAGCCTACTTCATGGAAGTTGAAAAGTACAGATGGATGAGCATTAATCTCTTCTGTAGAGATGGGCTCATATCTTTTATGTGGACCGCTCCTGCTGTCTTGCCTTGGAGGCATTTTGACCTGAATATGCTTTGGAAGAGGAAAACTGCCTTCACTGTGTGTAAAATGCCCTGCTGGAGTCAAACTGTGTCACTTTACTGCTTTGACAGATAGACAATGAGATTTGGATGTCTTGCAACAAGTTTTTGTAATACACAACTTCTGCTCTCTTAAAACTTAGCCTTCTACCTTTGAATGTACCTCAGCCAGGCAGATTTCTCAATAGGGTACCATATAACAAAGAGAAGACAGACTGCTGGGTAATTTTCCTGTGCACAGTGTTTAGGAAAATCACCCTTTACTTGTGAATTTGTTAGAGGTTAATCAACACACCTACATCTCTCTCTCCAAGGTAAAATTCAATCATCAAAAACCTGCCCTTCAGAAAGTGGCCTGTTCACCCTTAGAATATCTTTGTCAACAGATTTCTCTAGAAGAGACCATATAGTGAAAGAAAAAAGGAGACCTAGGTTAGGTGAATTATCAGTGCACAGTGTTTAGGAAAATCACCCTTTATTTGTGAATTTAAGAGATCAACCACCACATCTATATCTGTGTCCCCAAGGTGAAATTCCCAATCATTAAAATCCTGCCCTTCTTGGAGTGCAAATAAAACAACAGACTTGTGGATACGCAGTCCAACTTCATTGTAGGTATACAGTCAACTTTACTGTTTGAACAAGGTGACAGAATTTGGAAAATGCCTCAAAATGTTTCAACAAGGTCTGCAAGAGTCTCTACCTTGCCAAATAGGCAAGATATCCTACCAATATAACAATTCTGGTTATGTTAAAGAAACCTTCACTTTAGATGGATAACAGCTTCAATAAGCTTGAAAAACACAAGGCAATCAACCAACAAACACAGTGAATACTGTCCCTTTGTGAGGAGCGCGAGCAGCCTTCCCCTGTAGCCTCAACCTGTGAACTTCTGCTTGATCAAGAACCCTTTCCCCTATTAAACCTCAATGTTCTCTATATGTGTGTTACCCCACCAAACAGGATCATACACAGGCAAATTTAACCTTCAGTGTGTGCATACATCCAAACTCACTGTTTTATGGAATAATGGTGACAGTCTTTGAAACAAGCTTTATAGTTTTAATAAGGGTTGTAGCAGCTTATTTCTTCCCCATAATCTAAGCTCCTGCTAAATATGTAAACCCTGTTTCTTTGTAAAAACAGCCTCTGTCCTATCTGAATACCAACTTGTGTTGAAATAAGTTTGAATGAACAAAAACAGTCAAGTTGAGAAACTCAGGAGTAAAACGCCCTTTCTGTAGCTTATGGATCTCACCTCTGTCTTTTGATGCTGTGAAAGTATAGGATCCCTGATCCTTTGATTAATTAAAGTGAAATTATACTGCTCTTAGTTTCCAAACCAATTATCTCCTGTAGGTGTTTTTGAATGACACAGCCAGCATTTTATCACAGTTCAACACTTCAGATCACCGTGTAGAAAACACTATTTTTTAGCTATAGTGACAGGGTTAGAAGGTTTTGAAAGCTTTGATACAAAACACCTGTAGTGGTTCAACACACTGATCTCTTTATAGGTACTTCCAGCAGTGAATTTATCCTATAAACACAACTCCAAACTAGGGGAATTTTCATAGCAAAACCAATTGCCAGATATGGTGATATACCAAGTAAACTAGGACAAGCCGCCCTTTGATTTGTCTTTGACCTTGCTAGGCAACTTCTTTAACATATATATCGATAATCAAACTAGGTCAAACTCAGCAGTTTTGTTCTAGCCCTTTCACTTCACACCACAGTTTCGATTTCAAACTTTCATGTTACTTAGCAATTTTTTTGAAACCGAGGGAGAAAAATGTGTGAAAATACCTCCAAATTTGATGAACAACCCTTGGGGAGAGCTGGAGCAGCACTGGAAAGCCTCCAACTATGCGCGACACTCTTTAAGGTCAGCACGGCGTGGAAACAATACCACCCGGGTGGCCTGTCGGGTCGGGCAGTCGGGCGGTCGGGCGTCGTGTACAAGCGCGTCGCGCAACTGTACAGGCGCGTCGCGCCAATACTGGCCGCCTGTGTAAAACTGTTCCCAGGCGCGTCAGGCAGGTTTCCAGGCGCGTCGCGCGGCCAAAATTTGTTGCAAACTTCTGCAATCTGATCCGAACTTTGCTTTGTTTGATGCTATGAACACCTTGATTGCCGTTTTGAAAATGAAAACTCCTCCTTCGATTTACTCTTATGTCATTTCAAAACAAAACTTCAACGGTCACTTCTTTTTTAAATGCAAAATGAAAATGTTTGGCTGGCTTTTGCAAGGTGTTTTAAAACCCTTTTGATCCTTTTTATCCACAACCTTGGTGCATTAGAAAACTGGATTCATACTTTGTGCATGCATTTGAATATTTTCGATGCTTTTGGACCGTTTAATCATGGACCAACCCCTTTATGAAAACAAATATAGCTTAAAGCCAGAACTCTGTTTTATGCACAGGTGATAGAAAAGTGACTTCCAGTTTTGTTCTTTGGGTGACATTTAACACCGAACTTCTCACTTTGAAAAATAATTCCATAAACTCCACATCATCTTCGTCACTGTTTTTTAAAGATGTTGGTAATATTTATGATGTAAAACTGTAGGTGTATCATCTGTGCTATATCTGTCCTTTGGAATGATGAAAAATTGTGTTTGTTTTAAATTTTTTAAACAGTGACAGTTTATCAAAACAAACTCCCTTTGCCTATTCATAAAATTGTATACCTATTCACCATGTCCATCCTGGGTGTATATCTGAAAGGATAAGCTTGTGAAGCAGGAAAAACAGGGTTCTTTGATACACAGCTATCATTTCCTTTCAATAGTGCAGTAATCTCTCTTTGTAATAGAATCATCCATAATTTCAAATCTGTACACTGTTTGACATTTCAGGTGATATTTCAAAAGAGAAAACCACACCAGGTCTGTTGAAAAGCTTTGAAAGCCATTTTGTCATTTAAAAGGAGATGGTCTGTCTTCTTCCAATTTGTTTGATAATTTCTGCTCTTAGGTGATTTATAAGATTCTCCCTGGACTGTCAGTGCCATCTTTTGGTTACATGCTTTCATACTATATTTCTTTGTTTACTCAAAAGGAGCTCCCTTAGTCCTCTTGGCAGGTGACAGTGGGGTGTTGTTTGACCCTTTCCCTTAAGGAAACTGCTCCTTTTTGGTATCAATGCATACATATTCATATTGTTTCCTGTCCATCATGATGTATTTCTTGAAAGACATTTTCCTATGTGTAATGCATTTTGAAATATAAACACCATCTTTCACATGTGTACAGACTTCTATTTACCTCCTTTGTATCCTTCCACTGCACCTTTTGACCAAATCAGTTTTCAACAATATGCAATGCTTTGGCCATCTGCTCATAAATGGAGGAGGCCTTTCACTGAGCAAAGTATCTGAAGATTATTTGATAAGGCTCTGCTTGCAATCACCACTATGCTTCAGAACAACCCTAGTCAAATTGTCACTGTCTCACTATACTGCTTTGAGGGGAACTGAGATGTCATCATTTGCTTTGGTCATCTTATGACAAATTATTTGAAAGATAGTCTCTGTGGCTATGGAGGTCAGCGCCTTTTGAAAAACAAACAACTTTCCTTCTGCCTGTGTAATGACATGTTTTGTCAGCACCTCTTCAATTTGATCTTGTGGACAAGCAGGCTGCTTATGATTGGAATTTTTACTAATGACATGCCCTTCTAAAGTTTAACAATTCACATAATTTGAAAACTTCAAATGACCTCCTTTATCAGACCAAACTCTGTTTTCCTTTGAACTTGCATACTTCAGACTCTATCCCTGTGATGATCATCACTCACTCAGAATACCTGGAGTTGTTGTTTCACTGTTCAGTAAAAGGAAAACCTGGGCTTTTGCATTTCTTTTAAGTCAATACTGGCCAGTGCCCTCTGCTTGTAGATGAAGGAGGTGCCCTAACCCTCTGCTTGTAAATGAAGGAGGTTTTGGGCCATGACCATTTACCAGTTTGCTATGACAGTGGTGTCCTTTTCTTACTGCGATTTTCATACTGGAAGGAAAACTGCAAGGTCTTGATGAGTGACTTTCTGTTTTGCAGACATATCTCAGGCTCATGATACATTTAGAAACAGTTGTTCCTCTAACTGTAGATTCAAGCATTTACTCCTGAGATGAAGTTATATTTCCTGTCTTTGTAGAATCCATAAAACACTGTGAAACACCTACTAATCAGCTTGAGACTATGGTTCATGCAGTGCTGAGACCTAGGGATATAAGTGTCGCGACTTAGAGCTGTGGTCAACTTTGATTTGCAGAGTAGGAGGTTGGTCATGATTAGTCTGTAGCAGATGACGGTTTTTTGGCTTTTTGATGATTGCCAAGGGTAAAGTGTCTTAAAGCGCCACTTCCTAACATAGGGGAGACTTTTGCAACAGACTTGGACTTTTCCTTTTGGAGCTGATGGACAGACCAAGGGGGCTGAAACTAGAAAAAATAGTGATAATGGATTTTGACTTTGACAAGGGCGGACTGATAAGTAAGAGGGCGAAAAAAGTTTTATGAGGGTTTTCTAGATGACAGATTGACATATGGAATTCAGCTTCTAGAAAACTCAGTTATGGATATAGTCATCACTAACATGTAAAAAATACTGATGGCTAACAGTGGCTCCATTTGGGAAGGGCAGCTCCTCGTCAGGAGGTGTCCAGAATTCAGATTTTTGGCTTATGAAGACCAGTGCCTTATCCATTGGCGCAAAATTTCACCCTTCTTTTGATGTTGTTTCTGAAAAATGACAGCATGATTAACATCAATGATACTTCTACCTACCCCACTATCTTTCCTAACATTTTTTCTTCTCTTTGGCGCATTTGAACTAGCAGCCTTTTGACAATGCATATTTTTTCTTTTTGCAAAATGAACCTATCTATTTCTACTCTTATATCTGCCGGGAGTTCAGATTAAACTGATGAACTCCTTCATTACTCTACCTAATGCTTGATCGACTATCAAGATTAAGCAGTTTGACAGGATTTTATTCTCTAATCTAAAACATGAAATTTAAAAATGATCGAATCAGGATTAGGCAGTCTGATTTGTCATGCATTTGCGGCATAAAGACAAGCTTCACACAAATGTTATTTTGCAATAAAAGGAAACTTAGACAAGCGGGGTTAAGATGTACAATGTATTTTTCGTCCCTCGCTTCTCTCTTTGGTTCTGTTTTAGGCATGTGGAACCAGAATCTCTCCCTAATCTAAGCTCTGTGATAAGTCAATCTTACACAATGTTGACTATCTTTGCACTCACTAACTTATCAGCAAATAAATTTAAACATGCTCAGCTATGATTAGGCTAGATAGCTGAACAAGACATTAAAGCACTAGTAGCGGCATTTAGACTTGCTTGCTTTCTGAAAGACTATTTTTTGGAACATGGGGCCTTTGTCCTATCTTCACTTGCCCTCTTTTCCGTTTTTACTGTTTTTTACTTTCCTATCTTTTACTGTTTTTGATTTTTCTATTTTTTCAATATTTCAAACAATGGTATGTACAATGAATGAAAATGTCCCAAACTCAAAAATCTTTGAAATGACGGAATTTAAGCATCTTATCCTCGTAAGGATCTCCTCTCACCCTTGGCCCACTTAACTCCTGAAAAGAAAAATTTGGGAAATTTTCTCTCTCTAACATGACATAGGGATTCATGCAAGAATCTCTAAACAGCCCAGTATCTTCCCTTTGTAACTCTCTGAATATTTGATTTCCACTCCTTTCCTTACTGTATGCTTTCCTCAAGTAATGCATGTATTCTTGGTCATTCTTAAAATAGATAATGACATCATCAAGATATGCACAGATGCAGAAATTTAAAACTGGGAACATGGCCTTCATGAACAGATTTCTGACATTGGGTGGTTTTGCAATTTTGAACTTGAAATCAGATCTACCTCCCGCAAACTTGAAAAAATCTTTAACCTGTCTACTTTGCAAGGGAATTTTATGATCATGACCTGAAACATCATCTTGCGAAAATACATGATTAAAAGCACTTTTATTTGGTAAATCATGGTCTTGAGTAGAAAAAACATAATCTCTGTTATAGGGATATGCAGTATTATTCCTAAAATCAAAGCATACTCTATGACCAACTGTTTTATCCCTAATTATTTTATTTTGTTTCAGATTGTTGTGTTTTCTCTTGTCGAAATTGTTCTTTGAGGGGAAGGTAGTGACACAGTAGTTTCCCTTGCTTTTTCTGTAAAAATTTGTATTCTGCATAAGATTTCTGATTTTAGCATTTCTAAGTTCTTCATGAAAAGACAGAATATGAGCTAATTTCAGTAGTTCAGGTATGCTAGGATTGCAACTATCATTCTTGCTCATCAGAAGTTTATCTGGCCTTTTCTCAAGATTTTGAGCTGCTGAGGTTATAGTTAAAGCTTCATTTGCAGTAGGGGGGTCACATGATGGTAAATCTTTGAGGTATGGCAGAAACATTGAACTCCCTTGCTCCTGGGTTACAAACAGGTTTATAATGTGTAGGTCTTCTAAAGCCTTTACCCGGAAGAAATTTCCACAAGTTACTGTTGGTGTTTGACTAAAACTAGAGCAATTTGCTTGATAGTACATAAGGGTTTGCGCTTCTTGCTCTAATCCTACTTTGGAAAGGGAAAGCTTACTTTCGTCAAGACACAGCTGTTCATGATCATGGTAGTTTTGAGTGTCTAGTTCGTCATAAGGCACCAGGGACAGCTAATGTGGTGGATCTAAGTCTATATCAGTTTCCTCTGACTCTTCCTCGATGTCTTCATCAATATGCATAATGAAAGAGTTCAGGTCGGGACGCAAGGAACACATCGGGATGTTGTCTGGCCTATCTTGACTGCTAATCATATATTTCATATGTGATTCTCGGTAGAGTATTCTGGTCTGGCCAAACACAGGAATGGTGGCATATGACATGTTCAGTTGAATATTCCCTTGGAGTTTGGCTC
The DNA here is from genome assembly GCA_034641835.2 of Pinus albicaulis. Classification (NCBI taxonomy): domain Eukaryota; kingdom Viridiplantae; phylum Streptophyta; class Pinopsida; order Pinales; family Pinaceae; genus Pinus; species Pinus albicaulis. The sequence continues at coordinate 840,152,474 of CM076575.1, forward strand.
CCTAAGATCTGGTTAGAAGCATCCCATACTTGGGAGGAATGTCTGCCACTACTATATCCATGATTAGATGTTTCGCAGGTATTTGGGCCAGACTAAAACAAAGGTCTTTGATCAAACCCAGGCATTGGACTCTACTTGAATCAAATGAATACAAGTCTTTGTATGGTCTTGTGATTTCCAGGCCTAGTCTTTCCATTACTACCTTCGGCATAAGATTATGCGAGGCGCCGGAGTCTAGCATGTCATTGTGGAGGATTTGGTCGTGGATGTTTAGGCTTATGTAAAATGGGAGAGTAGTTCCCTCTTGGAATTTTCCCTCAATCCTTGGACCAAACAACACTTCAGGAATGTCATCAGTCCGATTAACAGTGTTTGCATCATTCCCTAGATTTAAGACCTTTAGTACTTGGGATTTATAAGAGTTTTGGGCAATGAGTTCAGTAAGAGGCATGGTGATCTTAATCTTGGTGATTTCGCCTTCAAAGCTGAAAGGTAGCTGAAGTTTAGATATGGTTGGTTCAGTTTTTTCAGCCACGACCTTCTCTATGTTCTGAGTTTGTTGACCTTGTTTTGGGATTTTGTTTGCCATAGTTGTTTCGGTGACTTTTGTAGAAGTACCAGGAGTATCTGAGAGAGGAATAGTTTGGATAACTTTAGCTTTTATTTGGTTAGTCTTCTCAACCTTGATTTTTTCACTGCTTGATGCTTTCTTGAGGATGGTATCTGGAGCTTTAGCAGCATCAGAGTTACCTTTCTTGACATTATCTTGGTTTCTTTTGCTTCTAAGGTCATATTGCCTTTGGGCTTCTATAATGGCATTCTGAAACTCTATGGTGGGGTCATCGGGATCTTCATAGTTGTTCTCATCCTGATCAGGAGAAAAGAACGCTTGTTCTTCTTCGGTGAGGTACACCTCACTCTCATTGTCAGACCCTATGAGGTTTAAATGATGTTCATCAAGAGGTTCTGAGTCCCTATCATCTTCTTCCACATAGTTTTCATTGAATGGTGGCCTGATCTGTTGGTCATTTTCCCTTGGTCTGTTTTGGGGCTGTTCCCTCCTAAATTTCTGGTTCCGGTTTCTGTTTGGAGGGTTTGGCTGGTTGTCCCTAATAGGAGCCTTTTCATTTATCTTTTTCCACATTTTGGCCATGGATTTGACTAAGTCATCTATTCTGGGATCTAGGGAAGGTGATGAAGTGGAGACCTCATCTCTATATGTGACCTTTCTTTCTGATCTGGTTCTAGCTCTTTTTTCAGCTAAGTTGGCATCTGCTTTTATAGATATTTGTTGCATTTCCTCTAAGGTAGGGGGATCTTTGTCTCTCAAATGATATGTCATGTCTGGATCAAACCCCTCGGGAAATTTTTCTAAAGCTAAACCAAGTGGAGGTTTGAAATGAGGTGGGAGGGAGTTATATACACTGTTGAACCTAGTGCAGTAAGCTTGAACACTTTCCCCATCTTCCCGTTTTAGATTGTTATATTCTGACAGGATTTGAATGGGGTTTCTTCGGATTTCCCACCTATTTCTGAAGACTTGATGTAGTTCTGGGATATGATGGATGTTGTTTGGAGTCAAGCTTTTGAACCATGCTTTGGGTTCACCACCAAGACTTTGGGCAAATATTCTCATTCTGACAGTCTCGTCTTGTACCTCTAGGTATTCATAAGCATCAGTCATCCTACTTATATGTTGTTGAGGTGTGGTGGTGTCTTCTCCAGTAAAGTGTGGGATTTTGTCTTGATATTTGTTTGGGATAGGAGCTAAAGGTGGTGGCAACACCAAAGGTGTGTACCAGGCTGCCATGACTGGAGCTAATGGATGATGTACAAGATGAGGACTAGTAGGCTGAGATGGAGTGGTTTGAACAGTGGTGGTTTGACCAGGTGTGGCGGATGAACTTGGACCAGTGATCTGGTTTTGATCAGATCTGGGATGATAGGAGCCAAATTGATAAAGAAGCTGGAAATCAGGAGGAGTGGTAGGTGAAGCTTCTCTACTAGGACTCTGTGGTGGGTTTAGGGGTTCAAGATCGTCAAATTTTATCTTACTATATGATTTGCTTTTGGGAAGAGTTTGTGATGACTCTAGTTCCAAAGGTGAATTTAGTAGGATAGTGCGATGTTTAGGTACAGATCTTGCTCTACGGATGGATCTACTAGTAGCTAGATGGTTAGTTTTGGAAGCTTGCCACAGAATATTTTCTGGGTCATCTACTATGATAGGGGGATTTGGGTCTGGATGGGATCTGGTGTTGATTCTTCGTGAAGCCAGATTTTAGATCCAAAGTTTAGAGAGAATGGTATTGTTGAATGTTCTGGATGAGTGGTTTTTCTAAAGCTTTACTAAGGCGAAGGATGGTCAAAAATAAAAGGGATGGATTAGTGGAGTCGCCAGGTGGAAATGGGTTGTTTTTGTGAAGATATATATGGTCCACCACCGGTAACTAATCTGGAAATGTTTTTGGATTTTCTGAGTTTTATGTGCAGCCTATGGCTTAAAGTATCCTAGACTTGTTTCAACACTTTGCTAGGGTGATGAGAACAAAAAAGAGTTTACTCTAAATGGGTCTATGGATTGCTTGCTTGTTTATGGTATCTAAAGGACCCAAGAGTCTATAAGAGTTTGTTGGACTATTATGTACTCAGTGTCCCACCATCTCCCGCTATGTTAGTGATTGATGGGATAGGTCTGTTGTATAGTAACCTATAGTTCGGTAAAATAGTAAGGCCTACTAGGGGTTAGTGGAGTCGCCAGGTGGATTATCAGTTTGTTTTGAGATATACTTGTATGGTCCACCACCAATACTGTCAAAAACCAATATAAGGGAGTGTTTTGGGGATTTTTTGAGTTTTATGTGCCTACAAGGTTTGGAAGAGTTTTCTATAACTGACTCATCATTTTGCTAAGATGGTGAAAAAACTATTTTCTACCCTTCAGACAATATCTAGATATACTAAGCTTGATTGAGACTTCAAGAGTTACTAAGGTGTACTTAGTTTGTCACTAACTCAGAAGGTCCTACTGTGAGTGTCACTATGTTAGTGAGCAGTGGGATAAGTCAATCAGATAGTATTCTTTAAGGTCTTTTAAGGTCTAGGGAATCTAAGCTTTTGTTACTCAGAGTCCCACCGTGATCGCCATTATGTTAGTGTGGCAATGAGGTGGCTAAAAAGGCAGGTATTCTTGAAAATAAGGGACTTCTGGAGTTCTAAGGTGTCCTTAGATTGTCACTAACTCAGAGTCCCACCGTGATCGCCATTATGTTAGGGTCCCGTGATTTGGCCGATTGGCGAGCCAAATGACGATGTAACATCAAACCAAGCTTTGGAGCCCAAGGACCTAGCCTTCCTGGACTCAGAGAGGGCTCTCTCTATATGTGTAAAAGATGTCGGTGTGTTTACTTGCGGTGTTCCGATATTAGGCTAGTTATGAAGTGTGTTTTTGGTTTTTTAGTTTTTAAGTTTGTGAGGGATAAAACTGATCAAATACATAAACTGGATAACAAGATGTAGATAAATTGGGCTATGGGGTCAAACAGGTCAAGAAAGCTATGAGGTGATGATGTAAAGCTACTGTAGGGCCGATTTGATTCACGGTAGAAGGGATCTTTGGGCAAAATGGATTAAATGGACAACAAGTTGGTGAAAGACAAAGGGATTTCAAGTGTAACTAGTTGATAGCAGACATAAACATGTTATAGCAAGCCATTAATCATGTTAAATGTAACTATGAGCTAATTAAGACATAGAAATCAAACATTCCAGCCATACATAGAGGTATAAGACCCTCTAACTTCGGGAAATGGCTATCAGACTTTGGGGAAAACACATAAGACAAACTAACAACTCATAAACTACGCCGGAACGCCTAAACATAGTCTCTAAGTCATTGGGCACTTTGACAAACAAGCTTTCATAGTTTTAGGCAAAGGGATAGATCGGGACTAGGCCTCCTTGGTTCAACAAGATGATCAACTAATCAGTCAAAGAGAAAGTTTTATGGACAGAACTATGGATAGCTTATAGGTAGGCAGGGCACACCATACATCCTACTCAACATGCATAGAACTTGTAGATAAAACTAGCAAACAGTATCCTTAAGTTACTAAAGAGCAGTTAAGAATTCTTTAGCATAACTAAGGAAGAAGAAAACATAAAGCTATGAAGATTCAGGAATTTTGAGGTGCCTCCATGGGCATATCTCAAAACTAATCTCTATTGATCTATAGCAGCAAGAAGCATGTATCATGAATGAAAACTAGAAGACAACAACAAAGCAAGAAAAACTATACCATTCTACCATGTCATGGAATCCATCAACAATCCTTCATCATTCCTCAAAAGCATCCAAGAGGCAGTCCAAAAATCATAGCACAAGTTTGTTCTTCAAAGCTCATATGACCAATGTATTAATTCTTCTCTCAAGTTCAGCCTTTGTTTTACAATGAAACCCATGGAATAAATAGGCTTGAGGAAGGAAAACCTCATGGAGCAACTAGCTATCCCATTGGCCAAGTCAAAATATCTAAACTTGTCCTTGAGGCTTTGCAAAGCCCAAGGCACAAAATATCCCATAAAATATCTAAAAAAGTGCTAAAAACGGAAATTATATTGACTTTACATCATTTCCCAAGTATAAAAATAGCTAAACGCACATTTGGGAAAAGCAGATTTTTGAGGTTCAAAAATTACAAAAATACTTCATATTTATGTCTGAAAAAGGTCCCCTAAATTGCTGGAGACAAATGGCAGCCTTTCCGGTGTCGAAATGAGGCTCATGATGGCTCGTTGGAAAGATATCTATGTCTACTCTCCGGCGCAACTGAAACCATCTCAATCTGAGGCCTGGAAGTCATCCAAAACTGTACCTGTGTGTAAAAAACTAGGAAATAGCAGACTGCTGATATGGCGGGCAGAATGTGCAAAAAGAGGGCATTTTTCGCCAATTTGAGGGGGCGAATGATCTCCGAATGCTCTGAAAATCGCTGGGGACCTGCTCATAGAATTATGGCATCCATCGCTATCATTCCCTCTCCTTGACAAAACCTCAAACTGAAATGGCGAAATTATGAGTTTTCGACCAAAAACCCAAAAAATGCCAAAAAACAAAAAGTTGCTGAAAAAGGCCCAAAATTGGCATGCATGACCCACAAGGGTCCATAGAAACATGCTCCGAAGCTGAGGCCAAACTATCAAGGGCTGATATGCTTTTCCCTTCTTTCCGTGCTAGGCGCTTCCCCCTTGCCTTCTTCAATTTCTCTTAGGCTGCCTTTAGTTTGCGCCGGGCAAACTGATTCAGTTTTTGGAAGTGATGTGTCCTCTTCCTCTGCAGCTCCAAATCTCTATTAGCCCTCTCAAGCTTCATTTCCAAATGTTTGTTAGCTCTTTCAAGCCAAGCCTCTTTGTTTTCTTCAATTTCCTGCTCAAGTACTGCAGTGAGAGGAAAGGCTTGGAGCTGGGCTTGCTCTTCTGCTCTCTGCTTTTCCAAGGTTCTTTTAAGCCCAATGGTCCTAGGCCTCTTTCGCCTAGGCTGGTCTTCCTCCTCCTCCTCATCAAATTCTCCAATGAGCTCCTCTATTCTTGCTTGCGCCTTTGCTGCCTCTTTCTTATACTTAATCGCCCGTGCCTCATGAACAGCTGTGTGCACATTCATTTGTTTGTTTTCAATCTCCAAGAAGTGGTTGAAATTCCTTGCCCTTTGAAGATCTTTCTCTAATGCCTCAATTTGCCCTTCCTTATGGATTAAGAGATTTTCAAGAAGGCGGGCCTCATTGTCACTATCATCGCTTTGGATAGGGATAATAGCTAATTCACCTCCATGCTTTGTACTTTCCCCAACTTTGCTTTTACCTTTGAAAGCCAATCTGGCGCTTTTCCTCCTTGACATGCTAGAAGGTGTCTTTTTGGGCAATTTCCTCTTGCTAGGAACAATCTTTGTCACTGTTAGGGTGGCATCTTTAGTCTCTCTTTTCCTTGCTGTGATGAGCTTTGTTATTTTGAGAGGAGGAGTAACAACTGATTTACCTTTGACATCCTTTTGAATTGGCTGCTCTTCTTGAGGCTGCTGGATATCTTCTCCTTGCTGTTCGCTTGGCTGCCCCTGTTCGCCAACATTAGTTTGCTGCTCTTCATCAATGTCTTGTCCAATTTGTGGCTCAAGAGGTAACTCAACTTCCTGCCTAACATGCTGTTCCTCAACTACTGTCTGCTGCTGTCCTTCATCATCTATCTTCTGCTGTCCCTCATCATCTATCTGCTGCTGTCCCTCATCATCTAACTGCTGTTGTGTACTATCCTCTCCTTCCTCCTGTTGACTTGGCTGTCCAGCAGTCATTCTGAGCCTTCTAGGAGTAGGCCTACCGGACAAAGGCACTGGGCGATGGACAGGCTGAGTAGGAGAAATATGGGCAGGAGGAACAGTGGCAAAATCTGGATGGCTGATGAATAAATCCCATAAAACCTCTTTCTTCTCTAGCTGGTATAGGAAGATAATCTTGATCAAAGAATGATGAAAAAGAGAAGGGATTTGCTGAGGTGGGGCCTTCTTTTGGACAGTAGATGCCATTTTCTCTAGGCTCTTGAACAAAAAGTAAGGGAGGTTTAGATGCCTGCTTCTAGTAAAGTGCATCAATAAACGGACATGATAGGCATAAATTCGATTAAACCTCCCTTCACAAGTGAAATATTTCATTATGACTTTCATAAGAGGAGCATAGCTGTCAAGGAGATATGAAAAAGGGAAAATAGCAGTGACAACCTCTCTATGTTCAGGCTTGATGAAAGGTTTGTAATCCTCTAAGTCAAGATGAGCTTGTTTAAACCATTTTTCGCCATGATACGGGATCTTGGTGGCCTTGGACACATACCTTGGAGAAATTTTGAAATCAAGACCCGCCACTTGGAAATGTTTTTCTTTGAATCTCAGGGCGCACAAGTGTGTTAATGGCGAAAAACTCTTGACTTCTTCTATCTTCTGGCAGAAATCTAGGCAGTCTACTTCATGGAAGTTGAAAAGTACAGATGGATGAGCATTAATCTCTTCTGTAGAGATGGGCTCATATCTTTTATGTGGATCACTCCTGCTGTCTTACCTTGGAGGCATTTTGACCTGAATATGATTTGGAAGAGGCAAACTGCCTTCACTGTGTGTAAAATGCCCTGCTGGAGTCAAATTGTGTCAATGTACTGTTTTGACAGAGAAACAATGTGATTTGGATGGTTTGCAACAAGTTTCTTTGTAATACACAACCTCTTCTCTTCAGAAAAAGTCCTGTCCACCTTTAGAATATCTCTGTCAACAGATTTCTCTATAGGGTACCATATAGTAAAAGAGGAGACAGATTATTGTGTAATTTTCCTGTACACGGTGTTAAGAAATCACTCTTCTTGTGAATTTGTTAGAGGCCAATCAACACATCTATGTCTGTGTCTACAAGGTAAAATCCAATCATTAAACACCTGCTCTCCAGAAAGTGGTCTTCTATCTTGAAAATATCTCAGTCAACAACTTCTCAGTAAGAAATAATATAGTGAAATGAAAGGCAGACTTCTCAGGAGGAGTTTGTTGTGAGAAGTGTCAAAATCACCCTGTTCTGTGAATTTTTAGATGTCAATCAATACACCTGTATCTCTGTCTCCAAGGTAGAATTTCAATCATTAACAACCTGCTCTTCTTGGAGTGCAAATAAAACAACAGACTTATGGATATGCAGTCAAACTTCAGTGTAGGTATACAGTCAAATTTTACTGTTTGAACAAGGTGAGAGAATTTTGGAAAATGCCTCAAAAGGTTTCAACAAGGTCTGTAAGAGTCTCTACCTTGCCAAATAGGCAAGATCTCCTACCAATATAACAACTCTGGTTATGCTAAAGAAACCTTCACTTTAGATAGAGAACAGCTTCAATAAGCTTGAAAAACACAAGGTAATCAACCAACAAACACAGTGAATACCGTCCCTTTGTGAGGAGCGTGAGCAGCCTTCCCCTGTAGCTTCAACCTGTAAACTTCTACTTGATCAAGAACCCTTTCTCCTATTAAACCTCACTGTTTTCTATATGTGTGTCACTCCACCAAACAGGATCATACACATACAAATTTAACCTTCAGTGTGTGCATACATCCAAACTCACTGTTATGGAACAATGGTGACAGTCTTTGAAACAAGCTTTATAGTTTTAATAAGGGCTGTAGCAGCTTATTTCTTCCCCATAATCTAAGCTCCTGTTAAATATGTAAACCCTGTTTTTTGTAGAAAAATCCTCTGTCCTATCTGAATACCAACTTGTGTTGAAATAAGCTTGAATGAACAAAAACAGTCAAGTTAAAAAACTCAGGAGTAAACTGCCCTTTCTGTAGTTTATGGATTTAACCTCTGTCCTTTGATGCTGTGAAAGTATAGGATCCCTGATCCTTTGATTAATTAAAGTGAAAATATACTGCTCTTAGTTTCAAAACCAATTATCTCCTGTAGGTGCTTTTGAATGACACAGCCAGCATTTTCTCACAGTTCAACACCTCAGATCACCGTGTAGAAAACACTGTTTTTTAGCTATAGTGACAGGGTTTTGAAGTTTTTGAATGCTGTGGTATGAAACACCTGTAGTGGTTCAGCACACTGATCTCTTTATAGGTACTTCCAACAGTGAATTTATCCTATAAACACAGCTCCAAACTATAGGCATTTTCATAGCAAAACCAATTTCCAGATATGGTGATATACCAAAGCAAACTAGGAGAAGTCGCTCTTTGATTTGTCTTTGACCTTGCTAGGCAACTTCTTTAACATATATGTCGATAATCAAACTAAGTCAAACTCAGCAGTTTTGTTCTAACCCTTTCATTTCACACCACAGTTTGATTTTAAACTTTCATGTCACTTAGCAATTTTTTGAAACCGAGGGAGAAAAACGTGTGAAAATACCTCCAAATTTGATGAACAACCCTTGGGGAGAGCCGGGAGCAAGACTGAAAGCCTTAACCATGCGCGGCACTTTAAGGTCAGCACTACACGGAAACAATACCACCGTGGTCTGCCCAAGCCTGGGCAACAGAGTGAGCCCGCGCCGTGGCATTGTGCGCGTCACGCACATCCGCATGGGTGCGCGTCTCGCCAATACCGGCCGCTCGTGTGTAAAATCGTTCTGTGCGCGTTGCGCGGGTTTCCGTGCGTGTCGCGCGCTCAAAATTTACGTAAACTTTGCAATTCGATCCAAACTTTGTTTTGTTTGACGTCGTGAACACCTTGATTTCCTTTTTGAAAATGAAAACTCCTTCTTTCGATTTACTCTTATGTCATTTCTAAAACAAAACTTCAAGGGTCACTTCTTTTTAAATGCAAATGAAAATGTCAAATGCTTTGCAAGGTGTTTTTAAAACCCTTTGATCCTTTTATCCACAACCTTGGTGCATTAGCAAACTGGATTTCATACTTTGTGCATGCATTTGAAGATTTTCGATGCTTTTGGACCGTTTAATCATGGACCAACCCCTTTACGAAAACAAATATAGCTTAAAGCCAGAACTCTGTTTTATGCACAGGTGATAGAAAAGTGACTTCCAGTTTTGTTCTTTGGGTGACATTTAACACCAAACTTCTCACTTTGAAAAATAATTCCATAACCTCCACATCATCTTCGTCACTATTTTTTAAAGATGCTGGTAATATTTATGATGTAAAACTGTAGGTGTATCATCTGCGCTATATCTGTCCTTTGGAATGATGAAAATCTGTGTTTGTTTTAAATCATTTAAACAGTGACAGTTTATCAAAACAAACTCCTTTTTCCTATTCATAAAATTGTATACCTATTCACCATGTCCATCCTGGGTGTATATCTGAAAGGATAAGCTTGTGAAGCAGGAAAAAAAGGGTTCTTTGATACACAGCTATCATTTCCTTTCAATAGTGCAGTGATCTCTCTTTGTAACAGAATCATCCATAATTTCAAATCTGTACACTGTTTGACATTTCAGGTGATATTTCAAAAGAGAAAACCACACCAAGGTCTGTTGAAAAGCTTTGAAAGCCATTTTGTCATTTTTAAAAGGAGATGGTTTGCCTTCTTCCAATTTGTTTGATAATTTCTGCTCTTAGGTGATTTATAAGATTCTCCTTGGACTGTAAGTGCCATCTTTTGGTTGCATGCTTTCATACTATATTTCTCTGTTTACTCAAAAGGAGCTCCCTTAGACTTCTTGGCAGGTGACAGTGGGGTGTTGTTTGACCCTTTCCCTTAAGGAAACTCAAGCCCTTTTGGTATCAATGCATACATATTCATTTTTCCTGTCCATCATGATGTATTTCTTGAAAGACATTTTCCTATGTGTAATGCATTTTGAAATATAAACACCATCTTTCACCTGTGTACAGACTTCTATTTACCTCCTTTGTATCCTTCCACTGCACCTTTTGACCAAATCAATTTTCAACAATATGCAATGCTTTGGCCATCTGCTCATAAATGGAGGAGGCCTTTCACTGAGCAAAGTATCTGAAGATTATTTGATAAGGCTCTGTTTGCAATCACCACTATGCTTCAGAATAACCCTAGTCAAATTGTCACTGTCTCACTGTACTGCTCTGAGGGGAACTGAGATGTCATCATTTGCTTTGGTCATCTTATGACAAATTATTTGAAAGATAGTCTCTGTGGCTATGGAGGTCAGCGCCTTTTGAAAAACAAACATCTTTCCTTCTGCCTGTGTAATGACATGTTTTGTCAGCACCTCTTCAATTTGATCTTGTGGACAAGCAGGTTGCTTATGATTGGAATTTTTACTAACGACATGCCCTTCTAAAGTTTAACAATTCACATAATTTGAAAACTTCAAATGACCTCCTTTATCAGACCAAACTCTGTTTTCCTTTGAACTTGCATACTTCAGACTCTATCCCTGTGATGATCATCACTCACTAAGAATACCTGGAGTTTTTGTTTCACTGTTCAGTAAAAGGCAAACCTGGGCTTCTGCATTTCTTTTAAGTCAATACTGACAAGCGCCCTCTGCTTGTAGATGAAGGAGGCACCCTAGCCTGTGTAATGACATGTTTTGTCAGCACCTCTTCAATTTGATCTTGTGGACAAGCAGGCTGCTTATGATTGAATTTTTTACTAATGACATGCCCTTCTAAAGTTTAACAATTCACATAATTTGAAAACTTCAAATGACCTCCTTTATTAGACCAAACTCTGTTTTCCTTTGAACTTGCATACTTCAGACTCTATCCCTGTGATGATCATCACTCACTCAGAATACCTGGAGTTGTTGTTTCACTTGTTCAGTAAAAGGAAAACCTGGGCTTCTGCATTTCTTTTAAGTCAATACTGGCCAGCGCCCTCTGCTTGTAGATGAAGGAGGCGCCCTAACCCTCTGCTTGTAAATGAAGGAGGTTCTGGGCCATGACAATTTACCAGTTTGCTGTGACAGTGGTGTCCTTTTCTTACTATGATTTTCATATTGGAAGGAAAACTGCAAGTTCTTGATGAGTGACTTTCTGCTTTGCAGACATATCTCAGGCTCATGTTACATTTAGAAGCAGCTGTTCCTCTAACTGTAGATTCAAGCATTTACTCCTGAGATGAAGTTATATTTCCTGTCTTTGTAGAATCCATAAAACACTGTGAAACACCTACTAATCAGCTTGAGACTGTGGTTTATGCAGTGCTGAGACCTAGGGATATAAGTGGCGCGACTTAGAGCTGTGGTCAACTTTGATTTGCAGAGTAGGAGGTTGGTCATGATTAGTCTGTAGCAGATGAAGGTTTTTTGGCTTTTTGATGATTGCCAAGGGTAAAGTGTCTTAAAGCGCCACTTCCTAACATAGGGGAGACTTTTGCAACAGACTTGGACTTTTCCTTTTGGAGCTGATGGACAGACCAGGGGAGCTGAAACTAGAAAAAATAGTGATAATGGATTTTGACTTTGACAAGTGCGGACTAATAAGTAAGAGGGCAAAAAAAATTTTATGAGGGTTTTCTAGATGACAGATTGACATATGGAATTCAGCTTCTAGAAAAATTAGTTATGGATATAGTCATCACTAGAAGGCTCCTTCTGGCTATGTGCGCGGAGACCTTAGTCTTGTTGTGTGAGGAACCCACTGGCTATGTGCACGGGTTGTTGAAGTGTTTTGTAGGAAGGATATGAACTGATAGTAATAAAGGAATATTGTTACAGATATGTGAGTTCTATATGCATCTGTTGGTTATGCTATGAATTTTTCTGCATCTTATTTTCGATTTCTGTACTGTCTACAAATAGATTTCTTCCGCAACTGTGTTTTGGTTTATGTGAATGCTTATTGGATGGATCTGCTGGTATAAGGATCCGATATTATGTGTTAAGGGTTATTACTTGATTTATATTTTTTTTATTAACTTGTGCAAGACATTCTGCATATTTGACCTATATCTGTCTGTAAGGGTTTATTGGTTAGGGTTGTTGTTGTGAAGGTTTGTTAATGGTTATTTGGGATCTTAAGGCACCCACATAATTCAAACCTCTCTCAGGGTGCAGAAACCTGGTTCCAGCACCCCCACATATTGCTTCGGGTGAGACTTTGACTTGTGCAAGAAGGTCACTGCTGAAAGGACCAGTACTAAGAGCGTTTTGTTGGTTAACCTCAATTCTGAACCTGGGTCAGGACACCTCAAGCCAAAAAATAGTTCTATTGTTGGGAATTCAACACGGGTCTCTTGGGTGAGAGTCGAGTATCCTAACCAACTACACTACAATAGGGTCCCCTACATCCGACCTTTTTTTCTATATTTTGTCATAGATTAGTCGTGCGTAGGGGCTTTGGGGCAGGTCAAATCCCCTCATGAATTGTAATGGGTCAAAAGGTAGATTAGGGGGCTGCAAATCACGGTTTGTAGACCATAGAGTAGCGCAGGATAATAGTATAAATAGATGGCTATATTGAGTCTGAGAAGTCAGTTTTTGGATAATTTTGAATGTGAATGTTAGATCTAGAAAGTTAGTGATATTTTGTGTGGATTGTGTGGGTAAGACGGCTCTTGCAGGTTGTGTGCACCGAGACCTTAGTCCTGCTATGTGTGGACCCCACTAGCTATGTGCGTGGGTTGTTGAAGTGTTTTGTATGATGGATCTGAACTGATAGTAACAAAGGAATATTGTTGCAGATATTTGAGTTCTATATGCATCTGTTGATTATGTTATGAATGTTTCTGCATCTTATTTCCGATTTCTGTACTGTCTGCAAATAGATCCCTTACGCAATTGTTTTTGGGTTTATGTGAATTCTTATTGGATGGATCTACTGGTATAAGCCTATGATATTATGTCTTAAGGGTTATTAATTGATTTATAGTTGTTTTATTAACTTGCACAATACATTCTGCATATTTGACCTAAATCTATCTGTAAGGGTTTACTGGTTAGAGATGTTGATGTAAAGGTCTGTTTATAGTTATTTGGGATCTTAAGGCACCCATATCATTCAAACCTCTCTCAGGGTGCGGAAACCTGGTTCCAGCACCCCCCATACTACTTTGGGTGCGACTTTGACTTGCGCAAGTAGGTCACCGCCGAAAGGGCCAGTAGTAAAAGGGTTTTGTTGGTTAGCCTCAATTCTGAACTTGGGTTAGGACCCCTCAAGCCAACAAATGGTTTTGTTTCTGGGACCGGGAGAATTTTGAGAGAGGTTGGGTGATGCTGTGAGGTCACTGGAAGCCATTAAAGCCTGAACTTGAGGATTGTTTTGAGAAATAGGAGTCAAGAATTTTCCCTAAAAGAAAACATAAGAAGTTGTCTGCTGAAGAGTGGAAGAATAAGTGTATTTTCACTGAGGTGCAACGATATCATATTTGTAAAATTCACACATGAACTGCAGCAGTGGTTGGCAAGGTTAGCAGAATTCCAAACCCGTTGGAAGGACGATCGAGTCACGCAGTGGACCCCTGAATTGTCCAAAAATTGGAGAAGACTGATAATTCCATTACCCGAACTGTAGATAATTGGGTTGACAACGTCTTGGGCAGGTTTGTAACAGAGTTTTCAGTCGATCAGTTGGTTTCCTACTTTGAAACTGAAAGAATATTTTTCATGGGATTGAGGGGTAAGTTCTTACAAGATTTCCTCTGCTGATTAAGATGTTATTGTGTGAAAAGGGTATTTTTTGCAGCCACACCGAGTGAATGACCCCTGGTCAGAGTGAAAACACTACGTGTAGTGGTAAATAATATTAGTTCAATCAAAAAGGGGATATGTCTGTATATAGTCCTATGAGAAACTCCCCTAATCTAAATGGAAGCGAGACTACGAACGTTGAGACTAGCCCTCCTGCTACACCACCATCAAATTCGCATAGGGGTGAGAATCCTCCTACCCCACCACCACCCCCACTTGCAGACGACATGGCCATGGATATGAAGTTACCCACCTTTAAGGGTGTGGGAGGTAAGGATATGGACCGATTTCAGTTTGTGGCGAATGCAGTGTGGACTGCGCAGAGTGTCAATATTGATGTTGTTAAATTAGCATAGTTGGCTATGGCCTTTGAAGGTCGTGCTTTAGATTGGTTCATGGGATACATTACTCAACATGTGGATCCCACAGTGCAAGAGATCAAGGATTCCCTAAAGCAGCAGTTCCGGAAGCCAAAATATTATTCTCAATGCATAGTAGAACTAAAAGATATTAAGCAAGGGCTTACAGAATCAGTCTCGGACATTGAACAACGAGTAAAGAAATTCATCAGCGATGGAGGATTTTCTTATGATGACAAGCAACATAAGGAATGGTTCATCGCCATGTTATTTCCACATCTACATGGTCCCATGGGTCAGCAGAAGATTGACTCGCAGGAAGAAGCCCTGGAAATTTCTTTGAAGTTAGAAGCTGCACCGAGGGATGATGCTCAATATAGAGTGCTAATGATTTAGAGAAAATTAGAAGCTATGCACTTAGAAATTCATAATTTATGAAGAGACCAGGGTAAAGAAGCTAGCGCAGATGTCTGGTGCATACACTGCAGGGTATCTGTCCACACCAAAGATTAGTGCCCTCTATTGTCGGACCGAGGGATGTTGCTTCACCTAGTACCCCCACACTGTGGTGCATCGATTTTCGGTTGGTTGGGTGACATGATATAGACCAATGCCCACGGTAAGAAGCCTATGTACCATAACCGAAGAAAAAATGGTGAAAATTATGCTCTTCGATGGGTCGCGATGAGAACAACTGTCGAACGTATGACCTGATGATTGACAGAGCAAACCTTATAGAGTTCAGGCTGGCCTGTTGTCACCAGCATCTCCCTCCAGATGAGGAGGATCCCCAGCAAGAGGACGGGGAGGGGGGACAGGCGGAGGCGTAGGTCGAGGGAGAGGGCAACTAATTTTTTAGAACTGTGGAGACACTGGACACTATGCACGTGACTTCCTGAACCCTGCGCGACAATACTATAGGTACTGTAGGATATTTTATGATGTAATCGAATATTGTCTCGTGTTAATAGCTAAAATGCAAGAAAATCAGTAGATGCTAACGCAAAACATATAGATGTTTAAGGCCAAACCACGCGACGACAGTCCAAGTGTAAATGTAATTACACGCAGTGATATTGCCACTGGAGGAAATGAGGAGAATGTTATCGTAGAATGACTGATTAGAAAGGCATATGACAAGAAGGAAAGCCTCAACCTGTAGAAAGAAAAAGAGATTTTCATTGAAGCCAAAAAGGATTTTTTTGATGCAGGAGCATCCACCTCAAGAACTCCCATGGAACTAAAAGGCGATGATGAAGTTAAACCATTTTTACAAGCATGCATTAAGCTACTATGCAATCAGAAGGTAGTATATAATATCTAGGTCCTATTAGACAGCTGCGAAGAAAAAGAGGTGTCGCAGACAGAAACTAAGGGTGTGAGTTTATAAACAGAAGAAGAGAGCTAGTAGGGAGATGCAAATGATTGCGAAGACTAGAGACTATGAGATGGACCAAGTCATCTTGGACATGGGGTTTTATGAAAATGTCTTACCTAAAAAAACCTATCAGAATATGGGAGAGCCAAATTTGGAATGGTCCACCATTCAGCTACGCATGGCCAATCAGAAAAATATCATTCCACTTAGCAAGCTTTCGCAAGTTGTGGTAGACATCGTTGGAGTAAAGGTATGTGTTGACTTTGAAGTTATACAAATTTTGGATGATGCAGACCCCTACCCTGCGTTGTTAGGATTGGATTGGGCCATTGATATGCGAGGCATCATCAATATGAAGCACAAAAATATGATTTTTGAGATTAATGGGACACGGGTGATAGTCCCACTGGATCCGACAGAAGGAGAATGATACACAGAACCATTGCATGAAGGGGATGATTTTGACCATATCTACAAGATGACTGTGTGGGAATAAGACTGTATGAACCCTAAATATTATGGTATGTTGAACTGGGAGAAGGATAGCTCTTGTTTTTTTTATTCTGATGGTGAAATGGAAAACTGGCAGAACCAGTTACATGATGTTTCTGTGCTGCGCTCCCTCAATATCACAAATAACTTTCAGTGCATCTCCTCTGAGGTAAGAGAATTAACCTACCTTTTATGGTTCTGGTAGTGTCAAAGACTTTTAGGAAGCATTAGAAAAAGTTGTCCCAGAGGAACGTACATTCTGGGCACTTGATTTAGCTATGTGCGCAACTCCAGCGCGGTGGTGGGAGACGCACAAGGGAACTTTCTAGGACTGGGAGGAATGTAGAAAAATGATGATGCTACTCTTTGAACCTCTAGACAACCCATCAATTGAATTATTCTATGGCTGGGGAGATCTGCGCAAGCACGTGGCCATGTGGATGGAGGTATGGGATGAAAATACATGGAATGAATGGGTTCATAGGTTTGTCCACTCATTGGGACTGATACCTACTACCTGGTATCTAGAAGTTAAGCTACACTGAGGTACTCAAGACTGGTATACAATGATTGAAGATTTCCTGGAAAACTTTGGCTCTGTGGGTGGCTTGGAAAAATTGGATGAAGCACTAAAGGACATAGATGCTCTGCTCTTCGATGAATCCCAACCCCGTAGGGAGTGCGTTGTGCTGGCCTAGGTTGCACAGATGCAAGACATCTTAAAATGTAGAATTCGATCAAGGATAATGAAGATGACCCAAGGAATGTTATTATCCCAGAATTGGAAGGAGAGCGCACAGTTGCAGGGCCCGCATTAGTGATGGTGAATGTTACAAAACCTCTGAAACTAAAGGAATTCAACATTGTGAGAGAAGAACAACCCAAGTTTGAAAATAATGGGGACTACTAGGATGATGATACAGCAGGAAAGATTGCATATATGCTGAGATAATATCAGGATCTGTTTCCTACAAATTTCTCTGAGCCTAAGGGCATTGTAGGAGACCTAGGTGTCATGAAGATCACGTTGAAACCAGATGCACGCCCTATCAAGCAACAAAAGTATATTGTCCCAATTTTGTGCATTGCAGCTTTCACTAATATGGTTGAGCCCTACATTATGGAGGAATGATTGGCGCAACTCGTTGCCTTAGAATAGGATCGATTCATTGCTAACTTCCACCAGCAAGTGCAGAAGGTATGTGAAAAAGCCTGGCATGACAGGGACATCAGACAGAAGGTGTTCAAGGAGGAAGATTTTGTCTTGGTATAGGATATTTAGCTTGCGCGCCACCCAGGGAAGTTCAAAAATCATTGGTTGGGTCCATATATCGTGAAGGAGACCACTGATGGTGGTGCGGTGCGCTTGGCCACACTGCGCGGAGAGAACCTTCCTGGGTACTTCAATGGAAGCCGCCTGAAGCCGTATAGAGACAATCTGGTGCCGACCAAATGACCATATGGCCAGAGTATCCGAATAAAAGGGTCTACGCACATAAAGGGAGGGTGAAGGTAGGTGCGAAAGAAGCACAGTGGTGATGCACATGTCAGGAAACTAGCCATTGGAACAATGCAACTGGGTGAAAAAGTGTCATTACCGTTCGATGGAGCAGATTTCTCGCATTTAATGAGGTGATCTTGGAGGATTTTTTACCGTTTTCTTAAAGGTAAGTGGAAATTAATGATAATCCGACAGTTTTTACTATGGGTGGTTAATAAAAAGGTGGGTGCGGATCTCAATTGGTTCCGTTGTTGTTTGAATATTTTGCGCCCTGTGATTTTCTGTAATCTCTATCATCCTGTTGTCTGTGATTATTGTGTGTTTGGCCGTGAATCTCCTTCTAGCATTAGTAACCCCGAGTTGATATTTCGCGCAAGAATTACGACCACCAACCCTACAGAGGAACATTTTGCACCCCTTACGACCTTAATAGAGATGGGGTCCGATGATGTTAGAGAAGTCATCCTAGAAGTCGAATAATTAATGTCCACTCCGACGAAAGAGAAGGTGTTGGGGTTCCCATGTTTTGGCCAGGTTGACAGAGACCAAAAGATGAGACAACATAGAACCACTTTCAGACCTTAGGATCTAGCCCTCCTAGGTCTAGAGAGGGATCTCTCTATGATTATCAAAGGATATATGTCTTTGAAGTTCTCAATTGTGATTTTAGGCTAGTTATAGGCTCAAGGTTGTTTGTTTGACTGTTTGAGTTTGGTTGTTGAGAATCAAGAAGGAAGGTTTCACCATGAGACAAGGATGGGTAAAGAAGGAAGCTAGGAAAGGATAGATAACTCAGGGAACATCAAGGCCATTGGGAAATGGAGTCAAGAAAGGATTTACTTATGTTGAATGTGTAAGCTTTAGTTGGGCTAGTCATCTAGAGCATTTGGATCTCAAAGACTGATTGGTGGGATGGAACACTAGGGGATGAGAATGAAGGATGGAAAACCATATGATTCCGTCTATAGATCAGGCCAGAGGTCATTTAACTCCAGGCCTGCTTGGACAAAACCATAGGCAACACAAGGGGTCTTGAAAAGGTTTGTATGGAAGGGCAGGTTATGAAGAGGCAGCGACAGGCTTTACACCTCCCAATGTTCCTAACCTCTTCAATTAAATCTTAACAAAGACATCTGAACACTGATTCTATCAACTTGCACATCAGAGAGCAGGCAATAATCATCCACTACACTGGTTTAGTCAATTAAAAACAATATTCAGATACACATATGAGCAGAAAACATTAAAGACTGAGAGATCTGGGACATAAGGTACCTAACAAGGGTAAATCTTATGTCATGCGTTCAGATGTCAGTCAGAAGAACATGAAATGAAATGGAAATAAACACAGAGATAAGAAAAACATCACCAACTGCTGTAGATCAGGATCCAATGAAAACTGCTTATCATGTTAAACATAACACCAATCAAGTACGTCACTGCCCAAAGCCTTCACATTCAGCCTGAATACATCATATTTCTCAGCCTATCATACAACAGTTACACAGGAAACTTGGCCCGGGACAAAAATGCTTGCAATTCACTGATAATGCAACAACAACCATTACAATGATATCCCTTTGTGCTTTATAGCAGAAGAGACACAAAGGACCGACTGAGGAGGTAGGTGAATCTTTAAATGTTACATTTAAGCGCAACAATGAATGCAGGGCCGAGGCCCATTCTGCTTGATACACTGTATATTTAATCATTGTCACCTTCCTCGTGAAAGAAAGATCTGCTCCGGATACGATTTGACCCTTTGGCTGTAGTACTCCAGATGATTTGAACCCAATAAAAGAACTTGCTGAGAGGTCTGCCTCATGGGTGTTAGACTGTTTTGAACTATGGCTGGGATGAGAAATTCCTTCACGGACACGGCGCATAATAAAGACTATATGGGAGACCTGTCCTTTATGGAAAAACATTCTGCTGATAAGAAAACCTTGATATTACCTCTTATTGATGCTCAGGATCTCCAAAATCGATCCTCGGGGTCTTCAAAATGATGCTTTGCCTCTTTAAACCTCTGTTTCAGGGCTCAAGATCTTCATTGACGCGCATTAATCCCTCTGTTCTGTACTGAAAATCCTTGCTGCTTCATGACTGCCTCTGTCGGGTTAGCTCGAGCTTTTAATGGCGCCGGCAAGATTTTCGGCGTTTGAACTCCGCTTTCCTTTAATGTAAGTCCTGACAGCCCCATTCCTTGACTTTCCTGATGGTACTGGTTCATTGGATTTGATCCTGACTGCGCCGCTTGCCATTGAGGCAGTACATTGAACAGAGGCGGTTCTCTTCCTTTGGAAACTCTACAACATAGAAAGACTCATGAAGAAAATAGTAGACAGAGCGATGGGTGCAGGGTGGACGAAACAATAGTGCGGCGGTGGTGGAAACAATGTTTTTGTGTAAAAGAACGATGAAAATGCAGTGGAGTTGTGGAATGCACGAATGATAGGGTTTGGTATGATCATGCAGCGCAGACCGTTGGATTCAGGCCTGGAGATGGAGATCAACGGTGGAGATTGATCTGCGGGCTGACTTATGGACATGGCGGAATACATATGCAACTTTAGACTTTGGCGAAAATGTATGGAAATGCAAACAAATGCAACGAAATGTATGTAAGAAGTGGGACCCAACGGAGGCGGAGGGCGATTAAACCAAAACCATTAGATCTTAACCCAACGGACGGACAGGATGAACTTGGGCCAATCGCAATCGAAGGTCGGAGCGGGGAGCAATTGCAATGCATAACATGAATGTTCCGATTGCGATTGGGGAGACGTTGCGATTAAACACCAACCGTCGAATCTGGGATCAGATCGACGGTCCTCGTCTAATCGGAGGGAGATGGAGAGGGGCAGCGGAGCAGCGATGCGACAGCGCCGAGCCGTTAGATCGGCGGGAGAATGGATGGCTGCGATAGAATCGGAGGACGAAGGGAAGGCTTGCGAATGCGATCGGGCGGGGCAATGTGATTGAGCGCTGGCCGTCGGATCGCGAAACAAATCAACGGCTCAGATGCAATCGGGGGACAGTGCGATCGGGGGATCGGAAGCCACAGTTGCGATTGATCGGAGGGTGCGACGAGGATGTTACTATTGCGATGGGCAGGGGGCTTGCGATTAGCGCTCCGCCGTTGATCTTAATGACAGATCAACGGTCCAAAACTCAACGCGAGACTTTATGTTTAAAACAATCGCATCGGGGGTTTTCGGCTGTAACAAGGAAATGCACCCGCCGATAGTTCCGATTGCGATTGGTGCTCGGGACTTAAATGCTTGGTCCCAGCACACGGGCGTGTGTGGGAAGTGGTTAAGGGACTTGCGGTAAGGGGCTAGGCCCTATAGCATGGTCGGGAAGTGGGTTTTTTTCCCATTTTGATGGGTTTTAAGGGATTTAAAGGGAAACGATAAGGGAAAAAAAAGGGGAAAGGAGTTAAACAAAGGGTAAGAGGGGGAAATAGAAGGAGAGCCAAGGGGGAATAAAAAAGGCTAAATGAGGGTAACAGAAAGGGAATTTGGACAAAGGGAAAAAGGGGGGAAATGATGTATTCTGTAGGGGTAAAGGAAGGAATGATAGGCCCTTTTTGGCAGTTTACTAGCAGAAGGGGATTTGTATTAGGCACAGCAATCGAGAGACTTCAAGGAGGATGGATTTTCAGGGGAAAGGCGTTCCTTGAAGACTCAACAATGATTTAGCCCCCTATTTGCTTGTCAAAAAATTTCATAGCGGGGCTAACAGAAGGGAAAGGGAAATATGTCAAAATGGGCTACTTCTAAGCCATGCACCTCTCCGCGGAATGTCACATCCCCAAGACAAGCCTCTAAGGAGCGATCCCCCATCAGCGATCCATCAAAGCGTCTGATGAGTCCTAGGTAAGAAGAAATGTTCATGGAACCCATTTCATGGTGGCCACCCTATGTTAAGCCTCGGAAGCCCTCTATGCGCAAGCCATAGAACATCGTTACTATGCGAGAGTATCTACAGATGCAGCTGATTCCTCAAGATGTCCATCTAATTGATGAAATGTTCTTCAAGATCCCTCAGATAAAGTTTGAAGATTATGATCTTACCAATGAAGCAATGTTCCCGAAGCTTGCACCAAAAAATTACTTGGAACGGGTGTTGTACGACGATGTACCAAAGGTAGAGCCAATGCCCTGGACATGCAGGCAGCACAATGTGGGGATCCTCAATCTACTGAGGATTCCATATTTTGGGAGGTACCCCATCACAAGAATTTGCGTGTGCCATCTGCTGTCCTTTTTCCATGAAGGCTCTCTATGGATTCAGGGGAGAATTCCTATCGATTCTGCGCTAATCCACCTAATCACCGACATGCCCAAGAAGGGGCCCCATCCAATGAAGGGATTTGGGAAGAGCAATGATTTGAAGGTAGCAACGGAGGTGAAGGACAAGTAAAATGTGGGACGAGATAAGCAAAGCTTTCTAGTCAAGACCATCGCTGACTCGGCAATGCGCATGGGCACCCTCGTCCTCGGTTGTAAGCTTATGTGGAAGTGCCGACCGAAAACGGTCCTCGTGCATGTCATTGCCTTGGCAGGGAAATGTTAAAAGGGTATGTTGTATAGCTAGTCACAATTTTTATGTGAGGATTTTTCGGAGAATGTGCACAAGGCACAGGAACTAGGGAAGCAGTTCTGATACTTGTGGCTTTTGTTGTTGATTGCGCTGGTGGAATGGGAGACCCCAGTTAATGTAGTCCTTCCTGAAATCGAGCTAGGAATATGTGAGGGGGCACGCTACAAAAATTTATGGGACTCATCAAATGCCTGGTGAGTTGAAGAAGACAAAAATTTCTAGGTACTATTTGAAGGTGCGTTGGCACAAGCCATCCATTCCAGAATGTGACTCTTGGCGCAAGTCCATGATAAGTACAAAATTTTTGCAGAATTTCAGGGGACCATGCACAATTTCATGATAAAGGTGTTCAAGGACTCCAACTTGTACACCTTACCTTACAGGGTCACAGAGGTGGAATTTGACTATGTCGTCGTAACATGGAAAAATTTATGGAAGATAGGGCTTGGCCCCACAAATCCAATTACACCGTCCACATCCGGGAAATACACAACTCCAAAAAACACAGCTCCCACAGATACGGCTCCAAAATATACAACCGAGCCACACACGGAGACAAGAAGAAAATATACTGGAACTGAAGCAGAAAAAGACCCAGAAGTAGAAAAGGACCCAGATGCAGAAAAAGACAAGGATCAGGAGTTCGGAGGTGACCACAAGGAGGTGGACCTCGGTGGTTTGGACGGGCTCGATCAAGATGGTGCTAAATATCCACATGACACCAAGCGAGGCGATGAAACATCTAAAGGGTCGCGCAAGAAGAGGAAAGGGTCTAAGACAAGAGGTGATGAAAAGGTTACTCTGACAAAGGAGGACCTCGACAAAATTGCGGATGCAGTCACTTCAACATTAGAGGATTGTTGGAAAACCATGGAGACCCAATACAAAGCTATGGTGGAAGCTCTACAATCGATTTTTCAATTCTTGCAAGCGAGCATAGATCAAGTGAGTTTGGTGCAAGCAAACCTATCGTCTACTTCGATTGTCACAACTACAGGAAGCAGAATTTTCCCCTTCCTGGGTGCAGCGATGTCAATAGAGCAAGAAAAGTTGCGCGCGCAGGTCCAAAACTACCCCAAGGTTGACATCGAATTTGCAAAGCTGCCAAGTGGGCAGCTCCGATTGCTACATATCTTCATATCATTAGAAATTTAGAGAAGAGAGGTGTGCGTACAATAGCATATCAGCGAGGTCAAGCAAATTGCAGCAACAAAAACGGCAGAGTCTACCCAGGCTAAGAGAACACAACAAACGATTGTAGCTCAGCAAGCGGAGCTAGAAAGCTTCATTGACAAGCTATGTGGTGAGATTCTAGACGTATTTATCCTAGCCTCCATAGCACCACAAGTAAAAATTGAGAGCTTTTTCACAGCCCTCAAAGATTCCAGGTCATAAATTCAGTCTGTGAAAACATATTTTGAGCAACATATTACTGCATTACAGGCGAAGCTACAACCTAAGACCCCACTGGAGGTGCGCACACAATGGGCCGCACTGGTAAATAATGCATTCTCTAGCATCTATATAGACGTTGATAAGGGTTAAACACTCCTAGAGAAAGCCATGGGAGTATGGACCTCTATGCAAACAGATCCATCTGTCAAGAAAATTAACTAGGAGTTGTGTACAAAGGAGAAAGAGTTCGACGACTTGTAGGAGGATTTGCCTACATTCATCCCTACTCAGAGAATGATACGACTTCAGACTAGCCAAACGTTGCAGGACGAGGTGGAGTGGCTCCACTGTAAGAAGAAAATAGTCACAGAGCATATGAATCTATGGGCGAATGAGGCCATGAAACTATCCCAGGACCTTGATCTCACAGTCCAGAACCTGAACCAGACGTTGTAGAGTGTCACTTTGGCCATTGAATGGCTGTCATCTGAAAATTTGGTGGATACCATGCAGAGTGAAACAGATCAAAGTGCAAGTGCCTTGGCACCATTTACAGCTGCTATCGAGGAGCTCCAGAACAAAATGAAGAATCCAGCAGTAATGTGACTCAGGACGAGTCACAAGATTGTGTTGGGGGTTTGTTGGAGCAGAGTCCCCTAAGTCTGACCATTTTTTCTATATTTTGTAATAGATTAGTTGTGCACAGGGGATTTGGGGCGGATAAAATCCCCTCATGAACTGTAATGGGTCAAAGGGTAGATCAAGGAGTTGGAAACCACGGTTTGTGGACCATAAAGTAGCGCAAGCTAATAGTATAAATAGATGGCTATATCGAGACTAAGAAGTCAATTTTTGGATAAGTCTAAATGTGAATGTTATATCTTTAAACTTGGTGATATTTTATGCAGATTGTCTGGGTAAGAAGGCGCCTGCTGCCTATGTGCGCGGAGACCTTAGTCCTGCTGTGTGTGGACCCCGCTGGCCGTGTGTGCGGGTTGGATCTGAATTGATAGTAATAAAGGAATATTGTTGCAGATATCTTAGTTCTATATGCATCTGTTGGTTATGTTATGAATGTGTCTGCATCTTATTTCCGATTTTTGTACTGTCTGCAAATAGATCTCTTTGTGCAACTATGTTTGGGTCTATATGAATGCTTATTGGATGGATCCATTGGTATAAGGCTCTAATATTATGTTAATGGTTATTATTTGATTTATAGTTGTTGTATTAACTTGTGCAAGACATTCTGCATATTTGACCTAAATATGTCAGTAAGAGTTTACTGGTTAGGGTTGTTGTTGTGAAGGTCTGTTTATGGTTATTTGGGATTATAAGGCACCCACATCATTCAAACCTCTCTCGGGGTGCGGAAACCTAGTTCCATCAGCCCCCCATACTGCTTCGGGTGATACTTTGACTTGCGCAAGTAGGTCACTACCGAAAGGGCCAGTAGTAAGAGGGTTTTGTTGGTTAACCTCAATTTCAAACCTGGGTCAGGACCCCTCAAGCCAACAGTAGAGGTAGGAGAACGAAATTTCCTTGATCCTCTCGGCAAAGATTCCATAAGTGGTGAGCAAGAGGGATTGATTTCAATTCCCATGCTGCCAACATCCTATATTTATACCTCCTCAGTTCCTTCCCCGTCTCCTAATTCATCTTGTTGATGCTGCATTTCTTTGTCCTCTTTCTCGTCTACTTCCTTCGATATTTGTTCCATTTCTTCTTCTTCTTCAAGAAATTCTCCCTCTGCCCTTGCGACCACCATAGATGCAACTTCTTCTGCTAATAATTCAACTAGTTGATGCAAAGTTACAGGGGTCTATAACAAGGCATGCATTACCAACAATCTAATAAGTCCATGATTTTTAAGGATGACCAACACCTGGTGCAAGTGGTGCACAGACCGGGCCATCTATTGTAAATTTCTCAAAAGGAAGAAATGAATATTTACAACAAGCATATGAATAAATCAAATATTAGCTAGGAGCTTAAATGATATTTAAAAAGAACAAAAAACTGACCTTCAAAAGTTATGTACTGGATTAAGAAGTATGTGACATCTAACCAGGGCTATGGTAGTGATTTTCTATCATATCCATTTCCTTTATGCACCATGTTTTCCCCCGCCTATAAGAACCACTCTGGAAACTCTGACAAGGATGATCTTATAATAAGCCACTTATGTCCCTCTTGTGCTAACCCATTGACTGCTGCAGTGACTTCCCCAGTTACTTGAACTTGCAACCCACGGACCCTGGAGCTAATTCCTTCTAGATTTAATGAAAATTCAATTGTCACTCCATCAAATCCCTGTAGCTGCTCAAAGTAATTATGCCAACCTGCATTTTGAAAAATCAGCCATACTTCTGGTCAGCTTCGTATCTACTCTATGTTTTCAATTTTATGTTCGATAGCCTGGCCACCCATTATATATATCGGTTATCCTGTAGTAGTGTTCAGATTAGCTTTGAGGGAACATTTAGCCGAGAAACTACATAGTAGTGGAAATGGCGATAAGGGAAGTGATTCCAAGAGAAGGTAGTGGTAAAATAATGGTAATCATGGTAATAATTACAATATATTGGGAATGACTAAATTTTAATGTTTGCATGTGTGTATGTACATGGTTTATTTTCCAATGAGTATTTGTATGTATGAAGGATACAGATGGAGATATGATGTGAGTGGGTAATGATACAGTATTTAATGATATGATTGGATGGTTTAAATGGTATTAATGAGGTACGATAATAATGACAAATGGTGTCGATATTATTAAATGCGATACAATCTTCCCCCCAACTAAGGTATGGTCGCCCCCGACCTTGATTGGTCATGTCATCATTGAAATATCAATCAAATTCATAGATTCATTCAGGGATGTACCTGACGAATTACCTTAGTGGAGTATTAGTGTCGACAAAGTATCAACACCAGTGGAGTATTTTCATCGGTTGAGTATCAGCACCACTGGAGTATCAACATCGACAGAGTATTAAAACCAATGGTGTATTAACATCGGTAGAGTATCAACACTAGTGGAGTATCAACATTGACAGAGTATCAAAATCAATGGAGTATCAGCATCAAAAGAGTATCAGCATCAATGGAGTATCAACATCAACAGATTATAAACACATCGTTTGAGTATCAAAAATGATGCAATGGAGGCAACTAAGATGTTGCAATAGGAGTAGCAGTAGGGGAAGGAAAAAGAGTGATGCAATTGGATTAGCAACAACGCAAGGGAAAAATAGCACTACAACTGGAGTAGCAACAAGGGAAGGGAAAAAGAGTACTACAACTAGAGTTAGCATCAGGGAAAGGGAAAAATAGCGTTGCAACTGGAGTAGTAGCAAGGGAAGGGGAAAAGAGTGTTGCAACTAGAGTAGCAAAAATGGAAGGGAAAAAGTGCGTTGAACCTGGAGTTAGTAGTAGGAAAAGGTAAAGAGGGCGCTACATCTGGAGTAGCAGTAGAACTTAAACTTTATTTTATTTCATTTTATATATGCTTATCTATATATATATATAATGTATTTATTGAACAAGAGGTGTAGAGGAAGAATTTTCGGCACAAACAAATTCAAAACCAGAATCATCAGAAAATTTTCCAATGAAGACGTCCCTAGAGGTTGGACAGTGATATAACCTGAGGAAATGTTTGTTTGTAAGTAAAGGAATATGTGCATCATCTATTGTTATGATTTTAACAGTTCCATTTTCAAGCATTGTGTAGAAATCATATGGACCCATCCATATTGAGCATCATTTTCCTTTAAAATACTTGAATTGGGAATCATAGAGTAAGGCCCAATCACCTTTTCGAAACACCTTCTTCTTAAGAAATTTATCATGCCACTTTGTCCGTTGCTGCTGGATGGTGGAAGTGTTATGTACAACTAATAAACATAACTCATCTAATTCATTTAGCTGATTCATTCAGTTTTTCTAGGCTATGGTAATATCTAGGCCTACTTCCGGAGTTGTCCTAAGCATTTTGACCTCAAATTTGACCAGAAATAGAGGGGACTTCCCATACACAATTTCATATGGTTAAAACCCCTCTGTATTCCACCATGTGGTTCTATATACCCAAAGTGCTTAAGGCAGATTTTCAGCCCAATTTTGGCAATGGTCAGCTATAATCTTTGTAATAATATTTTCCAGTACTTCATTTGTGCTCTCTACCTGACCATTCACCTAAGGGTGATATGGGGATGTCACCTGATGTTTGATCCCAAATTTATTCATATGCGCTAATGTTGAATATGAAGTAAATTGTGCCCCTCCATCTTAAGCTATTTCCCTATGAGTCCCATATCGAACAGATATTTCTTTAAACGGGAAATCTAAGACAGTTTGTTCAATGTATTTTGAGACGGCCTTGGCTTCCACCCATTTCATCATATAGTCTGTATAGAAAATGATATGGAATTTTTGGTGAGATAGAGGATTAAATGGCCCGAATAAATCAATAGCCCATTTCTCAAAGGGCTTGAGGACTAGTTTAATCTTCAATGACATTTCATCTGATCAAATAGGTTGGCCCATTCATTGACAATTGTCACACCCTCGAAAATATCTCCTAGAATCACAGAATATAGGGGGCCAAAAATATCCCATCTGCAGCACCTTGTGACCGGTTCGTTTATCAACAAAGTGTACCTTGCAAGGTTCATCGTGGGAATCTTTTAGGACATCGTAGATATCGTCCTCGCCTACACATCATCGTATTTGCTGATATGGTCTAGTATAGAAGAGGTGCCCTTCTATCCATGTATAACAAGAACTTTGATGAATAATTCACTTTTTTTCCCTGTGTGACAAATGATGTGGTACCTTACCTGCAACAAGATAGTTAAAAACATCTACATACCAAGGAGTGTGAGTATAAATTGCAAAAAAATGTTCATAAGGAAAACTATCTTCTATAGTTGTATCTTCATTATTAATATTCAACCTAGATAGGAAATATGCTATGACATTATCCTTCCTTGGTTTATCCATAATAGTGATATAAAATTCTTGTAACAATATCAACCATCTTGTGATTTTTCCAGGAGTTATATGTTTATTCATCAAATACCTGATGGCTAAATGATTTTTATGCATAAAGGTGTCGTACCCTGTAATATAATGCCATAATTTGTTAACAACATAAATGAAAACAATAAATTCCTTCTCATGTACCGTATAATTAATCTCAAGATGAGTTAATTTTTTGCTGAAATAGTAGATTTCATACGACTTCTTATCTTCATGTTGTCCCAAAACTTCCCCAATTGCACTACGAGAGGCTTACATAGAGATATGGAATGGAAGTTTCCAATCAGGACCACACAATATTGGAGAATAATTTTTTGATCCCTGAAAATCCTGATTCACAAGCATTAGACCAAACAAATTCTTCATCTTTAGAAAATAATTGCAAAAGTGGAAACGTTATTTTTAGAAAAATATTCTATGAAGTATCGATAATTCCTAGCATAACCAATATACCTTCATATCATTGTATGTGTCTTTGGGGTGGGAACTTTTAAGATTACCTTGACCTTAGCAGGATCATCTCATATTCCTGTAGCTGAAAGTAAATGCCCCAGGACGATCCCTTCTTCCATCATCATATGACATTTAACTGTGTTAAGAGAAACATGATTTTGTTTATGTCATTTAAATACCTTTTCTAAGTTTTCCAAACCATATTAAAAATAATCACCATAAGGGGTAAGATCTTCCATGTAAATTTGAACATTGTCATTAATCAAGTCAGAGAAGATTCCCAATATTTCTCATTGAAAAGTAGCAGTTGCATTACAGAGTCCAAATGGGAAGACCCGATACACAAAATTTCCCCAAGGCAAGTAAAATTGGTCTTGTCCTGATCTTCAGGAGATATCTGGATCTGGTTGTATCCACTAAACCTGTCCAGGAAAGAAAATATCTTCTTTTCGGCTAGTGTGTCGAGAACCTAGTCGATGAAAAGTAGGGGAAAGTGATATTTCTAGGTATATTTATTTAATTCCCTATAATCGATGCAGATCCCCCGCTTGCCATTTTTATTTGGGACTGCGACTAATGGGGATACCCATTGTTTGTTAGAGATTGGATGTATAAACCCAACATCCAATAACTTCTGTAGTTCTTCCTTACCAACATTTTTCAAAGCAGGGTTCATTCTTCTTTGTGGTTGGTGAACAAGACGACATTCCTCTCTTATATATATATATATATATATATATATATATATATATATATATGTTATGGGTACATAAATTGGGATGATTTCCCTTCATATCCATGTTTTCCAAAGCAAAGGCCTCCTTCTCATTCTGAGGAATGCTTAATAATTGTTCAGTTTTGGAGGGCGATAGGTTGGGATTGATATTCAAGGTTTCCCTGGATCTATCTCTACTGGAATACTGCTATGAACTATTGTGACAAGAATTTTTTCAGTTTCATTTTCTGGTTGAATATATTCTTGGGTAGTAAAACTCATAATAGACTCTAATAGTCACTGGTTCGAGCAAGAAATAGAGTCAGGATCACTGATAAATGTGCTAATAGCAACGTCTTCAGTTTCTCCTTTGAAACAATTATATTTCCCAATAGCAAGAATTGGTATAATTTTTTCATTTTCAGGTTCAAATTCATCCCAAAGGGAAAACCCTTATGCCAGGGTAAACCCAGGTTTGACTGATGAGCTTGGTTCCACAGGAGGGTAAAGAACGAGATTCTTTGTGATTTCCCCATATGATATTACCATGTTCCCTGATCAACACCCAATATAGACATCGACCGTAGTGATCCATGGTATTCCTAAAATAATGGGGTTCCCCACTACTGGTGATTGAGTGTGTAGTACTAACAGATCGTCAGGTTATTCCCAAGAATCCATGGAAATGGTTACATCTTCCAATTTTCGTACAGGTCTCACAGTAGATCGACCTGCAAGTTATAGAACCTTTGGGGTTGGTTTAAGGTTGAATAAGCCAAGATTAATTATATTTTCTGAGGTTATAACATTAATTTATACCCCAAGATCTACCAGAACATTTGGAATATCAACACCTTTGATTTGGACTATGAGGATTGGTTTTCCTGGGTCACTGTATTTAACGGGCATAGTTTTTACCAACATCATATTTGATAATTTCCCTGTGACTTGAATAGTTAGTGGGTCTTTAGGCTTCCTCCGGGGTTTCTTTAAGCACAATTTCCTAATTTTTTTGGCACAAATAGACACATCTTTCATGGCTTTGAGCAATGGTATTTTAAAAATTATATTTTGTAGTTCTCCTAAGAGATCAAATTCGGGTAGAGGGATATGTTTATTCAAGGAAAACCTCTCAGGATAAGGTGGGCCTGTGTGACCCCCTTGAGTGACAATTGTTTTGGTGGGGGTTGTTGTTCCACAAAAATTTGTGCTGAATTAACCCCATCTTCCACAGAGGGGTGTACAAGTTTTGGTTCTAATGACAAGACTTCTCCTTCAGTATGTTCAATAACTATTGGTGAAGTCTTTGTATTCACCACTCGTTCAGATCGAAGATTTAGCTCATTACATTTTGAAGTGGCAATACCATATGCAAGAAGGTTTAGTGTCTCAATTGTTGGACTCCCCTGTTATTTGGATTCAGGTTAGTTTGAATAGGAAATTAATGACGAAGGGGAGTAGTACTAGAGGAGGTGTTTGGTGGGATTTGTAGTTGTTGCTATGTCTAGGCTAGGGAATTTTATTTGTAGTAATAGGGGGTCCACGCCAGTTCTAAGGCCAAGAAGGGACTGGACTAGGTTGAGGTGACCATGACTGCCATGGCATGGGGTACTAGTAATAATTCAGCCATAATGAAGAAGAAAATGGTGTAGGATGAGACCTATAATTCCAATTATTAAAATATTGATAAAGGTCTTGATTCATATTTTGAGGTCGCGGTTTCCATGAATTATTTGGTCCCATAAAATAGATTTGATTCTTCTGTTCGTTTTCCCCTCGAAAGTCTTCCTTCAGCCTAAGAAGTGATGGAAACATGCTTGTGGAATGATTCTTTTCACATATTGCATAGGTATCGACAACATTAAGTGGACACTCTTTTAGCGGTTGTTTCTTCCTACACTGTGGGAAAAATATTCCCATTTCTTTATCGTCTTCAATATTTTTTTTTTTTCTTGCAAAACATCTAGCTGTGAAGACAGTGTGCTTAAAATGTCAGTCCTCAAATTGTCCAGTAAGTTCCCAATTTCTTCTTTTGTGACCCCACTACTGGATGATTTGAGAGTTATGATATAATATTCTCGTGTTCCTTTCTTATGTCTTGCAACTCTTCGTGAAACTTTGACAGACATATCATAGATGGTATCAAATATTCATTTGAGATATCCCCATTTCCTACCACATTCAAAATTTCCAGAGATTCTTCTCTCAATGCACAGAGCGATATTATATTTAAAATCCCTTTATCGATATCACTATGGGTTGATATTTGCAAGTTGTATTTAAAACGTTCCACAAAATCCTCCATATTTTCATCTCCCTTCTGCATTATCTTCAAGATCTCTTCTTTAATGTCTCGATACTTGCATTAGTCTTGGTATTTCCCAAGGAATTTTTTCTTCATATAATCCATTTTTGGTGTGTGTTATATTATTTCCACGACTAGCTCCAGGCGAGAAGCGTGGTTTAAGAGGGGGCGGCCAATGCCCCTACACTTGCATCGGGTGCAACACGAGGGGCGCAACCCCCCCGTCGAGGGGTTTGCACAGGGGTAGTAGCCCCCCTATACAGGGTCTGGGGAAATGCACCGAAAAAAAAAAAAAATGGACCCTATATTAGGTGGGCGAACCTACCTATGTTTTTTTGCATGAGTTTGCACATGGTTTTGGGCATGATGATTTTTTACCCATTGTATTTTGTAGATCTAGTCAAGGGAACTAATTTTATATTCTAATCCAGGTTTAATGGATTAGGTTTTATGAATGATTCAACATGTATATATATTTATTGTAACATTGAAAGGAATATAATGAAAAATCAAACTGGTAGCCCCAATTTTGGGACCCAAGGGAAAATCTCTATGTATATATTTTTTATGTTTTATGCTCTCACTATTTGTTTTATTTTATTTTTTAAGATTTCGTTTGCAGATAATTTATGTACAAGGTTAAAACCTACAATTCCACATCATGATATAATTTCCTCCTAGGCCCATAAACCACCGCAACGCTGACCCCTGCAGAGTCGCATGGAATATCTTTAGTTTTTGGGCATCTGAAACATAATCATACCCTCGATAGAAAACATCGAACTCGAAGAGGAATGTATTCAGATCCTCAAAAGAGAGGCCACGTAAATTAGGTAATGCCATTATAGGAATAGGTTTCATGGGTGCATTGCCTCTCATTTCCCCAAATGGGAATTCAATTGTAGAAGTTGAATTTTCCATGAATATCCTCCAATATTTGCTTGGAATCTTAGCAGTTTTTGATTGCTCCACAATACATAGCTGAGTTTTCTTAACAATGCTCCCTTGATCACATGAAGGGTTTGTTTCCCCCACCTCTTCTTCTTTTTCAGGACTTTCAACGATTAATTCCTCAGATCCTATGTTCCCTACTTCCTCTTGTCCAGGCTCTACTTCTTCTGCTAAGGAAGAATCTGGCTGCAAGGCTGTCTAGGCCCCAGATTTTGACTGAAATATTACCTTGAAAACACCACATGATGAGTTTTATGATTCATTTCTCAAGATGGTTTCCTGAATATAGGTAATTCTTCCTCGACCTCTTCCACTTGTGATTTTTGGGGGTCTTCCTCTACCCCTTGGTTTTGTTTCCCCATTCAGTAAATCTAAAAGACATAAATTAAATCAAAACAATCGACAATATTCTAATTCTCAGGTCCTGGAAAAAGGTTTGGTGCAAACTTGGTCTGTCGAGGATGAGAGAGTGGGTTCTATAATCAATTAAAAGATAGAAAATTAAATCAAAACAATCAATACAATCATATTTCTCGGATCCTAGTAAAAGGGTTGGTACAAACCTCGCCTGACCAGGACAAGAGAGTGGGTTCTACAATAAATTAAAAGACAAAAAATTAAATCAAACAATAAAAAATATCAATATTATCAATACAATCCTAGTTCTCGAGTCCTGGTAAAAGGATTGGTGCAAACCTCGTCTGACTAGGACGAGAGCATGGGTTCTATACTCAATATCGATTTTACTTTTGCAACTTTGATAGCCTCCCCGAACACAATGCCAAAATGTTTGGGTCCTAATATCAATTTATAGATTCAATCCCTCTTTACATTTATTTGTCAATCTTGGGTCTATCTGGTTATTTCAAGGTTATAATTCAAGGTATATGCATGCCAAGGTTCCCTACCCAGTATTGGTCAATTATGAAATACAAGTCCCAAAAGCAGTCTAAAACAACCCAACCTAAATTAAGCAACAAACTTAAATAACATTGACTCTCACAGGAACCAAAAAAATGGAAACAGACACTATGAATCACGTAACCCCTACCCTCTTTCAAATTTACATTAAACCCCTTGCGGGGAAGAGTATTTTAATATGGTTTCAAGACACAGAGAGGGGAAAAAAATGAAGTAGAACATTAGGAAAACTTTAGGATACCTAGTTCATATGCAATCCCTAATCTGTGGAGGTAAATCTCTACAGGTTTCCTGCTCAATCAAGGAATACTCCATATGCATTGGGTCTACCATTAATCTTAATCTGAGACTGAGAAGAGGAACAACAGAACAGGGAAAAACCTATGGCCATGGGGGCTGAAGGGGGGGCATCACCTTTAAACAGGAACTCCCCAAAGGAGACCCCTTATACAGAAACATCTTACAAGGAAAAAATAAAGTAGCGGCTCCAATAGAAACAACTGACAACACCCCTAGCCCTTACATAGTAGAGAAATTGAATCACACACCAGAACTGAACATAAACATGCCAGAGATTGAAAAACATCACACATCATATGAATCACAAGAAACCATATGTAGATTTAACTACTTCTGGCCCAAACCAATGGAGCTCGTCCATTGGATATTCACAAACTGGACCACAAATTGCGAAATTCATCTCTGCTCCAAAGGTTTCTTCATAGTCAAGTTTCCATCTTCGGAAGCCAAAGACATTATACTGAGGGATCGACCATGGTTCTGGGGATCTACTAGACTCTTTATTACACCACGGTTTCCGTATTTTTATGCAAATACTATGGTTGTAACTAAAATTTCGGTTTGGGTTCGGTTGTACAACCTGCTGCTTCACTTTTGGAATGAATGTGTATTAGAAGGAATTGGGAACATCATTGAGAGATACACCAAAACAGACACACAATTATTGGAAGAGAGAATATACACTTTTTCTCGTATCTTCGTGGAAGTGCATCTCAACAAAGGATTACCAGAGAGCATACAATTGGTACATAAAAAACAAAAATGGGCGCAACACTTAGATTATGAAAACACCGTGTTCAGATGCAGAATCTGTAGGAAGAGAGGTCATTTACAAAGCACATGAATCAATGAAAAAATAGAAAACAGGAAAAGAAGAAGACAGGGAAACCAACCAAAGGGTGGAAATTTCCCCCATGTGGACTAGAGGAGGAGGAAAAAGAAGAAGCAGAAGATCCCATTCCAAATGAAAAAAAATAGACAACAACCGATCTGGTGACACAAGGAAATGAAATGCAAGAGCTTATGGAAAAAATAACTTTAAATTAGTCAGCAAAGGAACCAGGGGCTTCAAATATCGAGGGAAAAAAAAGGCACTTATCAGATACCTCAGATTCATACAAGGACAATGGAGTATTCACAGAAGAAAACCAGGTCGCCCTTGTCACAACCTCGCCATCACATGGTGCATGTCGAAAGGTTGAAAATAAGAAAGGGAGAAAAACTTAATTTTCTCCTCATATGTATATTTATGCACTTATTTGTAACTTTGAACTCCAGTTTTGACTTATTTTTGGACAAGTGACCAGCTGATGCAACATGTAATTTTGTTTTCATTAATAAAATTGCGAATTTTTCCTTGGAAAAAAAAAACATTAACTTTCAGTAACAAAAATTCAAAATAACAACAATTTTGAAGTAACAACAAAGAAATAAAACAACAATCATAAAACAATAGCTATATAATTAAAATACATACCTATACCACACGACTGCATAACTTAACAAACCCATAAATTGTGGTAATCTGTCTGTTCAAAAATATACAACAGTTCCTCAAATACAAAAGAGAATGAAAATATAGTAACAGAGTTACATACCTATACCACATGACTGTATAACTTAACAAACCCATAAATTGGGGTAATCTATCTGTTCAAAAATATACAACAGTTCCTCAAATACTAAAGAGAATGAAAATATAGTAACAAAGTTGGATATGCCATCTATTCGAGTAGTTGATTAGTGTATGTTTCAGTCCTCGATTAACGCCACTAGTTGGAAATCGACAACATCACGATGGGTCTTGTTTCACCAAAGGATGTTTGATACAAATTTTTAAGTGATCTACAAGGAATATTGTCAGCAAGTCATTTAAGTATTGTTCCCTTATGACTACCACTTCAATATTCAAAAATTCAAGAAGAAATTCCAATATGATATACCTTTCATTAATTGGGATACAAATTGACCTCATAAGAGCTATAAAGTAGATGGAAATGGAAAGCTGTAAGTAGGTAAAAATGGGTGATTTCATCGACCAACAGAGAGGCTACTTGAGAAGATGAAAATAAATATTTTATGCACAAGGCATATTATATCAAGCTTTGAATGCCAAGAAACATCGAGGATGATGTTTCACTCGACGGGGGGAAGATGTAACACCCCTTGTTGAAAAGTAAATAGTTAATTTAATTTTACTGCAAAGACTTGGTAAATCATGGGTTGTGTGAAAATCCTAATAGGAAACTTTAATGTTTAAAAGTTTATTTTAATTTTATAAAAAAGTGGTTATGGAAAAACTTGGAATTTACGAGAAAATACCCTAGATGAAAATTTCCATTTACCAAACAGT